>VWZX01004401.1:5791-22842 GCA_013399015.1 Galbula dea | reverse complement strand
ACAGAATTAATTCTGTTCTAATCCAAACCATGACATACTTTCTAAGTAGGAAGAAGATGAGATGATACCAGATACAGAAAAATTCCAGCAACAAGGAGTCCAGATGTGCAGTGTAACACCCTGTGGCAAACTACAGCAACTTAAACAAAGCAGCATTTACAGGATTTCTAGAAAACTTCAGAAGTCAAAACCATACAAACCAGGTGAAAGACTCTTCACTGCCTTCTGAAAAAGAGGCAGCTACTGAAGGATGACTTTTATGCAAACATACCCTTTTAAAAAAGGCCCAGGGTGGAGCTAGAAAATTATAGACCAGTTTGACCTTGGTAGTAAGCAAGAGTCTAAAGATATTAATAAGAGATGAGATCACAAGGAACACAGACTGGGCAAAGTGATTAAGGGACATAATCTACTTGGATTTCAAAAAGGTATTTGACATAAAACTGCGAAGTAGATTGATGCACAATGCTAGCAAGCATAACATAGAATGAATAATGAGAAACACAGACACACCAATACTATCTGCAACTGCACTCTCAGAGGAAGTCAAAAAGTTAAGTTATGTTTAAAAGTCAGATTTATTTGACATATAGGCTGCAGATGTACTACTAACACAGGTTGAGGCTAATTTGCTGTCCTACAGCTGCTGATACAGTGGACATACTTTGCACCCAGTTACATTAATGAAGTCAGTAGAGCTCCTTTCCTGGTTTGGGTTAGAACAGAACTTATTCTGTTCAGTGATTTTACTTTTTAGTTAAAACTCCTCCGAGAAACTGCACTTTCTAAAACTAACAGCATGTTTTCATAGACACTGTCAGTTTCTAGCAGTGATGAGGCCTAACGTTTAGATTCACTACCAGGGATTGGTATGTAAAGCAAGGTCACTGCTAAATCTTGTGTTTCATGTTCGGGGTGCAGGGTAAAGGCTGCACCTTCAGGGAGGAGCAGACAGGAGAGGTGACCAACTAAAACATTCCATCCCATAGATGTCATATTTGATATATAAACTGGGGGTCAGTCCCCCCTTGCTAGATTGTTCTCCCTTGCAAGATTATTCATCTTTTTTGGCTTCTTTTCTCCTGCGCTTCGGTGATCCCTAGGTTCCCGCATTTGGTACCAGGATCCGGCCCCTGAGCCTGACTCATCTGCTGCTGAGGCCTTCTGCTGCAGTATCAGTGGTGACCTAGTTATCATCAAGGGGGTGTTGGGTTTGGTATTGGGTTTTGCAAATATTTGTATATATTTCATTTAGCATCATCATTATTATTATTATTAAAGTAGTTTTAGTTTTATTTTCTGATCCACAAGTCTCTCTGTCTCTCTCTTACCCCCTTCCCTTCCCGTGGTGGTGGGGAGGAGGGGATAACAGGGAGTGTCTTGTCACTGGGTTGGTGGTTGGCCCAGCCACGACTCTCAACAGTTCCTTAACCTGTACAAAGGCAGGATAGAATGTGATCTATCCTAGGTCACTTGACTTTGCTAAGCAAGTGTGTTTCCACTATTATTTTGTTAGAACTATTTTTTGGGGAATTGTTCCACCCCCGTGCTCCCAGTACCTTACACCATTTTTTTTACTTGAATGTCTCATCAATACAGGTAGACTGTTTGCTACCAGAGATTCACCACTATGGGAACTAAAGGCTATATACATTCCGTATTGGGTACTGCATTTTCCTGTTAAACTAAATTATTTTGATTTGTCAGTGTTACTTTGGATTTACAACAGTGTAGATGAGATAAGTATTTAGCACTTCTTCCGCAGCACTAAGTTCTTTGATGGACACTTTCAGGAACCTGATTCTATATCTTTAGTGTACTTACATTGTCGTGGTTAGAGGCTTTGCCGACCCCGACCCATAGCAGAAACCTTATTACCCCTCTTCCCCCCCAACCGGAAGAGACAGGGGACAATAAGGGCAGAGAGGCTTCTGGATTGGAAAGTAAAAACTAAAATTACTTTAATAATAGTAACAATAATAAATGAAACATATATAAACATATACAGGACCCAAATACCGAACCCAACTCCCCCTCTCTATAATAATTATGTCACCACCAAAATTGTAAGCGTCCCGAGACGTCTCGGTGTCAGTTTCACGTGTTCACCAGCTAGCCCAGCACGAATACAAAACCGCTTCACGTTTTCAGCTCTCAGTTCAAAGCAGCCTCACGTGTGCCCCAGCTAGCCCTCAGCACCAAACCCATGCCGTTTCCCGTTCCAGCACAGTCAGAATCCCACACAGCACAGGTCCCAGCACACTCTAAATCCCAGCCCCCCACCCAGGGTCCCAAAAACCTCCCATTTCTGCTTTCCCCGGGGCAGGGTCCTTCCCGACTGAGCTTGGGATTCAGGAATTTCAGGTTTTACAGGGGAGAAAGTTTAACAGGCAGCTTTGGCAAGGTGTGGGGGGAGAAAACTGATACTGACTCTGATGTATATGGGATGGAATACCCTCTAGAAAATAAAGTCACTGAACAGAATTAATTCAGTTCTAACCCAAACCAGGACATTTTTACCCAAACCAGAACATACATAAATATAAATCCAGAGCAAACCAGAGAATCATAGAATCACAGAATGGCTCAGGTTGGAAGGGACAGCTGTTTCACTACTATAAATTTAAAAACCCTAGCATTGAAAGGATTAAATGTGTACTTTGGGCCAGATCATCTGAAAAGTCTATTGCATCAAGAGGAAATTTGGTTTATGTAGCTTCTTTACTGCTGATCCCTTGTAATGCCAAAAGGAAGTTCCAACCATTTACAAGCTGACATACATAAAACACGAATCCACTGGGAAGCTGTAAGTCTCCTTTGGAAACCTTGTCAACATCAACAGCTCAAGCTAATATCAGCAACTCCTGCAATACTTGTTCAGAACAGGCATTCCTTTTACCAAGTGTAAAGTTGAAATGGCAAGATAGAGTTGCTGCTTACAGTCATGTTGTTACTTCAGTAGGTTATATTTATCTCATTACTACTGGAGAGCTTGGCTGTTCACCAAACTATCGTGATGAACCAAAGTTAATGATAGCAGAGAAGCCAGCTCTGTTCCAGATTGATCATGTGGATGTGATGCCATGCACAGTGGACTGCGATATCAATGAAAGAATCAGAGTCAGCTAATCACTGCAGATCCAGTCACTAAAAACCACCACACATCCACAACCTAAAGTCTCCTTACAGCAGGAGGCCAACATACCACATACTTCTGGAACTAGGAGAGCCTGCCAGCAGGAAAAGGTCCAGAAGTGTGTGTACCAAAGTGGCAATGAATCTTGAAGTTCAGCTGTGTAACTGAGAAGGAAATTTGACTCAAATCTGTTGACAGCCACACATGTGCAAGTCACAATGTCATTCAGATGTGTTGTGTCCAGCGTTTAGTTTATTTTGGTGGAGGTGATGTTGTATCAAAACAAGTTCTGAATTTGTTTTTGGACTTGATGAGATATATTATCATGACCCGACAAAAAAATGTTCCATTAAATTCTCTCTGCATCATATGAACACAGTCCTCTGATTCAGCAAAGCTGCACAACCTAGGCTGGGAAAATGCACTTTTCAGCTATTTATCTTTTTGCTAATGGTACTCTCCCTTTGCCTGGTCTCAATCAGCTGAGAATTTCACACATTCCTTCCCAAAAGGGAGAGAATGTCAAAGAAACTATGTACTAATCCTGCTTCCTGTCCATGTCACAAATTTCTTGTAAAAATCATCACAGGTAGCCTTAGGGCTTACAGTTCATGACCCCCTTCTTGTGGATTAAAGATACTATAAAAAAACCCCTTATTTTTCACGACACAATATAACAGAAGAGAAAACCATCTTCACAGATTTCCTAAAGCAGAGAAGAAATGACAACTGGACAAAGAAATGGCATAATATTTATCTACTACGATCTATCTTCAGACTGAAAAAATGAGTAAAGCCAGGAAGAGTAAGAAGGTTTACTGAAATGATCCACGAGTATCAAAGGCATGGGGAACCATCTCACATGACAGTAGCTGGGAAAGAGTATAAAACATTTTTGGAGAGTCATGGCTGAAACAATTTTGTTCTCCCATGCATGAATGGCCTTCTTTGCTGGGCAACACAGTTTACCTTAATAAGTTACCAAAATATAACCAAAAGTGATTTTTGACTCCATTGTAAAAGCATCTTACATTAGTGCCAAGATCTGCTGAGTTTTATTTTTTCTTCCATGGCTCCTGAATTTTATACAGTTATGACATGAAACCCTTGAGTCTTGTGGCCTGGAGTAAGCAGACCCAATCAAGCACAGAATTCAGACAGCACAGAGGCAGCACAAAATTACAATTATTGCTGGAGCCTCATGCCAGGCTAAATACAGAATAAGGCCCATTGTTCTACATGACACGAGTTATAAATGTTAACCAAGCTGATGTTCACTTAGGAAATACATTCTTACCAAGAATATTTCTGTTAAAACATTAAGACAGCAACAATGTAAATATGTTAATATATGAACTACTTTTGGTCTGTGTTCACCTTACAGTTTTGTCAGAAAATGGATGCTAATCTCTATGTAGCTTACTAATAAAACTTTTTTCTTTAATGAAAATTATCAAACTTCATTTTTTTGTCATGTAACACATTAGAACAGAGTGGCTGTTCATTATATGTAAGACAGTTCAGCTGAACCAAACCTGCGCTCTGGTTTAGATTCATGCAGCACTTTGGTAGTAACATTACCATGGCTGAGAGCCAGGGTTTTTTTCAGAGAATGTACAGAAGTCCATGATGGGGAGAACAGAAGCGTCAATATTCTGTGTGTTTTGTTAAGCTGTGGAAAAAGATACACATGGCTAACAGATCCCTCCATCTTCATGGATGCTTGCTTCCTTTTGTTAGGAAGTGATTATCGTGGAATTGCTCCCTATCTATAAAATGAGGGATGAGCTGTTGCACTGGAGGTTTAGCCCTAAGGGTAGCTTGTTTTGTAAGTCCTGTAAAGGATTTTAGTGGGGGAAAAGCACTCACAGAAAGTTGTGAATCTGCCTGAGTATGTCTGTTCAGCCTTGCGACTAACTGACCATCTCACAAAACAAAGGGAAGGTGGCACCAACTTGGCATGCAAATTAAATTGTTACAAAGATATGGGCTGAACAACTTGAGATAAAATGAATCACATTACTATGAAAAATTATAGGCTGTAAAATTACAGAGACTAAAGATGTTTCCAACTACCCAGTGATAATTATCTACTTAAAATACTGTGGGGAGGACAAATGAACAGATCTGCTAGGAACTACATTTCTGCTGTTTATTGTTCAGGAAGCAATCAGTATATGACCTAATTTGTCTGTTTTAAATGTATATTTGCAGAGCAAAACAAAGGTGTTTCGTATCTTGGAGAGAAACTGTCTGTACTGGCAAAATCACATGCAAGAAAAAATTAAACTGGCTCAGTTTATAGGTCAAATACATGGCTTGGTGGCAGGTATTACAAATGCTCTGGTGTCACCGAAGATACAGAGATGTAACTGAGGCAGGTTCTTTTCACACTATTAAAAAACCCCCAAAAAATAAGCCCCCCAAAAATCAAAATTCCTCTGACATCTGGGGATTCTGTCATTAATAACTAAAAACCACACAGCAATGAAAATTTGTTCATTCTCATAACTGATTGAAGAGAATGACAGAAAAAAATATAACTACCTATAACGTGGAAGATATGCCTGTTTAATTCTCTTTCAGCTAAGTGTATCTTTCTCTTGATTCTCTTCCCAGATATTAAAGGTCTGAGTCTATCTATGTACACAACTTGGGGGAAATCTTCAAGCCATGTTAAGTGTGCTCCTTAAAACTCTAAAAATAAACCCAACTGTGGTGGGTTTAAGTCTTAATTTCTGTACAGTATACATTTTTTCTGTCATCATCATGGCTAGGCTTCGCAAATAAAGATTTGGGACATTTTTTCTGTAGTTACCTGAAAAATAATCAATGCTGGTCCCATTTGATTAGTCCTAAAATCTGCCTCATTCCTGAACAAAACCAAACCAAACTACAAATCACACAGCTTTTGCAAGTCTTCGCAAGCTTATTGACTTTAGTAATATTTTTGTCTGAGTAAAGCTGCAAGGCTAACAGAATTCAATAGGACGAACTTGCTCCTGGAATGATACCAGCTCCCTCTACGTACATCCTGGCAGACACATCTTCTGGCTGAAAGACTGCAATGAGATAGGAAATAGAAGAGGTAAAAATCAGCCTCAGCCTCCCCCATGCTGATGGGTCCCAGATTTATGGTGTTGCTAAGGCGCAGGGCCAGGAGTCCTTCAAACCCTCTACTCCAGGGACACTAGTAGATTTTTGTACTATGCTTTGAATCTGGCTGCCTTCCCACATGGACAATGCATAAGGATTAGCTTCTGTGCCAAAGTAAGCACAAATAATTTTTCCTTGAATTGAATGTTAACAAGTAGCAGACCCCCGGAGGTTTGAAAGGTAATTTTAAAAAGCAGTTATTTCTTTAAACTTTGCTATATTTTCTAATTACTGTAAAACTGAATGGCTTTTACTTGAAACCAGCCACAGTATAGCCTGATAACTTTGGGTGCCAGTTTTGTAGTGGGGTCCTTGTTTCCAATGATTAACACCATTCCCACTGTTATACTGCTGAAGGTACATTTTCAAAGGCAAACCAAAACATTTTCTTGGTGACAAAGCAGACAAACCTTCCACACCTGCAGACCACTTAAAGCACAATATTCAACAGTAGTGCCATCAGCCACTGTCTAAAATGTGAAAAATGTAACACGTCAAGAACGTCTTTGTGTTTTATTGCAATAAAGGATTTTGTGTCTCCTTCATGATAACACAAAAATACACAGTTATCTCTGCTTAGAAGTGAGTACTATCTCACTTTACATATCATTGAAAGCGTGTTTGAAGAACACAATTCTAGGGAAAGGTTGATAAATGTGATTCTTTATAGTGACACTATCATTAATCAAAAGTGAAATATTTACCCAATTTATTTACTGTTTCACCTAGTTCCCTGATATTATTTCTCTGAAATACTGAGTATTTATCTTTTCTTCTCCATTATTTTTGACATAATAATGAACATTTTCCATTCTTTCCATTCTAAGTTGGACTCACTGTGTTTACTATTGTGCTGGCAGAGACTTTGACGGAAAGGCAAATACATTGCTTGGAAAGCACATTCTATTTCTCCAGTAAAAAGCTGCATGTCAGATTAAAGGGCTATTTGAAATGTATTAGTTCCCTACTTTATGTCTCTCTGGCACTCAGCGCTCAACTTTTTTTTTTCCCCTCCCCACTGTGAACTTTGAACTTTACCTACCTATTCAAACTACTGGTCTGAAAGAAACTATCCACCCTAATTTTTCTTAGTCATACTACTCAGGAGATTTGCTAGAAATCTCTCTCCTTTCTTCTGCTTGCTCTTATTACTGCAGTACCTGACAGAAGGTTAATGAGAACTTGTTTCCATGCTCTGCTAACCTGTGTAGAGAAAAACATACAAGGCTGTACTGTGTCAGCCTTGAATAGTTCAGAACAAATGTACAGTACAGAACAAATGTATCTAAGCTATGCATTTGAGAATAGTTGCCCAATTCTATAAAATTTAAGTCTTATATACAAAACCACCAGCAGTAAGGTCTTCCTTGTTTTCAGACAATATACTTCTTTTCATTAAGGAGAACAATGGTGGGCTAAGTTTGAAAAGTGTTTAGTTCTAAAGTGAGCAGAAGCTGTTGAATCTTTATTATGAATGTCTCAGCGAAAAGACTTTTCCACAGACCATTAGGAATTTCCTAAAAATGGTTTTATTCAATGTTCATCTAATTCTGCTTGGTAACAGCAGTGATTGTTTTCAGTTTCCATACACTTTATATTAGGCCCTGTAACTAGCTTTTCCCAACCAACCAGTGGGTCAAACCAGAATCATAGATACTTAATGCTCTGTGGCTTGATTCATTAACTGCTTTGAAGTTGCATTACCAATGAATATGTAGCAGGTGGCAAAATGACCACAGAAGACAGACAGATGTAAGGAGAATGCGAAGATGGGATTTTGCATCAGCTGTCTTTACATTTCAATTCAATTGTGCTAAAACACATCATCAGGCAGAAGAAGGGACAATGATTTTCAGCTAGCTAGAGATGAAAGAAGTCCTCTTGGAAACCAACGCAACTCAGAAAACAAGTTTACTAACTACTCAAACACCACATGTGACCTGGAATGATTTTGACAAATAAAAGATATGTGGCCCCAGCACTACATGAGACACATTTGTAAGGACTCTGCAAAATCTTATTGCTGCATACAATAGTCCATAGTGCCAAGGCTGCAGGACACGATATTGCAAGGACTGAGGTCATATTGTGCACATTTCTTGAGAACCACCAAGACTTGCTCATGCTCTGCTCTGACCTTAGATTATCATTAGACCTTTAGAACATTCACGGATGTCACAGGCTACTGGGAGTTTA
This sequence comes from Galbula dea, assembly GCA_013399015.1. Taxonomy (NCBI): domain Eukaryota; kingdom Metazoa; phylum Chordata; class Aves; order Piciformes; family Galbulidae; genus Galbula; species Galbula dea. The sequence goes on along the minus strand of VWZX01004401.1, from coordinate 14,354 downwards.
GTACTGTACTGACTATTGTCCTGAGGTGGGAGTTTGGAATAGGGAACACAGTCACAGATGCTTTCAGATTTAAGTGTTGGCTTCCCAGGAATTGAGGGAACTATTTCAAACAAGTGTTGCAGCACAAGGCAGGATTTAAAAAACGTCTTGGCCTCAACTCTCCCTGAACTAGTGTTCTTCAAGGACCCTACCCTTCCTCTACAGGTGGCGAGTAGATGCAAGGTGTTATGCAAAACTAGCAATATAATCACAAACTGGAAATAAATAATCAAGACATTTAAAACTATTTAATTATGGAGGTCTATCATAAAGCTTCCTTTTCAAGGTCCAAGGAGATATATGCTTTGTTCACTGACTTGAGAAAAAAATCCTCTGTTTCTACCTACAACACATGCAGGTCTTAAATTCCGTTAATCCCTGGCTACTAATCCAGTCTATGTCCTATGATACCACTGCAGCCTCTGTGCAGATGTCTCCGCAAGAGTTGGTTGTAGTGTAGTTAAGCATGCTCACATTAGCTTTTATCAAGCTGGAAACAGCAACAGAAGTAATACAGACTCAGCAGTGCATATTTCATCACTGACTGTACAAAACTGCAGAAAACCCTGCAAATATATATAGGTGTATACACACACACATGAACTTTGTGAACTCTCACTAAAACTTATAGTGCTACGAATGTTAAATTGCATGCTAGTTAAACTAAACCTGGTTTGGTTATACCCCATCATTTACTCAGTAAAGATACTCTAAGTACTAGTTCAACAGACTGCATGGTAACAGCTTTTTCCACTCATCTTACACCCTACTAACGCAGTCTTACTGCTGCCCCAGAATAATTTATTAGGGCTGAAACTAAATATTCCACAGCAGGATGTAAAATACAATCAAAACAAACACACAATGAGATCTACTGTATTTTAATTAACGAGTGGGAAAAACCTCCAAACCTCATGTAAGTATTTGGGTTTTATTCATATCCTGCAGCACAGTTGCAACTTTCTGTAGTATTAGACACCATGGTTTGAAAATAATTTTCTATTATAGTTCCGTTTCTTTCCAGGAAAATAACAACAGATATCAAAAAGAAGTATTTGGATCACAAAGTACACTGGTCCTCCCCTCTGGAACAAACCACACAGCTCCAACACCCTTAATGTCTCTCTTGCCCAACAGATAAGAGTAGCAAAGTAAGAAAGAATGTAAGAAATATTTGAACCTCAGGCAGTAGCAGTGCTTTCTTCATGTTGCACAGAATTCTTATAAAGGTATTTTGTTTCTAAAGATTGGGCTTTTCTGACCCAATCATTCTGACTGCTCTTACTAGCAACCATGTCTGATGTGATGGGGTAATCTGCTTATCTGCCCATATTCCTGCTCACAGAATAAGCTGGCACTGAGCAATGACTGGGCCACCGACAGTTTGCAATGATAAGTTTAGACAAGCAGTCACCACAATCCAAAAGTACTATCTCCCATTTGTATGTCACACCTCAGTAAAAAATCTAGGAAGTGGAAATACCACCCTGATGCTAGCGGATCCAATTATAGGAATCATGGCAAAAATGTTACTATCATCTTGAATGAGCTGTAAATGATCTTAAGAAAAGCACAAGCAATCTTCCACCATGATTATTTACAAAGGTATAGTCTTTATCCCTAAGAATTTCCAAATCCTTTTCTAACAATTTTTCAAATCACATAATCACCAATCTAGCTATACCCATACAACACATGTAGGTCATAAATGATAAAATGGACTTATACCATAGTCATTGTGCTCACTGTGGAAGCACAGCCACACCCAAGAAAAAAAGGGCAGCTAATTTTATAGAACACTGTAGTCCCACACAATAGAAGGAGCAAACGACGTAATTTAAATTCTTGCTACCACAGGGAAACTCTACATATTTAGAAACTGGAATTGACCAGAGCACCAGTTAACTGTAATGAAAAATACCCCCAAAGGAGTCAACCATATACATCACCCAAAAGATAAATACAGTCTTCATGCTGCTTCAGGAAAAATAAAATCAAAATCTTCTCTGAATTATATTACTAAAACCTTTGAACCCTAACAACAAAACTGCATGCTCATAAAAGCACAAAACCAAAACAAACACACCACAAAACTTACATGTTGCTACTGATTTGATTCATCAGTCTTGTAGCACCAAATATCTCTAGTGACAATGACCATACCAGGATGCAGCAGTTAAGAAGACTCTGCAAAAGAACACTTGAAACTTTTCTTGAGTTTTTAAAGCATGCTTAGAGAAAAGCTGTTACTTCTGCAGAATCTAGTTCTTCCAAGTCACAAGCTAGAAATCTGTAAAGCAGCACATCTGAAAACCACAAAGAGAAAAATGGGGACTCTGTCCTAGCTTTTCTTTGAGGATAGTAAGAACCAACTAAAAGGTACACACTGGCACTAGTTCTACTGCTCTTCCCAGCGCCCACCCTGTACTCTGTGTCAAAAGACCATTCCCCAAACAGCAGTAAGAGTTCTGTCCCTACCTGCTAGACTCACAGAACCTAAGAATACAAAGACATGCCTTGAAATCGTTCTGATGTATTTATTTACAGGTGTGATCATAGTGTTGTACGTCTGATGTGGAGAACACCAGATGGAGAAAAGATAACAGTGAGGGACAATGTCGCTCATTTATGGGACATACACGCACATTTAGACATACCTCAACAGCTTCCTCAAACTGTGATAGAGAGCGTAACAGAGAGTATAACAACTGACTACTGCTGCACTTCATACGGCAGAAAAGATTCCGTCTAAAACCAAAATAACATTTTTTGAATGCTTTTGGGAATCTTTTCCATTTTCTCAGAGGTTCATTTTGACTTCTTAACTTTAGCATTGCTGTGTTGATTTTTCAAGTTCCAAGATATCTTCACTTTGAACTCAACTTCTTGATCCATGGTCCCTGTTAAAAGAATAAACATTTTATACATGTTCTCTCAGAGTCATATGGCTGACAACAACTTAAAATGGAAAAATTACCAGGGCACTTAGTAGTCAAACCAGTTTTACTGCAAAAGGAAAAGTTCAAAGGGTGATGCAGAGGTTAAAAAAATTTTGACTAAATTTGGAAACCAGTTGATGAAATGTGCTCTAGATATTGTTTTTAAGCCATATAATTCACCTTAAAATGAGGAAAAGTCAAAGATAACATTCTTTAAAACATCATGGAAGACAGAAATGTTACGTGATCCTTTCAACCAATGTAGTCGGTTTGTACTGGCCATGTTTAGGCAAGAAGGTTCAGGAAAGATTCCCCAGCTTGGGGTGGAATGTGGTGAGTTTGTGCTGAGCATGCTCAAGTGAGAAGATTCAGGAGGTTTTCCCCAGCTCTGGTGTAACAGAAGAAGTTGAGGGGAAGACACTAGAGTGGCCATTTACCTTAGCACATGGTAAGGTTGGCAGGTGTTTTTGGAGCCCTACAGAGGAGTCACCGTTAGGGAGCCCACTGTGCAACCCATGAAGCAGGAGAAGCCTATGCAGGAGGGTAGGGGGTTCCCTCAAAGAGACATTGAGACTGCAGAAGACCCCTGGGGACCATTCCCTGCAGGAGTGACATCATGTTGCCAAAGGGAAGGACAGTCAAGGGGTTTTACCCTGAAGAGGATGGAGTTGTACCACCATGGACTGGACTAGGACCCTCTGCAATGCAGGAGGGGAGGCTTCTATCTCAGGAGCATGACTCGGGAGAGGGGAGGGGTGGAATCTAAGAGTTCACAGAATCACAGAATGTTAGGAGTTGGAAGGGACCTCGAAAGATCATCTAGTCCAACCCACCTGCCGCAGCAGGATTCCCTACACCAGGTCACACAGAAGCATGTCCAGATGGGTTTTGAGTATCTCCAGAGAAGACGACTCCACAACCTCTCTGGGCAGTCTGTTCCAAGGCTCTGTCACCCTCACTGGGAAATTTCTACATGTATTCACACGGAGCCTCCTATGCTTCAGCATACAACCATTGCCCCTTGTCCTGTCACTGGGCTTCACTGAGAAGAGCCTAACCCCACCCTGCTGAAACCCATCCTTCACATATTTAAAAGCATAGATGAGGTTACCCCTTAGTCTTCTCTTCTCCAGGCTACAGACCCAGCTCCCTCAGCCTTTCCTCACNTTGTTGAATTTCATTCAATTTCTCCCTGCCCAACTCTACAGCCTGTCTAAGCCACACTGAACAGCAGCACAAGCCTCCCGTGTGTCAGCCACTCCACCCAGTTCAGTGTCATCAGCAAACTTGCTGACAGTGCACTCTGTTCCCTCATCCAGGATGTTAATGAATAGATTGAAAAGTACCGGTCCCAGTACCAACCCCTGAGGGAGTCTCCTAGACACAGGCCTCCAACTAGACTCCATCGCATTGACTCCAGCTCTCTGACTTCTCTCCTTCAACCAATTCACAATCCACCTTACTACCCAATCAGCCAGACCACACTGCAACAGTTCAGTTGCAAGAATGCTGTGGGAGACAGTGTCAAATGCTTTACTGAAATGATGCTAAACCACATCCACTGCCCTACCCTCATCTATCCACCTGGTTATGTCCTCATAAAAGGCTATCACGTTGGTCAAACAAGACCTCCCCTTGGTAAACCCATGCTGACTGCTCCTTATCCTTGAGTTGTGTGTGGATTGTGCCTGGTGTGGATGTTCTCTCACCCTACCCTGATGCGACTGTGATTTTGTTTAGATTAAATTTTGATTCCCCCCCCGCCCTTGTCTGTCTTGCCTGTGACCATAAACGGCCACTGAGCCCTTCCTGTCCTTAGCTTGGACCCCTGAGCCCTCGTGATTTCTCTCTCCCATCCCACCAGAGGGGGTGAGAAATGAGTGAGTGGCTGCATGGTTTGGCCAGCTGGGAAGGCTAAACCACAACAAACTGACATATCAGGACTAGGAGTTTCTATTTAATTCTACAGGCAAAATTAAAATTGTTATTGAAAGGATATACTTCACTGTGAGCTCCTGTTCTATAGGCTTCCACCTAAATAACTGGTTAGAAGTCTGCAACTTCTTGTACACAAGTAAACTGTCACAGGAGTCAGCAGGATCTTACACTAACACAAGGTATTATCATCGGCCTATAGATCATTCTGCTTGGACTTCATCCCAAAATAATTTCCTTCCATATGGAAAATGATAGGAAGAAATGGTATCTCCTTAATCTAGATGCACATTCTTAGGGGTTTTTTAATAATTATGTTAATTACTTCAAGTACACAAAGACCAAAATATGTTACCTGTCTTTGTAATTAAACCATGATAAAAGGATGCGTACTGTATTCTACTTCACCAAAGAAAACCTTTAGACATATTTCAGTGATCAGTGTTACAGGGAGAAAGAACTGTTTGACTTCTTAGATTCAAGACTCAGTTTTACAGTGCTTACATTGAAAAATCACGCTTTTGATTTTTAAATGGAACTAACTTAGTACAGGACCTATTCAGACAGAAAACATGGAATACTAGAGGGCCATTTTACCAAGATACTGTTCTGCCTCCAACCCATAGGCACAAACATGCAGAAAATTGCTTTCTTCCAAAATAGGAAAATACGTCTCTTATACTGCTGTTTCTAAAAAGAAAGGGGAAGCAGAAATAACTTCATTTTTGTTCTGCTTAAAAATGAATGTAGCATGGAATTATATTCCAACCTGAGGCCTTTCAAAGATGGGTGGTAATGACTGCCATGAGCATTAAATTAAAAATAAAAATCCCCCAGAAAACACAGAAGCATTTTCATCCAGAAGTTATTACACAACTAGATTTAACAATGAATTCTATTCTGCTTTGACTTACTGTCTGAGCTGCAAGCATTGAGGTCTACTTTTTCATTGCATATATAGCATTTTTAAAAATACAAACCAAAATGGTGATGTACTTCAGAGCCCAGTCTGACTTACTGGTTTCCCACACAGCTGTCCAAGTACTGCCCTGATTACTCAGTGACAGCTCTCCTTGTTTCCAGCTGCTAAATCCCATTAGAAGCAGCTAAAAATACATTAATTACTTTCCTAATATTACTTTTCTGTATAATCATTGTAGTTATTACATGGATAAGAGAGACAGAAGAACTATATCAACAATAAAAAGAACCCCTTTAAGAGACATGTTCAGTAAAGTTAAAATATACACAATCTTTGATTTCTGGGGAGTAAGGAACCTAAAACCCATAAGAATTTCTCTCCTAAATTCTTGAGCAGAGCACTGGCTCTGCTATGATTAATTGTGAAGTTTCAAGACTGATTAATTTGCCAGTGGCACAATCATGCTCTCAAATCTGGGCAGATGGAAAATATGAAGCCTCCACAATTTCTGTTGAAGCACTCCTGCTTTTAAAGTGAGATGGGTGCAGATAAATCAAGCAATTGCTAGATAATAGTCCTCCACTACAGACGATTGCAGAGGAAAACCATAATGAAATGGAGCCAAGGAGCTCAGTCTATGATGCTACACTAGTTAGCCAAGGCACACTGGAGCTATAGTGCAGGGAGTTTATAGAGAGACAGTGAGAAACAGTAAAGAAAAAAGGTTGACTTAAAACATCTGGAAGCAAGAAGTAACAGGATGAATTAAGACAGGACAACACACAAAACGCTAAATATGCCAGGGCTAGTACCTGTCATTCAGGGCACAGAGACTCTCATTTCTGTCAGGATCAATAGCTCTAGAAAAGGGCTGCTTCTCACATTTTAAGAGGGTGAGAGCCTAGATGGAGCTACTGGACCTACTAATTGGGTCCAAATGCACACATTTACATGTAGGAATTATGGATTTTTTGCCGAGGAATGTGCACTTCAAAATTTGATCTTGATTCCAATCATAGGGTAAGAATCAGATGCTGTTAAATAGAAGTATTGTTGCACCCAGATCCTGTTTACTTCTGATTTTGTATCTTGTCTCTCTGGAAATGCTAGTCAGGTGTGGTTTGCTCCTGATTTAGGGATTAGAATATAGGAATTCCTTAATTAATTTCATGCAATCTCTGACACAGGAGCCAAGGTCCCTGCATATGGAAGATGACACGAAGAACCAGTGATGGCAATACAAGATACACGCTCACTCCTTTCAATCCTTCATCCTGCACTTCCCAGATCTCTACCAGAGAGACACAGAAGGTGATTGCAGAACTCTGCATCTGCTCTTATTAACTGCTTCGCAGTGGTGTTTCTGTGGCCCTGATAAACAGCGCCAGGAAGAAGAGAGCTACAAAAGACAGCTACTAACTAATCAAAGAAAAATATCCGAACACGAAAAGAAATGAGAAACGCAACTTATGGTCTTTGTCATTTGGGAGCAAACATTTTACATCAGCTTACACAGGCACACAAGCAGAACATAATCACATACTAAGGTCCAGTCTGTGGATGAAAAATATATGTACACCCACTGAACCATCTGCAAGGCTCTGCCTCAAACAGGAAGATTTCAGCCTCCCTTGACATCAATGGAAAGGTTATCTTGAATCAATCTGTATCATCACAACTGCCTGAAGTCTGTCCTGCAAGCAGAGGGACACAGAAACATTACTTAGAATACCACAAGATGATGAAAGCATAGAGTAGGAGCACACCACACAAGCATTTTTATGTTAATAGCTATCGCCTGCTATATAAGAACAATACTGTGAACATTGTGTACCTTATTGTTGGTGTCAATGTTCAGATAATACCCCAAAATTTCGATAACCGCCTAATCACGCTCAGAAACAGGTTCCTCTCGCAGTGGGAAGCCCTTACCCAGGGATGCGAGCTCCGACGACCTAAATCTGGCTCTGAGACCCCTGGTGGGTGCCCTCATGGTAGCCCTATGCTCTCTACCCCCGGCGAGGCCACCAATACCGCAAGCTGCCGAAGGTGCGGCCGCACCACGGCGGCCCTGTCGCGGCAGCTATCCCTTGCCTCCCTGTCCGTGCACCATAGACGGCTAACAACGACCTCACGGAGTCCCAACGCCGGGGATCCAGATCAGACAGCCTCCAACGAGTCGAAGCCGGCCCTAGGAAACCGTTATTTAAATGAACTTAGGAAAAAACTCGCGGTACGAAGGTGGAAAGAGGAACATAAGGGAATCCCACGGCCAAGCGCTTCCACCACACCACCGAGCCCAGCCAAACCGAGACAAACCGAAACCACAGCTTCTCCGCCCCCCCTGCACCCCCGCGGCCGTTTGCTACCTCCCGCGTTCAAACCCCCGCCAAGTCTCGCGAGGGTAGCAGCCAGCCGGCGCGCGGGCAGCGCCATGTCGGAGCCTGGTCCGCGCAGGCCGGGCCCCTCCCCCTCGCCGTGCGCCCGGCGGCCTGAGCGCCTCGTACTGAGCGTGCGGCGCGGCGCGGCCCGGCCTGGCCTATCCCGGAAGACGCTTCCAGGCCTGGCGCGCTTTAGGCCCCCCTTTCCCCCTCTTTTCCTCCCTTTCCCCGCCTCTACCCGGTGCTGCCTGGACAACGTCCCCCCCTCCCCCCATTCCCCGCCTTCACTGGGGGGGGGCACGCACCTCTCCCTCCCCGCCCCTCCCCGCCGGCCCGCGCCCCGGAGG
>VWZX01004399.1:24866-42661 GCA_013399015.1 Galbula dea | reverse complement strand
CTTGGTGAAGCCATGTTGATTATACCCAATCACCTTTTCCTTCATTATTCTTCTGCCCCAGCAGTTCCCCCAGGAGGATCTGTTCCAGGATCTTACCAGGCACAGAGGTGAGATGGTCTGGCCTATAGTTTGCCAGATCATCCTTCTTCCCCTTTTTAAAAATGGGGTTTATGTTTCCCTTTTCCTGTCAGTGGGGACTTCACCACTGACTGCCAAACTTTTGAAACACAATAGAGAGTGGCTTAGCAACCTCGTCCGCCAATTCTCTCAGTACCTGTGGGTGCATCCCATTGTGTCCCATGGACTTGTGAACTTTCACGTTCTTCAGTTGGTCACAAACCTCATCTTCACTTATCACAGGCAGTTCTACCTTCCCACCCCTGCCATTATCTTCTTTGACTTTGGGGGTGTGGCGGCAGCCCTCACTAGTGAAGACTGAAGCAAAGCAGCTATTGAGAAGTTCAGCCTCCTCCATGTCATCCATCACCAGTTCTCCCGTTTCTTTTCTGAGGGGGTCCAAACCTGCCCTAGTCTTCCTATTTCCATTAATATATTTGTAGGAATGTTTACTACTCCCCTTGATTTCCCTGGCTAGATTTAATTCCCACTGAGCTTTAGTATTCCTAACCAATTCCCTTGCTCTCCTGACAGCTTCCCTGTATGCCCCCCAGTCTAGTTGACCCTTCTTCCACTCCTTATATAGAGTCTTTTTATGAGACAGCATCTCCAGGAGTGTCTTGTTCATCCAGGCAGGTGGTCTAGCATTCTTCCCTGTCTTTCTCTTTGTCAGGATACACGGGTCCTGCACATGGAGAAGGTGATCCTTGAAAATTGACCAGCTGTCTTGGGCCCCCTTCCCTCTAGGGCATCTTCCCACAGTACTTTGGTCATCAGATACCTAAAGCCATCAAAGTCTGCACGTCCAAAATGCAGGGTCATGAGCCTAGAACGTATCCTCTTAGGAGCCCTGAGGGCCTTGAATCCAGTGCTTCATGGTCACTACAGCCAAGGTTGTCCCTCAGCCTTATATTGGTCACTAGTCCTTCCCTGTTGGTAAGAACAAGGTGCAGCATAGTACCTTTTCTAGTTGGTTCCTCTACCATTTGGAGGAGGAAGTTGTCATCCATGCCCTCGAGGAACATCGTGGATTGCTGGTGCCTTGCTGTATTGGCCCTCCAGCAGATGTCGGGACTACTAAAATCCCTCATGAGGACCATGGCCTGTGAATGTGAAGCCACTTCTATCTGCCTATGGAGGGCCTCATCTACTTGGCCCTGCTGGTCAGGTGGCCTGTAGCAGAACCCGACTGTAACATCCCCTTCACCTGTGCTCCCTTTAATCCTCACCCATAAGCTCTCAACCAGTTCACCATCCTTCCCCAGTTGGAGTTCCATTGACTCCGGCTGGTATCTGATGTAGAGGGCAACACCTCCTCCCCTCCTCCACTGCCTATCCCTCCGAAACAGCTTGTACCCATCTATTCCTGTGCTCCAATTATGGGAATCATCCTACCAGGTTTCTGTAACTACCACTATGTCTTTTCTCTCCAACAACACTATGGCACACAGTTCATCCTGTTTATTTCCCCAACTGCGTGCATTTGCATAGAGGCACTTCAGCTGGGCTGGACATGTCACCTTCTTAGGCAAACCCCCCTTGATTTCCTTGAGGTATCTTGGTGCATGATCTCTGGTTTGCCTCAGGGTATCAACTTGAGAGCTCTTAGTAGTGTTCCATCCTTGTGCCCCTGGTGTGCTGCCCCACTGTTTGTCACAAGCAAGCATAAGATTCCTAGCCCCTTTCCCCTTCCAAACTAGTTTAAGTCCCTATCAACGAGCCTTGCTAATTCCCTCCCCAGAATCTTTTTCCCCCTCTGGGACAAGTGCACCCCATTTGTGTTTGCAGATGTAACATCTTGTATACTGAGCCACGACTGTAAAATCCAAAGGCTTCTCCATGACACCAGTTCCGGAGCCATGAATTAACCTCTTGACTCTTACTATGTATTCCTTCATCCATTTCTGATGTCAAGGAGATGGAGGAGAACACCAGTTGAGCTTCTGATCCCTTTACCAGTTGCCCCAAAGCCCTGAAATCTCTCTTAACTGATCATGAGCCTCCCATTGCTACGTCATCACTACCTACCTGAAAGATCAGGAGTGGGTAATAATCTGCAGAATTCACAAGAAAAAGAATTTTATCTACAACATCCTTTACCCGGGCACCAGGGAGACAGCAGACTTCCGTATGAAGCGGGTTCAGTCTGCATATCAGCCCTCTGCTCCACTCAGTAGGGAGTCACCTATTACAATAACCCATCTGATTTTCTTTTTATTACCTGTTTTTGTGACTGGCTTGAGACGGGTTGGCCTTGGTGGCATTTCTGGCCCTTGTGAGCCCTCATCCTCACCCACAACCAGTTCCTCCTGCAGAGCCCTGTATCTATTCTGCAGGGGTACCTTAGGCTGTGTACTACTCAAAGATGCGTGCTTCTTCCTTTTCTTTCGTCGGGCAGAGACCTGCTCCCAGGAACCCTGCTCTGTTTGATCACTACAGGAAGACTGGTGAGCTTGCTGATGGGAAGATATAGAATTCTTTGCTCCACCAGAGGTCACCAGAAGTTGCTTAAATGTAGGCCCCTAGTAGCACCTACCCAAAGGTCAGCAGTGATGGAGGTTGCTTTTAAGGAATTTATACACAATAGCATCTTTCTTCCTCTAGGCAGATTAGGCAGATGTGTTCAGCAGTGAAGACAAACCTAATGTATCCAATAGCATTCGTTCTCTTTCTCTCTCTCTTTTTTTTTGTTTTAAAGTAGGTTTTGGGAAATATATTTTGTGTTCAAACAATAGACAATAAAACAGGACTTCAATCATGAGTAGACCTTAAGGCACTACTGAGATACAAAGAATCTTGATACTTCCAAGTGTTTCCTTAGTTGTATGATATATCAGTGTTCGGTTAAGTCTTTTCATTCAGAGTTTGTCTCTTCCAAAGTTTCTCTCAGAAACTTAGAGTTGTTTAGTCACAAAGCAATTAAAATATGGAATAGCAACTAGAACTAGACTTAATGTTATTTTATATACTATTTGTTATTTATTTATTTTAAAATAAAACTTTTCAGATAACCCCTTGAAAAATATACTGATCTCCCTTTAAGAAATTTAATTGATAAGGTTTACTTTTTGCAGTACAAAAAGCAACTGGTGGGTTATAATTCAGTTTCCAGAGTTTTTTTGATTAAAACATTCCCTTCTCATTTAATGCTTCCAATACAGGATCATATTCCCTTCCGCCCTTGTTGCACACACAGAAGCATCTCTGCAGCATTTAACATCCTGCTTTGCAGACGCTTTTGCAGCTCTTTGGGCTGGAAGTCAGCTTAAAGAAGACAGAAGTTCTCTATCAACCGGCACCTCAGGAAGTCTTCCATCATCCCCATATCACCATTGGCGAATCAGAGCTCAAATCAGTTCAGCAGTTTAATTACCTAGGTAGCCTCATCTCCTCGGATGGCAAGATTGACGGAGAGATAGACAACAGGTTAGCAAAGGCATATAGTGCTTTCGGAAAGCTTCATAAAAGAGTTTGGCGAAATAAACACCTGAAGAAAAGTACAAAGATCAGAGTTTACAGAGCCATAGTGCTGTCTACTCTCTTACACGGATCAGAATCACAGGTCATCTACCACCACCACCTGCGTCTCCTGGAAAGCTTCCATCAATGCTGTCTCCACACAATCCTAAACATCCACTGGTCAGATTATGTGACCAAAACATCTGTTCTAGAACAAGCAGCAGTCACAAGTATTGAGGCCGTGTTACTGAGAACACAGCTGCGATGGGCAGGGCACGTCTCAAGGATGAAGGACCACCGCCTCCCTTAGATCTTGCTTTATGGTGAACTTGCCACCGGCTGCCGCAAGAGAGGAGCCCCAAAGAGAAGATACAAGGACTCCCTGAAACAATATCTCAGCCTTGGCCATATTGATCATCATAACTGGTCTACTCTGGCCTCCAACTGGGAGGCCTGGAGACACACCATCTATAACGCTGCGGATGCTTTTGAGAAAGCACGCAGGATCACACTTGAGGAGAAAAGACAATGCAGAAAGAATTGTGCCTTGCAGAACACAGCATCTAAGGAGTCTTTCTGCTGTTCCTTTTGCAACCGCTCATGCGTATCTTGTATTGGCCTTTTTTAGCCACCAACACTCTTGCAACAAACGTGGATAGAGCCCTTCCCAAATCTTCGCTCGCGAAGCCTAGCCATGATGATGATGAGCAAGAAAGCTTGACTATGGAACTCAAACATATAGATTCTTAAACTACTACAATAAAAACCTACCTGCTCCCTGAAGATTTCAGCTTTCTTTTTGAAATAATTCCTCCGTTGTGCAACAACTATTCTGAAAGCATTGTAAGTGTGCTTATGTGCAGCATTTTGATAGTCTGTTTTCACAGTGTACAGGAGCACTCTTTGAGCAGGTGGCAATAGAGAATAAATAAAAAGGCATCCAGTTGCATATACAAAGCAACTTTATTCAAATGGCCTCTATAAAGCACCTAGACTTTGTTATTTGTAGTTCAGACTCACTGACCCATTTACTACTACAATATTGAGCCACTCAGCTGAAAAACCTCTCATTCAAGGTTATTATTAGAGACAACATGGTGTATAGGGAAAAGGCTTAGTGGGACAAGAGTGCATTAAAGAGTTAATTACATCAGCATTGTTCTGGGCACAGCTATCAATAGCAATTTTTGTTCCTTTCGTGGAAAATTTCTGTCTAGATGCTTATACCCCAAGACCCACTAGTAAGCAATCCATTAACACCTTTGCCTACTGACCTGCAGTTATGCATGGCCCAGCTGTTGAGCAACTACAGCTACTTTTTTCTTATAAATTCTCTGTTCTAAAGCTAAATCCAAAGAACAGTTTCCTTACAGTCCAGCCTCAAAAAACCTCTCCAAAGTACTGCAAGGCAGTCTACTCTGATATATTTCCTGGCACCAGAGGAATTCAAGAGTACTTCCTAAAGTGGTTTTATGTAGGGAATTTCTGCCCCTCTTACCATTTCACACCCTCTGTGCTTGCCCATATCTTAAACGCACTCCCAAAGAAATCCCTAGAAGAACTACCAAAAACTGTAAGGCAAACTTTTACAATTTTATATTGAAATAATTAATTTCTCATACAGATATGGCCTTTCCCTATCTCCTAGTATCCTTATACATCTTTCATATCTTTTCTGATCCTTCCAGGAGCTTCTGACTCCTGATATGCCTGGTCATTTGATTTATTTTCTTTTAGAGGAAGGGTGATAATGAAAGGACTATAGTTTTCTGCTTATACTACAACTATTTTAAATTGCTGCTANGAAGTGCATCTAGACAGGTTTTGAATATCTCCAGAGAAGGAGAGTCCACAGCTTCTCTGGGCAGTCTGTTCCAGTGCTCTGGCACCTGAACTGGGAAAAAAATTTCTACGTATATTCACACAGAATCTCCTATGCTTCAGCTTATAACCATTGTCCCTTCTCCTGTCACTGGGCTTCACTGAGAAGAGCCTGACCCCATCTTCCTGACAGTCACCCTTCACATATTTAAAAGCAGAGATGAGATCATCACTTAGTCTCCTCTTCTCCAAGCTAAACAGACCCAGCTCCCTCAGCCTTTCCTCAGAAGGAAGATGTTCCAGCCCCTGAATCATCTTGGTGGCTCTGGGCTGGACTCTTTCAGGCAGTTCCGTACCCTTCTTCAACTGAAGGTCCCAGAAATGGACACAATATTCTAGATGCAGCCTCATCAGGGTAGAGTAAAGAGGGAGAAGATCCTCTCTCCACCTACTAACCACAGCCCTTCTAATCCACCCCAGAATCCCATTGGCCCTCCTGGCCACAAGAGCACACTCCTGGCTCATGGTCATCCTTCCATCTACCAGGACCCCCAAGTCCCTAAGATATAGGTATTTAAAAACACCAACTATTTTTTGGCCTCCAAATGAAACTAGAGAACAAATATCTGTTAGTTACAAATACACATAAAATCTGAGTGAAAGAGAGCCTAAGTTTAGTGTCTGTTCCAGGGGACTGGCTGTTAATTCAGCTGCCTTTTTAGAGAAGTTGTAGCAGGCTAGTACACATCACAGTCTAGACAAGTGCTTCTGCCTGCTCCCTCCCACTCAGTCAGAGATACAGAGCACTGGAGACACAAAAGAAATTTTAGGTGCAAACAAGTGTAAGGATGGCAACTAAGGTTGTGATGGATATGTGATGGAAGTTGAAATAGCACTTGAATTCCCTGGAAGTGAGACTTCATTCATTTTGTAGGCAAGGTACTTCTTTACTTTGTGTGATATCCTTTATAATTCACATTCTACCCTTTATAATTCACATTCTATCCTTATTAGCATTCTTTTAATGAACCTAATCTAATCATAGTTGACCTTCTCCCAATATTGCTGTTTACAACAAACTTGGAGAAAAACATCTAAGTGATATCAAAGCAGCTCATTTTAGCTACAGAACAAAAAATGTTGTTGGAGGTTGTTGAGAGGCAGGTGTTGTCTTATTCTCCCTTGTGACTAGCAATAGGACTAGAGGGAAAGGGTTCAAGTTGGGCCACGGCAGGTTTAGATTAGATGTTAGGAAAAATTTCTTCACCGAAAGAGTGGAGAGGTATTGGAATAGGCTGCCCAGCAAAGTGGTGGAGCCACCATAGCTGGAGGTTTTCAAAAAATTAGTAGATGTGGCACTTTAGAACCATAGAATCATAGAATGGCTCAGATTGGAAGGGATCTCAAAGGTCATCTAGTTCCAACCCCCCGCCATGGGCAGGGACGCCACATGCACTAGACCAGGTCATCCAGGGCCACATCCAGCCTGGCCTTAAACACTGCCAGGGATGGGGCCTCCACCACCTCTCTGGGCAACCTGTTCCAGTGCCTCACCACCCTTTGGGTAAAGAACCTCCTTCTAATCTCCAGCCTAAATTTCTCCTCCTTCAGCTTGTAGACAAGNTTTATATATATATTATGCTAGAGCAAATTATTTAGAATGAGGAAAAATGGTAAAAACAGCCCAGGACAAAACAGTGAAAGAACTTCAGGGGTTTTTTAGAAGAAAGAAAGAAAAATAGCAATACTTATGCCCAAATAAACTCCAAATGCTAAACTATATTTTTCAAACAATAAAATTATCTTTGTAATTTAAGTGTGAAGTTGTTGGAGGCTTTACCAAAGTAAACATTGTGGAAGTGAATCCATCACTTACCAAAATCTTTAAGTTTTCAGTCCGAAAAGGTGTTCAATGCTTTGTGACCCATTCTGAGCAGTAATTTGTCATATACTTCAGTACCGCAGGGAACAGGCACTCATGAACTGATAAACACAGTTCTGTTCCCCAGGCTCTGTGCTTAAAGAAACTACAGCTGTTTGCCAGTCTAGAGCAGCATTATCATGTAGTTCTACACAGCAGCATGCTACTCTGTTTCTATTTCATGGGAAATTATCTCTGTTCTTTCATTATTCAAGATTTTGTCTCATCTTTCCCAAGATAACCGTTGGTGTGAAAGGTAGTAATTGCCTTTGGAGAATCCTTAAAATATTCTAAGCACCTTTAACTGTCCAGAGAGCTGCATAGGTTTTTTGAAGCACAGGAATTTCTCTCTTCATAGTGAGAAACTGAAACTTAATCATGTTACTTATCACCTTCATACAGCCTCTGCTTGCTGCTAATTGAGCAGAATTATTCCTCAGCCTTTTATGTGAGTGCACCATATAGGTATTTTCAGAAGCCATACTTTTATGCATGTATCCCAGGAACTGCAACAATCCACTTAGGCTGATACAAGGAATTCACTTGCTCCAAAACAGGCACAGGAAATTACCTGAATGTTTACCAAAGACCCAGCTTACCAATGTTAGAAAAAGACTTGAACTTTATGCACAGTTATCCAAATCAGAGGCCTTACCCAATTTTCTCATATTTTCTCCCTACGGTGGTGACTCATCTTTGTCTCCACTAAACCATAGAATGAGACCCAGAGCAATAAGGTGCCATTTAGTCATTCAAATTTATCCTGTACAAAACTGCTGTGCTATTGTGAGCTTAGTGCCCCTTTCTCCAGTAACTGGACTCTGATGCAGAAAACAGAAAGGGTAGTGTTTGCCTTCAAGCAGAATGCCTGTTTCCTGCAGTCCCTGTCAAAGTAAGGCAGGCTTGGATGACAGAAGATAATCAAACTCCATTTTGCTGTGATTGGATTATAATGTCATAACAATTCCAACTGAAATGCAGGCAATTACACAGAAGACTTAGAGCTGTTCACTGGATCTTATTCTTATGCAAATATAAGAACAGCATATACATATACATGTGCGTGCAAGTGTTTGTAATTTTATTTTGTATGCATTCTCATATATATGTATATATTAAAAAATCTCTTCATATATAAGTGCAGAGATGCTGAGCTCTGAAGCTGTGAGTTAAGATACCCTTGCTTTGTACTGAAAGGAAGAGAAGAGAGCATCTGCATCCACCTCCCGTCTTACACTTCCTGACAGATTCACTTTGCTCCTTCATGGTTCCAAAAGCTACTTAAGTCAATAACAACTTAATAACTAGTATTGCAATTATCTGAGCTTGAGATGATGTTTTGGAAAGCTGTTTTTGTAATCCAGCTGAGTCAAGAAGATTTTCCAGGTGGCTTTCACACGAAATAAAGCTCTCCAGAGATACTCAGCAGTTTGTTCTCTAAACAGTTCCAGTATTTTCCTGTAACAGTAAAAAAGTTCACTGCAAGATTTATCTGCTGTCTCCTGCACCAGCTCTCATGTGCACCAGTTCAAAATGCCCCATGTCCTGGCAAGTTTAACTCCAAATAACAAACTCAGGATGCAAATCTCACCAGAATTTGTCAGCCACAGGGGAAGTCAGGCCAAGCATCCTGCCTTTCATTGCTTCTAGCTTGTTTTGCGGAGTTTGAATCAAGAAACCAGGATCTGCATGCTAGCCACAGTAAGATATATTTATCCACTATCTACAGACGTCATGTGTTGCCACTTGGCAGTGTTTCTTGACACAAGCCATGTTTAAGTAGAAGAAAAAACACATGCCAAGCTGTTATGCACCTCAAGCATCACAAGAGTTTAATTGCACTGTCATGTCTCTTTAAGACTCTAATGCTAAGCCTAGAAATGCATTCTTTATTATGTGGTTTGGAGTAAAGAACAGGGATAGAATGGAAAACTATCCAGCATGAAGACAATTAAAGAACAAGTTTTGATAAGGCATATGTTGTTATAGTAGTTAGTACACCTTATGTGCTATAGCTTACCAGCTATACAACACACTCGTAGAGAGAAGTGTACTGATTCTGTTTGTTTCTTTGGTTTGATTTGGGATAAGTAGTATAAAGCTTGCAATATCTTCACTTTGAATGCTTCTGAAAATATTAACCTCTGCCTGCTGAGGTGAGGTGTGGAACCCATCTACCATCTCTTCCCTCTCATAAACACCTTGATAGTTAGAGCTGAGGCATATTTGTTCCTGTCCATTCCTCTCTGCCTGCAGTATCCCCAGCTCAGAGATGCTCCTTTCTATTCACTGCCTTTGAGTGGTCACTCTCACTTTTGTAGCAGGTCAAAACTACAGGCAATCTATCTCTAGTCTGCTAGGTGAATTTGATTATGTGTGGTTTTTCTGCCCTAGCTTTGCCAAGTGTGAGGTGGCAAGGATGGTACTTCAGGGTCCACA
The DNA here is from genome assembly GCA_013399015.1 of Galbula dea. Lineage (NCBI taxonomy): Eukaryota > Metazoa > Chordata > Aves > Piciformes > Galbulidae > Galbula > Galbula dea. The sequence goes on along the minus strand of VWZX01004399.1, from coordinate 32,904 downwards.
GGTCAATGTTTTAAATAATGGTATGTATTTAGAGCTGCTGAATCAGCAGCCCAAAAGTGGCAAGGCTGCTACTGCTTGAGGTCCTGAGGCTCTATGAGTAACAAGGCCGAGTATGTGTTTCTAATACACAGATATGCACAGTCACAGAATCACAGAATCACAGCATGTTAGGAGTTGGAAGGGACCTCGAAAGATCATCGAGACCAACCCCCCTGCCACAGCAGGTTTCCCTACACCATGTCACACAGAAGCGTGTCCAGACAGGTTTTGAAAATCTCCAGAAAAGGAGACTCCACAACCTCCCCGGGCAGTCTGTTCCAGTGCTCTATCACCCTCACTGGGAAAAAAGTTTTTCTTGTATTCACATGGAAACCCCTATGTTTCACCTTACAGCCATTGCCCCTTGTCCTGTTACTGGACTTCACTGAGAAGAGCCTGACCCCATCCTCCTGACACACACCCTTCACATATTTAAAAGCATAAATGAGGTCATCCCTTAGTCTCCTCNACTCGACACTTGCCCTTGCTGAATTTCATTCAATTTCTATCTGCCCAACTCTCCAGCATGTCTAAGTCTCACTGAATGGCAGCACAACCGTCCCGTGTGTCAGTCACTCCACCCAGTTTAGTGTCATCAGCAAACTTGCTGACAGCGCACTCTCTGTTCCCTCTTCCAGGTCATTAATGAATAGACTGAAAATTGCCAGTCCCAGTACCAACCCCTGAGGGCTTACACTAGATACAGGCCTCCAACTAGACTCCATCCCATTGACCACAATTCTCTGATTTCTGTCCTTCAACCAGTTCACAATCCACCTCACTACCCAATCAGCCAGACCACACTTGCTCAGTTTAGTTGCAAGGATGCTGTGGGAGACAGTGTCAAATACTTTATTGAAATCAAGATAAACCACTTCCATTGCCTTCCCCTCATCTATCCACCTGGTTAAGTTGTCATAAAAGGCTATCAGGTTGGTCAAACATAGAATCACAGAATCACAGAATAGCCAGAGTTGGAAGGGACCCATTAGGATCATCTAGTCCAACTCATGTTTAGGCACAAGACAGCTCCATAGTCACACCATGTGCCTAAGTGCCTTGTCCAAATGCTTCTTAAGTTCCTTGAGACAATGGGCCATGACAGCCTCCTTGGGGAGCCTGTTCCAATGCTCCATCACCCTCTGGGTAAAGAAGCTGTCGTGGTTGGAGGCTTGTTCCCCGACCCTAACCCATAGCAGTTAAAGAGAGGCTTCTGGATTGGAAAGTAAGAACTAAAACTGTTTCAATAATAGTAACAATAATAAATTAAACATATATAAACATATACAGGACCCCAATACCGAACGCTCCCGGTGCCAGCTCTCAGTTTCTCTCCATCCTGGTATCGGCTCACGTGTGCAGCCTAGCATGAGCCCACAACAGCTTCAAGTGCTCCCCCTCTCAGCTCTCAGCTCAAGCAGCTCCTGGCAGCAAAACCACGTCGTTCCCCTTCCCAGCACCGACCAACTCCCAGCATGCTCAGAATCCCAACCCCGCACCCAGGGTCCCAAAAACCTGTGGTTTCTGCTTCCCCCTGGAGGGGCAGGGTTCCTCCCAAGCTTAGGATTCAGGAATTTCAGGTTTCTTAAAGGGGCAGTTCGTTTAGCAGGTATCCCTGGCAAGGTTGGGGGGGGAAAGCTGATATTGAATATCATGTATATGGGATGGAATACCTTTTAGAAAATACAGTCACTGAACAGAATTAATTCTGTTCTAACCCAAAGCATGACATTTTTACCAAACCATAACAGATTTGGCAGGAAAAGCCAGCAAAATGTGTCTCTAATNGCACAGCTTCATGCCATTCCCCCGCATCCTGTCGCTATCCACTAGAGAGAAGAGGTCAGCACCCCTCCCTCCCTGATGAGGAAGTTATAGATACCTATACAGTCTCCCCTAAGTCTCCTCTTCTCCAGGCTGAACAGACCAAGTACTTTCAGCCTTTCTACATAACACTTCCACACCATTTCCTTAACCATTCTTGTGGCCTTCCTCTGGACACTCTCCAACAACCTCATGTCCTTCTTGTACTGTAGCGCCCAAAACTTCACAGAGTACTCCAGGTGAGGCTGCACCAGAGCTGAGTAGAGTGGCCTCAGCACTTCCCTCGATCGGCTAGCAAAGGAGAGCTTGATGCACTGCAGAATCCTATTGGCCCCTGTAGCCACCAATGCACATTGCTGGCTCAGATTCAAGCTATTATCTACGAAAACTCCCAGATCCCTCTCTACAGTGCTACTTTCCAACCTCGCATTCCCCAACTGGTATGTTGTTTTGGGGTCGGCCCTACCCAAGTGCAGAACCTGGCACTTGTCCTTATTAAACCTCATGAAGTTCATGGCAGTCCCTTCCTCTAATCCNTACTCCAGGTGAGGCTGCACCAGAGCTGAGTAGAGTGGCCTCAGCACTTCCCTCGATCGGCTAGCAAAGGAGAGCTTGATGCACTGCAGAATCCTATTGGCCCCTGTAGCCACCAATGCACATTGCTGGCTCAGATTCAAGCTATTATCTACGAAAACTCCCAGATCCCTCTCTACAGTGCTACTTTCCAACCTCGCATTCCCCAACTGGTATGTTGTTTTGGGGTCGGCCCTACCCAAGTGCAGAACCTGGCACTTGTCCTTATTAAACCTCATGAAGTTCATGGCAGTCCCTTCCTCTAATCCATTCAGATCCCTCTGAAGTGCTTCTCTGCCCTTGCTAGAGTCAACAGCACTTCCCAATTTAGCGTCATCTGCAAATTTACCTATTATACATTCCAGTCCTACATCCATGTCATTTATAAAGATATTAAACAAGGCTGCCCCAAGATGGATCCCTGTGGGACCCCACTTGTCACTTGTTGCCACCCCGACATAGTTTCATTCACCAAAACCCTCTGAGCCCAACCCCTAAGCCAGTTGTTCACCCACCTCATGATTCTCCCATCTAGTTGAATACTCGACAATTTATACATTAGGAATTTGACTTCCCTTCGTAAACCCATGCTGACTGCTCCCAATGACCCCCTTATCCCTGATATGTCTAGAGACAGAGTCAAGGATAAAATGCATGTGTACACATACAGCCAGACACACAGACAGAAGAAAGAGCACTCACAAAAGAAAACCCCCAAAAAACAGCACTAACATCCTCTTCCTGCTCACTCTCTGACTAGCCAGGATTAAAGCCTGTTATTGGAAAATACATACATATGTATGTATATATTTAATATGTATCTCTCCTGTAAGTGGCCTTAGACATATATCTCTCTAGTAGTTCTGGACCTCATTGTCACTGACATATGGACAAATCCTGTCATATGTCTATGATATTATCACTTTACTACGCACACAGGTGCAGTAGCTTTAGACTACACCTAGGCTGAGACTCAGATCAAAGAAGGAAGTGTCACAAGAAAAAAGAGTAGAATGATGTAGTCAGGTTTGTGTCTTTTTGCTGACCAAGCTGACTGAGAAGTAGACCAAACAGAAGCTGGATGTTGATGAGGGAAAAAGAAAGATGTTCCTCTACACCAAAGTGTTTTTAACATAGGTCTGTAGTTAGACTTTTTGTAACACCTTTTTTTTTTTCCTAATTGAAAGCCAAGCACAAATGAATGGCTCCTTTGTAGAAAAGCACCTGTCGTGTTTGGGGTTTTTTAATTTGTTTATATTTAAAATACCAATAATTCTGGAAGTCCAACAAGTCCTGTTTCTCAGGAGAAGAGAGAAAAACATTGCTGACTGATAATTTTTTGGGAGGATTAATATTGGTGTGAATCATCCCAACCTTTTCACTAAACATTTTTTTCCAAAGGCAGCTTAGCAGCTGGATGATTGCTTATCCAATTTAATTGGTTTGATGCTGATCTAAGAAAAGTTCCAATTGTTCTCTTACCTACTGTAGGCCAGGATGGAGACAGGTTGGCCCTACCAGAGCTGTATCATTAGCCGTGAAGGCCCATTTTCTAACAAAGTTAAATAACTAGAATCAGAGCTGTCAAGAGCAGTTGTGTTCTTCCCACAACTACTTCCTATACATTTACAAAACTGCTTTACAAAATTAGTTAAAATTATTGTTTACTTCCTGTCAAAGTACTGTAAGTACCTGACACATGACCACTCCATGGATGCAAACCTGGCAAGTTTGACTGAGAATGTCTTAGTATGCACTGGAAAAGAAAGAAAGAAAAAAAAAAGCCTGTTACGGAAAAGAAAACATGCATGCCTGCTAGAAAAACTCACGAGTAATCATGAGTAATTCAGCAACAGCTTGTCCTGGTGAAGATATTGCTTCTGTAATGCAGCCAAGGTGAATGTTAGCTTAGGTTTTCTGCTGTGGAAATGCCAAATGTGGGTAAGATCTTTCCAGAAGTCTTAGCAGACTTGCATTTAGCTGTGAGGTCCAACAGTGAGTACTGTGTAGTCATTTGTCCAGTAATCTCTTTTTGTTTCATATTCTTCTTCCTCTGTAGCTTGCACACTCCCTGTGGCTCATCTTACCTTCTCATTCACCCCTACTATAAGTGGTATTCCTGGGAGAACATTCAGGGTAATATCCAGGGTATTCTACTGCACAGTTTTTTTCTATATAAGCCACAGTACAAAACTCAAGGTATCTTAAACTGGACTAAATCTTCAATAAGGTCCATTAAGTTTTCAGGAATGAATCAGTTCTTCCTCACTGCTCCACAAAATTCATCTTCAACCTTGCTAGCCTTAAAAAGCTGTGGATTTACTTTCCATGGAAGTTCAGTAAAAGAAAGAAGACAAGTTTTTGTCTCACCAGAGGCCTGGGTTCAGTCGTTTCCTGCTTCACCTAGCCTGTATCTAGAGTAGCTCTTTAGCAATACTAATGCACCAGAGTAACAGTAGCCTAAGACCTCCACAGGCCATTTGTCCCATAATGTTTTCAGGCAAATGTAGTTACCCAACACTGACAGTGTTACAACAGTTAGTGATCTGTAATCCCATGGTAGTGGCCCAGTTCTTTCCCGATCTTTGATATACACTTTGAGTAATGTGAACCAAAGTTCCACATTGCTCACAGACATTTGGAAATACTCTGTACAAAGGGTATGTTTCCAGACAGTGCTGCTAAACTTCAGTTAAAAAATATTTTCTTACTTCTATATCTATTAGCTGAGCAAAAACCAGTTTTTACTTCATTGTCATTCACCTGGGAGTGATGCCATAGCAAGAAGGGAGGGGATCTTAGTAGACAAAGAATGGGAACACTGGTAGAAAAGTTAACAAAAGCTCATTACACCTGGTCAGCAGTCTTGGCATTCAATTATTCCCTAGGAGAGACTGATGTGTAAAGATCACTTCCTGGTTTCTTGTGTGCTTTCTCCCTCTTCTAGTAAGGAAACTAAGCATTTCTTTAATTAATTTAGTGCAGGCCGAATAGATTGTTCAACAACAGAAGTAGCATATTGCCTGATTTTTTATAAAGTATTTATACTGCTATTCAAAAACACCTTTCAAAGGAAACTGGTAGAACCTGAGCTGACACAAAAGGTCAAGGAGTGAAGGATTGTGACAAGGAAGAGAGGTGTTTCAGAACCAACAGGATACTTAACTGCTGTACTGGTTAACCCTTTTGTTACTGGAAGGGTTTGTGCAACATCTTCAACACTATTGACATTTAAAAGCTATAAGGAAAGCCCATTAACTCTGAAATTTCAAAATCAACACTTGCCTTGTCAGGTTATATGGTTCATAGCATTTTCATTTACCAACAGTTACGGTTCTGTGAGGTTAAAAAAATGTTCATAACATTTTTTTCCTAAAAAGGTACCTTTGCAAGTTCTTACATCTGTGTCAGGACAATGCCAAGCACCAGTACAGGCTGGGCAGGGACTGGCTTGAGAGCAGCCCTGAGGAAAGAGACTTGGGGGTGCTGGTGGATGTGAAGCTCAACATGAGCCGCCAGTGTGAGCTTGCAGCCCAGAAGGCCAATTGTATCCTGGGCTGCATCAAGAGAAGCGTGGCCAACAGGTTGAGGGAAGTGATTCTGCCCCTCTACTCTGCACTCGTGAGACCCCACCTANTGTGGAAGCCTCATCCTTGGAAGCTTTTAAGACAAGGCTTGATGGGGCCCTGGGTAACCTGATCTAGTGGATGGTGTCCCTGCCAGGCAGTGGGGTTGGAACTAGATATCTTTAAGGTCCCTTCCAACTCTGACAATCCTATGATCCTAAGAAGACAATCCATTTCCCTGTTCAGTACATAGTCTTCTAGGAGGACTTGATTCTCCCATGACTGCTACTCTGGGTTTTTTTGCCTAACATATCCCAAAAAAATTTGACTAGTGAAATTTTTTCTTACTTTTTTAAGTCTTGTACAAAAGTTAATTTTTTACATCTACAGCCACAATCTTAACAGGAAAACAGAACATTTAAGTGCTCAGGGTGACAGAAGTCAGTGATACAGCCTGTATTAAAAGATATATTCATCTACCTATCGGTATCATCCTTATATAAAACCATATTTCTTCTTCACCACTTAATCTCTGTGCTTGAGTCCCAGGCATGTACATATTTAAAAAAAAAGAAGAGTGCACAGACAAGTTCTCTGGTTTGACTCCTATTAAATTTGCACTCATTAATTTTGGAAATCATAACAAAGGCAAGATTTAAACCACAACCCAAACTGCACACAGACTGTTGGAACATGTTTCCCCTCAGACAGTCCTAGTAATACATAATTTTATTAATCCTTGTTTGCTTTATAATAGATATACTTCTTATTTTTCCTTCCTGTTCCCCAACACTTTCCAAAAAAAGCCTGACCTTTTTTAATAGAAATGCTTGCAAACTGCTAGAAGTTTATGTTTTGCTGGGATTTTTTGAGAGATATAATGGAAGAAGAGAACACGAACACCAAAACAAATATGACTCAGATAACCCAAGCAAATAACAAGGTCTGTTCAAAGTCGGTAATTAGTCTAGGGCCTCTGTAAATGTGCATTGCACTGAACAGGGTATAGAACGTACCTGTCAAGTCAATGCACTAGTACCCAGCAGATAAAATGTTTGTCTGCACTAGTCATTTCATATAATAGAAAAAATGTTGTTCTACTAGAACATAGTCAGAGAATCAGCACCTGCTGCTTCAAAAATAAACGCTTCTGCACTCATGCACCACCAGGAGGCCATTAACCTATGACAATATTCAATTTCACGGACATTAGCTCTTAATTGTAAATCGTTTTAAAATGTTCTGTCAAATTAGTCTTTATATGAAAACTATTTTGCTAGAAATAAAGAGTTTATTAAGGAATTTTGTGATTAACACACCCCTACAGTGTGTCTGTACCATTCTGTTTTCAAAGAATAAGGCTACAGTGGCAAATAACATGAGATACGAACAATAGGATGTAGGAGAAATACATTCCTTGTTTCTCCAACACTTTTTGTGACTTCCTGCAACTTATCATTGTAGCAAGTCTCGTCACAACATAATGCATGTGTGAATTTATTCTGTCCATGCAGATGGTCAGTTACTATCATTAACTGTGATAATAGAGCTTTGATGAACTTTTTAGAGCCATTGGGATCTTGATAAAGCTAAATTCTCATCTAAAAGCAGCATTAAAATTGTTATGATCCAATGCTAAAGTAGCTTTTGCTTATACAGAACCATTCTATGATTGCTTTATGTCTAATTGGCTGGAAGGACGCTATCAGAGAGTCGTGGTTAATGGCTCTTTGTCTGGGTGGAGAACAGTGACGAGTGGTGTCCCCCAGGGTTCCGTCTTGGGGCCGGTGCTCTTCAACATCTTCATTAATGACCTGGACATGGGTATCGAGTGCACCCTCAGCAAGTTTGCAGATGACACAAAGCTGAGTGGTGTGGTTGATACGCCAGAGGGGTGAGATGCTATCCAAAGGGATCTGGATAAACTTGAAGAATGGACCCAAGAGAATAAGATGAAGTTTAATAAATCTAAATGTAAGGTCCTGCACTTGGGTAGGAGTAATCCTGGCTATGAGTACAGACTGGGTGAGGAACTC
>VWZX01004399.1:2786-24658 GCA_013399015.1 Galbula dea | reverse complement strand
ACCTGGTGTAGCGATTGGCATCCCTGCCCATGGCGGGGGGTTGGAACTAGATGATCTTTAAGGTCCCTTCCAACCTCAGCCATTCTATGATTCTATGATTCTAATTAGATGCTTGTTGAGAAACAATAGTGATAATTGTCTCTTACACAGTTTCAAAAGCAGTCTAAGACTCTGAACTAGGAGAGCAGCAAGAAAGGTTTCTAAAGGGACAACAGCAGCAAAAGGAAGCCTCAGGAACATGTGGGCAAACTGGTAAATGGGATAGGGGAGCTAAGGATAAAGGACATGGAAAAGGCACCTAAGCGTTTACTGCTGAGACTAGTCTTCAGGATTTCCAGTCACCTGGGACTGCTGGAAAATCCAAGAGGAGGTAGTTGTACCCTTGATGGGGAAGGATCATGTTAGGGAGCACTTACGCAGACTGGACCTATACATGTCCACAGACCTTGGTGAGATACAGCCCTGAGCAATGAGAGAGATGGCCAATGTTATCACAAAGCCTCTCTTGGTTGTCTTGGAAAGGTTGTGATGACTAAAAGGGTAATTCCTAATGAGCAGTAGACAGCAGGTGTCGCTCTTTTCTTCAAGAAAGGTGACAAGGAGGATCTAGGAAAGAACACACTGTTAAAGCCTCACATCAATCACTAGGAAGGAGGAATGAACAATCCCGGAAATCATTTCCAAACACACAAATGCAAAGTCAGTTTGAGTAGTCAACATGGATTCTCAAAACCAAATTCCCAGCAGCTTTCTGCATAGAAGTGATGAGCATGGTGGATGAAGGAAAAGCAGAAGTAATTTACCTCCACTTCGGGTGGACTTTTAACGTTGTTATCTTTATCACACTCACAGAGACGTTTATGAGGTAAGAGTAAAGTGGATAGTGAGGCAGTTTAAAAATAGGCTGAATGGTCAGACCCAGAGGGTTGAGGTCAGTTGCACAAAGTCCAGCTGGAGGCCAGAAATCAGATGTGTACTCCAGAGGTCACTAGTGGGACCAGTACTTTTTGACATCTTCTTTAATTACCTGGATGATGGAACAGAATTTTCCTTCAGCAGCCTTTTAGATGATGAGATACTTCTTCATCAGAAGGTCCTGCTGCTATCCAGGGGAATCTGACCAGGTTGGAGAAATGGTTAGACAGGGACTCCATGCAACTGAACAAAGAGAACTGCAATGTCCTGCATCTGAGCAGGAACAGCTTCAGGCTAATTGCTGATATACTGGAGAGAATGCCATGGGGATCCCTGTTTGTCAACAAACTCACCACAAGGCAGCAACGTGCTCTTTCCTAGGCTGCATTAAGAGCACTGCCAGCAGGTCAAGAGAAGTGACCCTTTCTCTCTTTTCAATACTGCTGAGAAACATCTGGGGCGCTGGGTCCAGTGCTGGGCTCCCAAGTACAGAAGGGACATGGACATACTAGATTGAGCGCAGCAAATGGTCACCAAGCTGTTTCATGATCTCAAGTATCTCTCACATGAGTAGAGGCTGAGAGAGCTGGGAGAGACCATCATGGAGAAATAATCCATGTGCATAAACACCTGATGGAAAGGATGCAGAAGAGGCAGCAGAATGAGTAGGCCGGAAATGAGGAAGAGGTTGAGTAGGGTCACAGCTGAGGCAGCTGATCAGAATTGACCAGAGCGATATTCCATACTTTGTGTAGAAGGAGTCCATATAATGTAATCTCTTTCCTTCTCACTTGCACAGCTTTGGCCTTTTCTACAAGGATTCTCATTTCATACTATCCAACAACTTGCCCAACAATCATAACCAGCAAAATCATATGATTTCGACTGGAAGAAGCTCAGAAGAGTCTGGGACAAGCAGCTAGTTTGAAGGAAGTGCCATCAGAATTTGTGCTGTCCAGTACCTGTTTACCTCCATCAGTTCTGCCTTTTCAGAATCACAGAATCACAGGATATTAGGAGTTGGAAGGGACCTCGAAAGATCATGTAGTCCAACCCCCTTGCCACAGAAAGATTCCCTACACCAGGTCACACAGAAGTGTGTCCAGACAGGTTTTGAATATCTCCAGAGAAGGAGACTCCACAGTCTCCCTGGGCAGTCTGTTCCAGTGTTCTGGCACCTGAACTGGGAAAAAATTTCTATGTGTATTCACATGGAACCTCCTATGCTATACCTCACAGCCATTTCTCCTTGTCTTGTCACTGGGCTTCACTGAGAAGAGCCTGACCCCATCCTCCTGACACTCACCCTTTATAAACTTAAGCATAGATGAGGTCATCTCTTAGTCTCCTCTTCTTCAAGCTCAAGAGACCCATCTCCCTCAGCCTTTCCTCATAAGGAAGATGTTCCACCCCCTGAATCATCTTAGTGGTTCTGGGCTGGACTATTTGAAGTAGTTCTCTATCCTTCTTCAACTGAGGGGCCCAGAACTGGACACAATATTCCAGATGTGGCCTCACAAGGGTAGAGTAAAGGGGGAGAAGAACCTCTCTTGACCTACTAACCACAGCCCTTCTAATCCACCCCAGAATCCCATTGGCCCTCCTGGCCACAGGAGCACACTGCTGGCTCATGGTCATCCTTCCATCTACCAGGCCTCCCTGGTCCCTTTCCCCTTCACTGTTCTCCAACAGGTCAGCCCCCAACCTATACTGATCCATGGGGTTGGGCTTTCCCAGGTGCAAAAAGGATTCTGGTGTATTCAACTAACACACTGTGTAGCTAAACAGATGCTCAGTAGCTGCATCATGTTTGACAGTTTCAGTTACAACAGCACAAATAAGCCAGATTGCTGAGATTTAGATTGGCCAGATCAGCCCACTCTCTAGTCTCAACTTGAGGAAGATCAGAGACTGCATGGAGAAAGAGTCTCATGAAATACAAGGTCCCTCCTTTTTACTTGCACAAACTCTGTCATTACCAGGGACCAAAAGGTCTCATGCATTCATCCTTTGTGGTTGCTTTTTAACTGTAATGTCATCCTTTTATCTAATTATACCAAAACCAGTGTAATTTACCTGGACTTTAGCAAAGCCTCTGGCATTGTCCCCCACAGCATTCTTATGGAGAAGCTGACAGATCACAGCTTGGATAGGTATATTCTTCACTGGGTGAAAACATGGCTAGATGGCCAAGCACAGAGTGTTGTGGTGGAGTTAAATCCAGCTGGCATGAAAGTGAAGTTCTTCAAGGCTCAGTACTGGGGCTACTCCTGTTTAATAACTTTATTGGTAATCTAGACAAGGGGATTGAGTGACCCACAACAAGTTTGCAGCCAACACCAAGTTGGATGAGAGTATTTATCTGCTTGAGAGTAGAAAGGCTGTGTAGAGGGATCTGGACAGGCTGGATAAGTGGGCTGAGGCCAACAGCACAAGATTCAACAAGGTCCATTGTCGGATCCACCACTAGGGTTACAAGTGGGAATCGGAAAGACTGGCTGGAAAGCTGCCCAGCAGAATGGATGTGGGGGGTACTGGCTGGCAGCTAGCTGAATATGAGCCAGAAGTGTGCCCAATCGGCCAAGAAGGCCAACAGCTTCTTGACATGTATCAGAAATACTGTGGCCAGCAGGACTAGGGAAGTGGTTGTCCCCCTGTACTCAGCACAGGTGAGGCTGTACCTCGAATAATGCATTCAGATTTGGGATCCTTGCTGCAAGAAAAACATTGAGTTGCTGGAGCTTTTTCAAAGAAAAACAACAAAGCTGGTGAAAGATCTAGAAAGCATGTCATATGATGAGTAGCTGAAGGAACTGGCATTGTTCAGCCTGAAGGGTGAAGAGGAAGCTGAGGGGAGACTTTCTCACTCTACAACTACCTGAAAGGAGGTTGTAGTGAGACAGGGACTAGTCACTTCTCTCGGGTGACTGGAAAACATGATGAGAGGAAATAGCCTCAAGTTGTGCCAGAGGAAGTTCAGGTTGGATGCTAAGGAAAGTATTATTTACTGAAAGGGTTATGAAGCACTTGAACAGTCTGTCCAGAGAAGTGATTGAATCATCATCCCTGGAAGAATTTTAAATAAATTTATTATTTAAATAAAGTTAGATGCAGACATGGTGGTTAAGCACGTAGTTTAGTGGTGGTCTCGGCAGTGACAAGGTTTTGCTTGGACTTGATGACATTGAAAGTCTTTTCCTACCAAGTTATTAAAGGGTTACTAGGATAGGACATTTGGCCTAAAATAGACAGTGCGGGAAAATAGAGCTAAGGGAGGAATGGAGTAGGTCTCCAAAGATAAGACACAAGGACTAAGAGACCCCACTATGAGATGATGGGAACCCAGCTGCAGGACTACCGGGCAAAACCAGTTTTGTGACCATGGCGGATGCCAACTCAGTAAAATCGGACAAAGTTGAAAACACCGTGAAGAAGACTTTGAGCCTTCCTCAAAAGAGCACTGCCCACAACCACCAAGAGGCAGTGCGCATGCACCAAGAGGAGTTATGATAATGAGTTCCTGTAACTATTTTAATAATCCCACCTATTTCCCAGAAATCCAATGCATATGTATAGCCTAGTAATGCACTAAATAATGGTCTGAAACTTGTCTGGGCAGAGCGGTTTGACAAAGGTATTCCCCTGCCCTCTAGCGCTATAATAAACATATCTGCTTTATAACCTTTCATGGGTTGCAAAGTTTGTTTCTGCATGTCACTACCCAAATGATTTTATAATTCTGTGAAAAATAACTGGATTTATGCAGACCTGGACCTTTGTTTTTAATGTAGCCTTTAGCAGGCTTTCCAATCAACAGTTACAGCACTGTAACAGGAGATTTTTATGCTGCCTTGGATTTTAGAGAAAACATGTCCCACTTGCCTCTCTCAAGCATAAAAATGTGAATGTATATGTACAATTCACAGAAAACACCTTCAAAATTCAGAAATTTTTCAGCAAGCTTTTAGAGCCCTGGCTAACTATAACACTGTCAATCCTTTTCAACTAGTAAGAATAACACTTTTCTATCTGTGAGTTCAGATAAAATTGGTGGTTTGACTTTAAACCAACTTCCTCTATAAATTGAAATGCCTTGAATTACTGCCCACATCTTCAAACTACAAGTTGTCCCTTAACACATTTTAACACTGTGCTTCGGAATATAATTCTAAGCAATACTATAAATGCCAACAAATAATTCAGGGAAGTGGGCCTACGCCTTCTGCAAACACTTAACAACATTATGCCTTTGTTTTATTCTGGCTGGTGTGAATCATAACCTTGCCATAAATTCTCTGGCCTTTGTCACTCTAGGCCTCTGTCACTGCTACTATTGTCACTGTAATTTTGTCAGAGAATTACCCAAGCAGTGCAGAACGGGTAAGAATACTCAGCACTTCAGCATAATCTTCCACATCATCCCAATATTGTGTGGCTTGGCTTTACTGGAGTACATAGCTCTAAGACAGGCTGTAGGAGAAACGTAATTTGCAGAGAATAATTAGAGAATTATTAGTCCTTAATGAGACAAGTAGTTCAGAAGTTGTGATACCAATCCTATTTCTCCCAGTAGAATCTCTGGCAGCTAATTGTTTTCTCTCTCTCTCCCTCCCCTACTTTTCAGTGTTCAAAGGGTTACCAGCAGACCAGACTGAAGTGACATGTTTTACCATGTCTTCTGCATGACTGATACTGCAATCAATCTGCAGCGGTTCATTTTCTCTCTGGAATCTCTGCCTACCAAGAACAAATACAAACACATGTGGAACCAATACGAAGCAGACCAAGGGGTTTAAGAGCGTGTACCAACCTATGTCAGAAATTTCTCACTTAACAGATGGGGCAATTAATACAACAGTCAAGTGGTATTACTGTGTCAAGGTGCCTTTAAGTGCTAACAATCCTCTTTTGTCTTTCTACCGTAGTGTACAGATGGATTCCAACTGAGAATAAGCACTGCATTGTACCAGTGTTTGCCATCATACAGTGTCACAGTATTTATAGGGTGTCAGGTGTCCAGTGCCTTTTATTTTAAACCAGGAAACTCATTCCTTCCCTTCTACTTTCCACCCTGCTCTAGCATTTCAGGTGATGAAATGATCACTAATTAGGTTAGAATTAAACTCCACAAGAAAATAAGCCTTTTTTTTTCAATTTGTAAAGGAAGGATTTGCCATAAAATAATGCTTAACACAATGCAGCCTTAGTTAACATGCATATTTGCTTTTACTGATCCTACACAAGAAAGCACTTTTTAGGGCAGTGTGTACCTGACAGTACAATTACATCATATGTTGATTCCCAGAATTAAATAATTATTTTTACCTCTCATCTTGAGCTTGAAATCTAAAAAGCTGTGTCCCATTTAAAACGTTGAGTGACTTTTTACCAAGATCACTAATCTGTGTGTCCTGACCAAATTTCAGAGTTCCTTTCTATCCTATGTCACACCTTTGTTCCACCTTCCTTCTCTTCCTTTCTCCTCTCTTTCTTCCCCGTTATCTTCCTTCTTAACAGCTGGCATAGGACAATTCCCATCCTTGGACAAGGCTGTCCTCTTTTAGATGAAAATGCTTTAAAATGCTCTTGAGCTTAAAAAAAAATATTGTTGATTTTTTTTTTTTTCTGTATGCCACTAAACTTTACTTTTCAGTCCAGGACAGAAATAGAAGAGTGAAGGTGTTTCCTTAGGATCACTGACTAGCAGACTTACAATCACCACCTGCTGCCTGGCTGCCAGCTCTCATGCGCAAGCAGGGCACTAGAAAGGCATTCAGCAAGACTCTTGATGCACAAGCATTCTGATGATCTTTTGAAGCTTTACTTTGTCCCTGTATTTAAGCACTAAATGGAGGAGCAGAGTAAGATACCATTGCAAGACATCATAGTGTTCTAGCTCTGGTGCTGCAGTATGTAAGTATTTGATTATGTCACCTGCACGTTATTGCTTTGTCATACCTTGCTGCATAACTAATAATCTATTTATCCAGTGAGTTGTGCATTATTATTATTGTCATTGTACTTTTTACCTCAGGCATAAGTCAGAATCTAAGTCAGAAGACTGGTCTGCAACTCAGAGCAGATAAGAATGAGAATCCATTCATCAGCTTCAGAAATATTCTGCTGATGAGAAAGTTGAAAAAAAGGAGTGTCAAGGTTTAGGGCTTGACACTCTTTTTTTAGTGGGCTGGCCACTAAACAAGTGACAGGTGCTCTCTATGAATTCCTCTCCCCACTGTGGGAAAGGAAACAGAATGGGAGTAAAAGAGTGAGACTTGTGGATTGGAAAAAAACCTAAAATGAATGAAAATAATAACAATAAAATGAAATACATACAAATATATACAAAACAAATACCAAACTCAACCCCCTGATGACAACTATGTCTCTGTCACTACTGATGCTGTGGCAGAGGTCCCAGACTGGACTCAGTGGCAAACAGGAACTGGACTCAGGAGCTGGGTGCTGGAAGTGGATACAGGAACTCATAGACTGGGATTGAAGACAGAATGGACAGAGTCCTCATCAGAAAGTGGACAATGAAGAAGAAAGCTTGACTCTCATGATCCTTCAGCTTTTTACCGAATATAACATATATGGAATGGAATACCTACTTGGTCAGTTTAGGGTCACCTGTCCTGTTCAATCCTCCCCACAGGTGCAGCCTTTCATTGTGCATCCCCAATCTGGTACCCAAAGTTTAGCAGTGACCTTGGCCAGCATACCAGTATTAGGACCTATCACTGATAGAAACAGAATCTGTGTGAGAAAACATGTTGTTAATTTTAGAAAGTACAGTTACTTACTTTAACTTTTAGCCTTAGCTGAAAAATAAAATAATTGAACATAATTTGTTCTGTTCTAATTCAAACCAGGACAAGGAGGAAAAGAATGTTTATTTTTCTCTGTCTCTCTTTTATACATAACAACAACATGGCCTCAAACTATCACTTTGGTGAGTAAATTTTGGAGATCAAGTCCTGCTTATTATAAACGTAATGTGCCTGTCAACTCACTTAAAATTTATGGCATTGTCCCCACCTATTTGTGAAATCATTAAATTAATTGTTATGCATAGAAAAGTCTCATCATTATGACTGATGACAACTGCATGCAATTTCTCCAACTGCTATTTGTTCCAATTTCAAATACAATTTGCTTTGGTTTTCTTTCACCTTTTTGTTTTCAGTCAACATATATGCCAGCTGATCTCTGCGGCAAGAGAAGAATCTCTTGAATATAGACAAGACTTTAAATAAAGGCTGGAGAACATTTTAACATTTGTTAAAAAACTGTATTTCATCAAAATGAAACAAAATGGCTGCAAATTCCAAGATCAGTTATTTTCAATAAACTAATTACAAACGTTCGTAACTTGAATCTGGAGCAAAAACTAAGTCTGATGATATGCAGTATCATGTGAAAAACTTCAGCCAGTCCTAACCAAATTGAGTCCTACAGCTGCACTAGGGCCACTTACTCCTCTAGATAGCAAACTTGGCAGGAACCTCCCAAGCTAGTGTGGCCTTATGCATGTAGAGAGGTCAGCATGTTGCCATCCTCAACAATGTGCCATACTTACACATCTTTTGCGGTGGACCGCAGAGCATGCAGATAAATTGAGTTAGTCTTACTGCAATGTCTACAACATCCTTGTCCAAACACCCACTAGTCACCTTCAGTAAAAAGGAGTAACAATTCTAGAGGGAGAACTACCATGTCAGCTTTTCAGAATAAAAATGATGCCATCCTTTCCTCATCTGAGATCATTATCATCCTAGACATAACTAACGTCTGGCACTAATTCAGCTTTAGAGGCTCAGTTTGGTTCAGGCTGGCTATTTCTTTTGCCTCATGATGCATATCCATTATTTATAAACCAAGAAGTTACTTACAGAGGAGAAATAGCCATACTGGAGTTCGACTGGGTTCTCCTTATCCCCCACAACCCACCTAGGACACTTTGGGCAATTAAGGGAATAAATGTCTCCAGTGATCCATGAACGTGTAGACACCTCGTGTGCACAGGAAAGAGAGGACATGTAGACATAGCACGTGGCATTCTGTTCTTTCCTAGTTCACAGGTCAAGCTGCTGGCTCTCTTCGGCATTTTTCTCTACATCTTTCATCTTATCTATGTAATTTCTGCAGTGTAATAGCTCTTGTATGGCTGGTCAGATACTCAATAGGTGAAAAGCATGTAAGTCCAGAGAAACCCTTGATCTACACCAGCACAATTTCTGCTTTGCATTGGGTCATAGAATCATAGAATCGTAGAATGTTAGGGATTGGAAGTGACCTAGGAAGATCATCAGTCCAACACCCCTGCTAAAGCAGGACACCCTAGATAAGGTCACACAGAAATGAGTCCAGGAGGGCCTTGAATGTCTCCAGAGTAGGAGACTCCACAGCCCCCCTGGGCAGCCTGTTCCAGTGTTTCATCACCCTCACTGTGAAAAAGTTTTTCCTCATGTTAACATTAAATCTCCTATGCTCTAACTTGCTCCATTTGCCCCTTGTCCTAACATTGGATGACATTAAGAAGAGCCTGGCTTTTTCTTCCTGACACTGGCCTTTAAAATATTTATAGACATTGATGAGGTCCCCCCTCAGTCTCCTCCAGGCTAAAGAGACCTACCTTATAGGGTAGATGCTCCAATCCCTTGATCATCTTGGTGGCCGTGCGCTGGACTCTCCAGTAGTTCCCTGTCCCTCTTGAACTGGGGAGCCCAGAACTGGACACAGTACTCCAGCTGGGGCCTTTCCAGCGCAGAGTAGAGGGGGAGGGTAACCTCCCTCCACCTGCTGGCCACGCTTTTCTTAATGCACCCCAGGATGCCACCGGCCTTCCTTGCCGCAAAGGCACACTTCTGGCTCATGGTCATCCTCCTGTCCACCAGAACCCTTAGGTCTTTCTCCCCAGAACTGCTCTCCAGTAGATCAGCCCCCAGCCTGTACTGATACATGGGGTTATTCTTCCCCAGATACAGGGCCCTACACTTGCTTTTGTTGAACCACATTAAATTTCTCACTGCCCAGCTCTCCATCTTGTCCAGGTCATGCTAGATAGCAGCACAGTCTTCTGGTGTGTCAGCCACTCCTCCCAGCTTTGTATAATCACCAAACTTGCTGAGCCTACATTCTATGTCTTTGTCCAGGTCATTAATGAATATGTTGAAAAGTATTGGACCCAGCACAAACGTTTGGGGGACACCACTAATCACAGGTCTCCAGCTAGACTCTACTTCACTGACCATAACTCTCTGAACTCTGTCCTTCAGGCAGTTCCCAATCCACCTCACTGCACAACCCCCCAATCTGCACTTCTTGAGCTTGGCTGTGAGGATACCATGGGAGACAGTATCAAAGGCTTTGCTGAAGTTAAGGAATACCACATCCACCACACTCCTCTCATCTGTCCACCTGGTTGTGCCATCATAAAAGGCTATCAGATTAGTCAAGCATGACTTCCCCTTACTGAATCCGTGTTGACTACTCATGATAAGCCTCCTTTCTCCCACATGTTTTGAGATGGCCTTCCTCCAGTCTTCAGGCACCTCGCTTCTGTGTGCCCTGGTCTAGGGAATCCTGCTGTGGCAGGGGGGTTGAACTAGATGATCTTTCGAGGTCCCTTCCAACTCCTAATATTCTGTGATTCTGTGTGATTCTCCAGGACTTCTCGAATGCTATGGAGCATGACCTAGCAATGACCTCTGCCATCTCCCTCAGCACTCGTGGGTGCATCCCATCTAAGCCCATGGACTTGTTGACGTTCAGTTTGCTCAACTGATCTCTGACCCAGGCCTCTTCAACAGAGGTAAAAACTTCCTTCCTCCACACTTCTTCTATGGTCTCGAAGGTCTGCGTCTCCTGGGAGCTGGCCTTAGTAGTAAAGGCCGAGGGGAAGCTGGCATTCAGCAACTCCACCTTCTCTGCATCATCAGTCACCAGGGCACTCACTTCATCCAGCAGAGGGCCATCACTGTAAGGCAACAAGAACATCCTTATTTCTGAACAATAAACAGAAACTCAGCTTTCTCACTGTTACTGAAATTTGCTGCTGAAATTGATTATGCTCCTTGCTGGAACTATTGCTGATATTAAGCAATTGCTGCTGCAAATGTGCCAGATGATATTTCACACTAACACAAGGCTGACTTTATAAACATATTTTAGTTCAAGAACCGTTCACGGTAGCAGAAACCCTTTGATAATCAAACACATAAATTTACTGGTATCTTATTTCTCATTCCAAGTTCTTGGAAGCTTCTTGCCATTTCTTAATCTATATGTTCATAGCAACCAGATCTAGAAGCTGTAACATTCCTATTTATTTTATTCCACTGACAGTCAATGAATTCAGGATGAAGCAGAAGAGAAAATCATGTTCTGCCGATTTTCCCATGTCCTGAGCCGAGCACCTTCAGAGACAAGATAGCTGATTTGCACCTTTACCACTATACTCTTTGACATCATTTGCATGTTTTGCACCCTTTTTTTTCTGTAGTCTATCTGCAATTTACCTCAGTGGTTTCAGAAGAAGCTTTTGGGTTTCACAGACAAGAATATACATCTCAGATATGGCTATTGGGAAGAAAAAAGGTAAAAACAAAATACACTTCCTGGTTTTAACTGTTCTTCAAATACAGTCTGATTCAGTAGTCCCCTCTTGACATGTCTTACTTTCTTAGCTTCTGTTTAGATAGCTAAATTAATTACCTTGTTGCTTGTATAGATGTATAAAACTCAAATTTCTTCAGACTGCTTTTCAGGAGGAAGTCATCAGAGACAGCCAGAAGGTTTTCAGGTTAAAAGACTCTAGTTACATACATAGCTCCTTCATTCTCATTTATCTTAGGCGCATCCAAGTCTTAGTACAGCACTAAGAGTTCCAGAGGGTGACTAGGGAGGAGATGTTGCCCAGTCAGCGAGGGAACCTGCTTGTTCAGCACACCCAAACTGCAGATTTGGACAGCTGGTCTTGCATAAAATGTCTCCCAGAGAATAAAGGCAACCTTCTGCATAACACTAAGATGGCACTAATGGGACAAAAACACCTGGTCTGCCTTGCAGCTTGAGCTGTAGCTGACCAAACAAGCAGAAGGACATTGGCATTGCCTAGTGATAGTGAAGACACATGTCCTGGTTTGAGTTAGGACAGAACTATTTCTGTTCAATGATTTTACTTTCTAAAGTATTCCATCCCATATACATCATATTCAATATAACTGGAGGCCAGTCCCCTTACTGGATCGCTCTGCATCAGGCACTTAGAGGGACATCTAGGATTCTGTGGGCGGGCTTCAGGACCCTGCGCCGAGGGAAGCGGGGAACACCGTTTGTACTGTGGGTGTGGACAGAGGGGACGCGAGCCCGGGGGTCGGAGATTTTCAGCCTGCTGCAGAGCTTACCGGAGCTTTGGTGGTGATGTAGTTTGGGTTCTGTATATCTTTATATATTTCATCTGACTTCATTATTATTATTATTAAAGCAGTTCTAGTTTTATTTTCCAATCCGCAAGTTTTCTTTTGCTGCTTCTCTCATCCTCTGCCTTTTCCCGCCGTGGGGGAAGGGAGGAGGAGGAGGAAGGCAGTGTCTGTCTGCAGGGTTAGTGGCTGGCCTCAGCCATTGCCCACGACAACACATCTAGTCAGATCAAGCTAACGTGGCACCTAATGCCAATATGGTGTACTAAAAATAAAGCCCAATGGGCTGGGCACATGCAGATGTGTAGTTTCAATTCCATGCATAGTGAAGTGTGGCTGATGCACAGCCTACCAGAAAACAAATAAGTTCATAATGCATCAGTTAAATTAAGCCTGTTACATATTAAACAATCAAACCTTATCCTTGTGCCTCCCCCCATCTACCCCTTCAACATACTAATCCAACAGCAAATATTTTAATAAAAGTCTCCTTTGAATCATGGAATCACAGAATCATCATGGTTAGAAAGGACCTTCAAGATCATCAAGTCCAATCAATAGCCCTACACGGCTGTTATCCCTAAAACATCCCCCTAAGTGCCACATCTACCCATTTTTTGAAAACCTGCAGGTATGGTGACTCCACAACTTCGCTGGGCAAACTATTCCAATACCTCTCCACTCTTTCAGTGAAGAAATTTTTCCTATTACCTAATTTAAACCTGCCCTGGCACAACTTGAACCCATTCCCTCTAGTCCTATTGCTAGTCACAAGGCAGAAGAGGCCAACACTCGCCTCTCTACAACCTCCTTTCAGGTAAGCGAAGAGAGCAATAAGGTCTTCCCTCAGCCTCCTCTTCTCCAAGCTAAACAGCCCAAGCTCCCTGAGCATCTCCTCATAAATCTTGTTCTCCAGACCCCTGATCAGCCTAGTTGCCTTCTGCACCCTCTCCAGCACCTCGATGTTCTTCCTATATTGCGGTGCCCCAAACTGCACACAGTATTCAAGGTGTGGCCTCATCAGCACCAAGTACAGTGGCAAGATCACCTTTGTGTTTTTGTATTATGCTATTGTTTTCGGAAAAGAAGTTTATAGTTTTTGTAATGTCCCTCTTCCCTTTTCCCAAACACTCTGTTTCCTGCCAATCATGCAGGAACACTGAGTGCCAGGCACTTTGACAGGATGTTTGTTTGCTGCCACCCCTAGCCAAGTTGCAAGTCTCAGCACCTATACTAAATAACTGAGA
This sequence comes from Galbula dea, assembly GCA_013399015.1. NCBI lineage: Eukaryota > Metazoa > Chordata > Aves > Piciformes > Galbulidae > Galbula > Galbula dea. The sequence continues at coordinate 11,070 of VWZX01004399.1, read as the reverse complement.
GTAAGAAAATGTCTTGAACAATTATTTTAACATTAACAGAGTTGTTTACACTCTAAAACAGCAACAGATTACTCCCAAGTGAGGAAAAGTTGCTGGTGAACCCATAACCTTCAACAGTTTTCATACTCTAATGGTTCTGTAGGGCAGATAGCAGACAGCTTACAATGTTCCTTTAAACAGAACTAGATTCTTTTCACTATTGTCGGTAAAGTAATAGGTAATACCAGCATTCCTCGGGGTGAGAGGCTGTCCCGGTCCGTTTAATGGACACAGAGTAGATCCGAGGTTTATTTCCCAGAGTGAAATTAAGACACAAATGAGGTCAAATGCGGAAAATCAATTAGGGTTTATTGAAACAAAAGAGTTAGAGAGATAGGACAGTAGGACGGAGGAAAAGAGGGAAAATTAGGCAGAGAGAGAGAACAGAGAGCAAGAGGGCATAGTTACACCACCATGGATCGAGTCCAGCGACGTGTCGAGGGTCCCGAGCCCCCCTGCTTCTTCCATGACGGTGGGTGATCACGCTCACATTCTCTCTCATACACACATCACTCAGCTCTGCTCATGACTCATCAGCACAACACCCCTAGGAGGCTTTTTCCTCAGGTTTTTATAGGAAAAGGTACAGGACAGGGTCCTACTGATCCTTAAGATAAAGGGAATCTCCCACAGGTTTCTCCAGACTTTTCTCATGAATAAATTCCTCACGAGAAGTCCACACACCTGGGCCTTATCTCAAGGTTTTAACTAGGCCTCATTGTCCTGCACAGCAGTTTCCTAGCCTCTGGCTCCTCGAGGTCTGGCATTGTCTTCTCCAACGATGATAATCAATGATCAATCAAGCTTCGAGACATTAACATGCAGCCTTAACACAGCTAGGAAGCCTGTTTTCCATAGCTGATAAGCAAACAGTCTCTTACAGAGGCCCGAAAACGATTTCAAATTTTTTGAAAACACTCATCTAAAATAGTCACTGGTCAGTATTCCTTAGACACACTTTTACTCGGATTACAAAGCATTATTATTATTTCAGGTCATCAAAGACTGATGTAACAGTGTGAGATATAGCAGGAAGGTAATCTAAGTAGCCTGCCATGAATTTTAGTACCTCAGTACATTTTCCATGCACCACTCCACACCTGTTTTTGTATCTTCCAGGTGAAAAACAGCTGAGGCATGTTTGAACCCTGGTGGCAGAAGAGACTGGGTTAATTTACACAAAACGGCGCTAGCTGTGCCTGCTTCGACAGAAGAAAGTAAGGGCCTCAAGACTAATGAGATCCCAGCAACAGCTTAAGTGGTGTTTTGTGTAACGTTACTGCTCTGTGTTAACTATAAAGCTACCTAAGAAGGAGGATTAATTCAGAACATAACTAAAAGTTAACACTGATCATGGGACAGAGAATTAGTCTAGTCATAAGCTCTTGTCTTTTTCTGCCAATCCATTCTTAAGTATTAGAAAGATTATTTTATTTGCAATATTCTATGCCTCCTTACATATTACAGGTATTGCAGTGAGTGTGCTCAGACTCGGGGTGCTCTTTATTGTCTCAGGTGGGATGAAAACACAATATGTTCCTGGGTCGATATGTTATTGATAGATATCTTCAATCTCAGTTATTGGCCTCTTGCAGGTATATACAGGTTATCAACTCAGAAAAGTCTGACTTTGAAGACACCTTGAAAGCACGGCTTTTTCTTATATTACCCACAAGTCCAGGCATAGAAGGCCACAGTGTGACACTTTCCTACCTTAAATTGAATCTTAAGATATTCTGAAATAGATTTTTAGGATCCTGTGTTTATTTAAAGTCCTGCCTCAAACACGTGTGTTTCTGTTCCATGCTGCATTTTAGCGCTTAGATATTTGGTGATTGAATGTCTATGTAACATAAACAGATACATCAGCTAGATTAAACAGGCAGCTTCACCACCCCCTACCTACTCCCCACCCACTCATCCCTGCCCCCAGTTGTAACTATATATAATACTATCGCAAGACCTTGAGGTATTTTCTTGTTCAAGACCCTAGAGATGATTTTTCTACCTAGGCATGTTAAAGTGTGGATACCAAAAACCACATGGAAGAGGTACTTCTTCACAGCTACTGGGAAAAATTAATTTCAGAACAAAAAGCATCAGAGTTTATATATCAGGCTTTAGTTAGTGATCAAAGGAAAGCACAAGTAAAGTTTAAATTGTAGTTCTGAAATCTCATTTCAAAAACATGTACACACAACTATTAGCTTTTGAAAACATTTAATTTTCAGAATCAAGATGTTGCAATTCTATTTCAGAGGCCCTGCAAACAACAAAAGAAAAACAGAGGTTTTTACAATAAGAAGCAGAGAAAGGGAATAAAAAAACCCAAACCTGATCAAACAAGGGGTTAAGTGAATTTAGTTTTATTCCTTACATAAGTTTTAGTGTTGTAAAATATGGCACGTTTTGTACTGTATGTTCCCTCAGAAAGCCAAACAGAAACTTGTCATCATAGTTTTGAGAGCACAAGGCCTCTCCTTTCTCATGTTTCAACTAAACAGTCTCCACTTGGGCTGAGGAACATATCATATATCATAAATCACTGTCTGATAGATATTTGGCAGCTAGTCAACACCTCAGGCTATGCAAAGTACAATACGGAACATTTTTAAGGTAGAATCTAGATTTGGTAACATAAAGACTTAATAGCTTCTCAAAACAGTTTACTGCTTCCTGGTGAAAGAGAAAGAAAGAAAAAAAATAAAAAGAAAGAAAAAAATAAAAAGAAAGAAAAAATAAAAAGAAAGAAAGAAAGAAAAAGAAAGAAAGGAAGAAAAAGAAAGAAAGGAAGAAAGACAGGAAATTTTAAAAAGAAAGAAAGAAAATTTAAAAAAAAAAAAAAAAAAAAAAAAAACAAAACAAGAAAGCAGAATTCACCATATGGTTTTAGGCTCTGAATAATGCATGCATATATACATAAATACCTACAGACAATAAGCCATGGAACTGTAAACCAGTAGGGTTTATTTGACAGAATGAAACCAAAAAATAAATTAAAAAGCATGATTACAGCTAACCCTTACAGCAATGAAATAACAAAGAAATGCTGGAAACTATTTTTCATCATTAAAGATCTTAACTATTTCCTTGCCTTGGAAGACAAGCGGGTTTAGATATCTGAGCCCATATAGTCCAGAATCTGGTGATTTTGATAAGGAGATTTAATCCAAAATTCTTTATCTTATCAGTTATTTATGAAATGAAGTGTATGCATAAGGGAGAGAGAGCACTGATGAGAAAAATGGCATAGAGTACACAAATGATGGTATTTAACCCCTTCTTTGCAGTGTGCCATTAGTCAACTAAGGAACCCATGCTTTATCATAATTGCAAGGCAGCAGCATCTGTTATGAAGTGAGTATTGATTGACAAGGTTGTACAAGAACTAGTTCTCTGAATGTATGCAGTGTGTCATGGTTTACTTATGGGTTAACTTTATGTTTTTGGGACGTGTTGAAGTGTTCTCAATGTACTTTGGCTGAGCAGTTCTTAGAAGGTTGAAATGGAAACAGGAGGAATTCCAGAGCTTGTGGTATGGGGGTTGGATTGGAAAAAACAGAGATGCATGAGGAACAAAAGAAAGCTGCCGCACAAAATTCAGAGCAAGTTAAATCTAAATTAGTTGTTTACTGAGTTTTTCTGAATAGCAAAGTGTGAAGGTCTAAATATTTTATCTAACCTCTAAACTTATTTTCATTTGATATTGAAAACAAAATTACACTTAAAAATTAATTTTGTTTCAACTGGATTATGCCATTTTTGTTTAGTTTGTGCAGAATATCTAGGTTAAAATTTCACATATTAACCTTTCTCTCTGAAGTTTTATAAAGTTAAGTGTATTACATTTGACAAGTAGTACCACTTCACATATTTCCAAAATAGTCAGTACAATGACATGGAACAGTGTAGTTCATTCTTGTTATTTCTGTATTTGATAGTTTCACTTGTCACCTGAAGAACAACAGAGAACTCTGCAAAGCAGCTGATACAACACATCAGTGAAAATACTTTTTCTCCGCTCTTTATAAAGAGAGTTCTCTGAGTGGGTATCAGGCTATTTAAGACACCAAAAAAAGAGAAGTCTTTACGATTTTCCACTTTTTCTAGTCCTTCAAATGACAGTTTGAATTATTAACATCCTGTTTATATAGATGAATATGCCTGCTCAGACATACTACAATAATATTACAAAGATTATATGGTGCTTTCTATTCTAACCCTCTCTTCTTGTATTTCTGAATTTCAATTTTTCATTTTTGAGTCTTCAGAAAGACTGCTGAACTTTACAGCCTTGGTCCACACCTGGAGAAGACTATTTATTTATTACTTAGCAGGTCAAGCAAGTCATATTTAACACCTGTAGTTTTTGGGATTTCCTACAAAGCATTTCTTGTTGTATAAACACATATGTACGTGTTAATCAACACTGTTGTACTCTCTGAGAATTAGGATAAAGTTAAAAATAAAGAAAGAATAGCCTCTTCAGTAAGCTAAAACTTACCTCAGTAGAGCTCTAATTCACTAAAGTTTTTCTATTCGTAAAAGTTCCACTAAGTCTCCTGGGAAGAAAGATGTGCAAGGTAGCCTGTCTGCATGTGGGGATTCAGCTGCCAGCACTTCTGCTAAGAGGATCTGTGGATGTACCAACCTGCAGTATGCAGTGCTTCACAGGAAGGCAATGATTATGAGACAGGATGAGGACAATCTGAGTGCCCTCTGTACTATGAAGTCCTCTAACTGATATAGAATATGTACAGAATCATTCACAGAGGCTAGAAATGGCTTTTTTATACTCACTAAAAAGGCATTTTAACAAACCAGTCTGACTCTCCACAACTGTTTCTTAAAGTGCACTTGTAGAATGGTTTTGTGTGATTAAAAAAACTCAAAATCTCTGTTTGAAACAAATTACCTAATGTTAAACAACCACTGAAAATGTATGTACTTGTTGTTCCACACTGGATGAGTAGATTAATTTTCCCTACTTGTCTTCTTAACTTGGTGGTTCAGAGAGATGATTTCTCCCCATTATTCACCATACACCTTCAAAAACATCACCGTAAAGGTCACCAACTGAGCAGCAAAGATCTGAGGATCTGAGGAATTATTCTTCAAAGAGCAGCCATTAAATACAAACTTCTGAACTTGGCTTTCAGTAAAATAATGCTGTCTAGGGCCAGACATTTCTTGATACGGAGTAATTTTCACCACAAAATTATCACCACAAGAATCCTTACCAACAGTGTAAGACATCTGCTATGGAAAGTGGTCATGGCAAGAAGACTATAAAACAGCTAGAGGCTTCAGCCTAACTCCACAGGAGTTAGTTCTTTGTGAAAGTTAAAAATGTCTGCCTTCTCTAAAAAGAATAAAAATATGCAATAAAATAAAATACAAAAATAAAAAGAAAAACAGCAACGAAAACCTTCCTTGCAGTTCTGGAATACTTAATGCCCTGTTTTGCATGTGGAGTTCAATGATACACCTCCAAACTGCCAATAAGACTTAGAAAGCTGATCTGGACCCTGTCTTTCATTGCATCACAGAATCACAGAATGACACAATGTTAGGAGTTGGAAGGGACCTCGAAAGATCATCGAGACCAACCCCCTTGTCAGAGCAGGATTTCCTAGAGCAGGAAACACAGGAAGGCATCCTGGTGAGTTTTGAAAATCTCCAGAGAAAGAGACTCCACAACCTCCCTGGGCAGTCTGTTCCACTGCTCCACCACCCTCACTGGGAAAAAAGTTTTTCTTCTATTTACACAGAACCTCTTATGCTTCAGCTTACAATCATTGCCCCTTGTCCTGTCACTGGGCTTCACTGAGAAGAGCCTGACCCCAACTTCCTGACACTCACCCTTCACATATTTAAAAGCATACATGAGGTCACCACTTAGTCTCCTCTTCTCCAAGCTCAAGAGACCCAGCTCCCTCAGCCTTTCCTCAGAAGGAAGATGTTCCACCTTCTTTATCACCTTGGTGGCACTGCGCTGGACTCTTTCCAGCAGTTCCCTATCCTTCTTCAACTGAGGGGCCCAGAACTGGACACAATATTCCAGATGTGGCCTCACCAGCATAGAGTAAAGGGGGAGAAAAACCTCTCTCCAGCTGCTAGCCACACCCCTTGTAATCCACCCCAGAATCCCATTAGCCCTTCTGGCCACAAGAACACACTACTGGCTCATGGCCATCCTTCCATCCACCAGGATCCCCAGATTCTTTTCCCCTTCACTGCTCTCCAAAAGCTCAGTCCCCAACCTATACTCATACATGGGGTTGGGCTTTCCCAGGTGCAAGACTCGACACTTGCCCTTGCTGAATTTCATTCAGTTCCTCCCTGATCAACTCTCCAGCCTGTCAAAGTCTCACTGAATGGCAGCACAACCCTCTGGTGTGTCAAACACTCCGCCTACTTAAGTGTCATCAGCAAACTTGTTGACAACGTACTCTCTTCCTTCATCCAGGTCGTTAGTGAACAGATTAAAAAGTAGTGGTGCCAGTACCGACCCCTGAGGCACTCCACTGGACACAGGCCACCAACTAGACTCCATCCAATTTACCATAACTCTCTGACTTCTGTCCTTCATAGAATCATAGAATTGTCAGAGTTGGAAGGGACCTTAAAAATCATCTAGTTCCAACCCCACTGCCTGGCAGGGACACCATCCCCTACATCAGGTTGCCCAGAGCCCCATCAAGCCTTGTCTTAAAAGCTTCCAGGGATAGGGCTTTCACAACCTCTCTGGGCAACCTGTTCCACTATCTCAACACCCTCGCAGTGAAGAACTTCTTCCTAATATCCAGCCTAAATCTACCCTCCTCTAGCTTACACCCATTTCCCCTGGTGCTATCACTGTCTGACCTCCTAAAAGTCCCTCGCCAGCTTTCTTGTAGGCCCCCTTCAGATACTGGAAGACCACAAAAGGTCTTCTCAGAGCCTTCTCTTCTCCAGACTGAATAACTCCAACTCTCTCTGTCTGTCCTCGTAGGAGAGGTACTCCAGTCCTCTGATCATTCTCGTAGCCCTTCTCTGGACTCACTCCAGCACTTTCATATCCCTCTTGTAATAGGGACTCCAGAACTTGACACAATATTCCAGATAGGGTCTCACAAGAGCAGAGTAGAGGGAGAGAATTACCTCCCTCGACCTGCTGTCCACACTCCACTTGATGCAGTCCAGGATACGGTTGGTCCTCTGTAGCTGCAAGCACACACTGGTGGCTCATGTTGAGCTTCTCATCCACCAACACCCCCAAGTCTCTTTCCTCAGGGCTGCTCTCAAGCCAGTTTTTACCCAGCCTGCATCAGTGCTTGGAGTTGCCCCAAACCAGATGTACTACCTTGTACTTGTTCTTGTTGAACTTCATGAGGTTGGCATGGGCCCACCTCTCCAGCCTGTCCAGGTCTCTCTGAATGGCATCCCTCCCCTCCAGTGTATCAACCATACTACACAGCTTGGTGTCGTTGGCATACTTGCTGAGGGAACACTCAATGCCACTGTCCATGTTGCCAACAAAGATATTGAGCAAGACTCCAGTTGTCAGTGATCTCCACCTGGACATGAATCCATTGACAGCCACTCTTTGTGTGCTGCCGTCGAGCCAATTCTTGATATCCATCAAGTAGTCCACGCATCAAACCCATATTCCACAAGCTTGGAAAGCAGGATGTCATGCAGGACATTGTCAAAGGCTTTGCTCAGGTCCAGGTAAATTATGTTGGTTGCTCTTCCCCTGTCTATTGATGTCATTACCTTTTCATAGAAGGCCACCTGATTTGTCAGGCACGATTTACTCTTGGTGAAGCCGTGTTGATTATATCCAATCACCTCTTCATTATCCTTCTGCCTCAGCAGTTCCCCCAGGAGGATCTGCTCCATACTCTTACAATGCACAGAGGTGAGACTTACCAACCAGGTAAGTCCAGGACTGGTTGGACCTTCAATCAGTTCACAATCCGCCTCACTACCCAATCAGCCAGACCACACTTCCTCAGTTTAGTTGCAAGGATGCTGTTGGAGACAGTGTCTAAAACTTTACTGAAATCAAGATAAACCACATCCACAGCTCTGCCCTCATCTATCCAGCTCTGTTATGTCTTCATAAAAGGCTATCAGGTTGGTCAAACATGACTTCCCCTTGGCAAACCCATACTGACTGCTCCTAATTACCCCCTTATCCTTGGTTTGCCTAGAGACAGAGTCAAGGATAAAGTGTTCCATCACCTTTCCAGGGATGGAG
>VWZX01004398.1:214922-294905 GCA_013399015.1 Galbula dea | reverse complement strand
GGTCCCTTCCAACTCCTAAAATACTGTGATACTGTGATCTCATCTTCCTGACCTGTCTGCACTGTACAGGCAGCCCGAAGCTGCATGGGGGTGGGGGCTGGGTGTGGTATGTGTATGTGTGTGTGTGTGTGTGTGTGTGTGTATGTGTGTGAAGGGGGAAGGAGATGAATTAAGGTAGTTTATTACCTTTTTCAGATCCTCTGAAAAAATGAATGGCAATATTCTAAAAGTTGATGTAGTTACATGAGCAAACAACAGCCATATATAAGTAGCTGACAGAGACTGGATTTTCTATAAACCACTTAAAATGTCCTTCACTTGTAGCAGAAGAGTAGACCTCTGCTAGAAAGAAAACAGTGTAAACTGCAACTCTACCTCCAACAAATGATATTACTACATATTCTTACATGACTATATAGGTTAAGGTGCAAGAGTTGAAAGTAGCAAAAAAGAGCATGCCGCAGTGCCACATAAGCAATGTCTCCTGAAGTGCATATTCAGGACTGATCTGGTGCCATGGCTGCAAAACTGGTGCTGCAGGAGCTAACATTTCATCTGAGGGGAACATGGCTTTTTTACTTGAGTCAGTGGTTAGCATAGCATTCAACAGCAAAGGTTCAACTTTTGTATTAGTAAAAAAAAAGATTAATAGCAAATTTGGATAACTGCAACTACTGTGCATGTAAGGATAAAATATATTAAAAAAAACAGCTCAATAAATAATCTTACAACCTAGATAACAGAGATAAATTATCCTCATCAAGATATATGACATCTGTAAAATCTTTTTGTAGTAGAAATTCAGGTTACTAAATTGTCCAAAAAAAAGCTTATCATTGCTGGCTGTCCATCACACTAGGCTAGGTTTTGGCCATAGCAGACTTTAAACACAGTAGAAAAATTTTGTTTCTAAAAATCCCATTGTTATAGAAACCTCTTTTCAAATGTATCTGCATATTGTAATTTACAATAATTCCACATAATTACTTGCAGAGCCCTGGGAACAGGTTCTGAGAGTGCAGCTGCAGCAAATTCATATCTTCCTGTGATGCAGGACACATCAAACAGATCGTGCCCATCTGCACATTCAACAGCTTCATCATTCACACTATTGCATGGATGCACTAAAACAAAGCATTTTGTCTGACCTAATGAGATTAACGAACAGGAAATTCCAGTAATTCTTACTAAGTAAGAATTATTCAAGAAAAAACCCCTCTTGAATCAGACATCTCCTTTAGACCTAGGAATTCAAGTTTTCCCTGCTTATGCAGATGTTCTTTACCTGAATTTCCATGCTAGCATGGCAGCAGTCAGCAGCTGGTCTCCTGTCTGGAGTATGCTGTTTTGAATGCAGCCACTACCAAATTACACACCCTAAATCTGTTGCAAATAAAGTCTTGAGATACAAGGAGTCATAAAGAAGATTTGATGGGCTTTAACTGCAGCTGAATGCTGCACAAAGAACATACTCTGTGATATCACGTACATTGGATGGATCCTATTTGCTTCCTTGTGATGAAGTGGCAACCTAAGCTGCAAAAATTACTGTCATCCATCTCACCCCACGCATTCACATGCTTGGGAAGTGTAAGCAAATATGCAGTCATGTGTTTCCTGCACAAAATATTTCTCCTAAGTTAAAAAAAGAATATTTTAATGCATTTCACAAGAAATGATGAGGCAATGCATGGAGGCCTGGCATGAGTCCTGCCTATCAAAATGCATCACATCCGCTTCCCAGACACTGAATCCTTTAGTCTTGCAGGCCATAATCAGGTTCATGGTACAAAAGTCTAACACCTCTGAAGACAAAAGGACAAATTTATTTCTTAACTCAAAATTTTCCTTATTATATGCTACAAAAAGGCACCTCCTTTTTCCTGTTTTTATTTGTGTGTGCTGACTATTTATTCTCAGTCCTCCCATCAGATCTCACAGTGTGTTTGTGCAAAGCTTGATGTGTGAGGAGCACACAGGTGTATGTTTTATAATACAGATTTATAAATACAAATATAATTAGTTTACTTGAACTTAAATAAACTCCACCCCCCCAGCAGTGCATACCATGATTGTGTGTTCTGCAAAACAAACTTTGTTACAATTTTCTTTAGATTTCAAGGACGGTCTATTTGAAATATCTCCTTGAGACATATTGCATCATATGTCACATTTCCTTACTCTGCTTTACCAGTTCTTTACATACTTCTGTCACATTCCTATTTACATGATACCTATTTAAATGTGATAGCTTCTTCATCCATTTGTTGTTTTATCCTTAATGTTACAATCAAATTTTCATTTTCTACATGCAGATCCTATCTTTATCTGCTTTGTCACAGAGAGATAATAATCCCACATTATTAATTGTCTCACAGTGATATTGAAGAGTATATTGCTGCTGATGCAATAGGGAAAAACTAACTTATTTTAATAAAGATATGCTTGAAACCATCAGCTGAAAATTTCATCTGTTTTTTGTAAGACATCAAACTCTTAAAATCCCAATCTCTATGCCTGATTGTGACACAACAGGACAACCTGCTCCTGTAAATCTACAAGCAGGAATAGATTCCAAAATTTTACACTAACAGAAACATAGAATCTCCTGAGTTGGAAAGGGACCCACAGGGATCATCAAGTTCAACTCCTATCTATGCACAGAACAGCCCCCCAAAATCACACCATGTGCCTGAGCACTGTCCAGGTGCCTCTTGAATTCTGTCAGACTTGGTACAGTGACTACTTCCCTGGAAAGCCTGTTCCAGTGCTCCACCACCCTCTGGGTGAAGAACCTTTTCCTAATATCTAACCTAAGTCTACCCTGGAACAGCTTCATGCCATTTCCTTGAGTCCTATCGCTGATCAACAGAGAGAAGAAATCAGCTCCTGCCCCTCCACTTCTCTTTGTGAGGAAGCTGTAAGACCTCAATGAGGTCTCCCCTCAATCTCCTTTTACCCAGGCTGAAAAAACCAAGTGATCCCAGCAGCTCCTCCTATGGCTTCCCCTCCAGACACTTCACTGTCTTTTCACCTTCTTTTGGATGCTATCCAAAAGCTTCATATCCTTTTTTCTATCGTGGTGCCCCAACCTGCACACAATACTCAAGGTGAGGCTGCACCAGTGCAGAGTAGAGTGGGACTATCACCTCCCTTGAGCAGCTAGCAATGTAGTGCTTGATGCACCCCATTGGCCCTTTTGGCTGCCAGGGCACACTGTTGAGTCATTAGTCAACTTGCCATTAAGCAGAACCTCCAGATCCCTTTCTGCAGGACTGCTCTCCAGCCTCCATTCCCCAACCTATATGTACATCCAGGCTTGCCCCATCCCAGGTGCAAAATCCAGGACTTGCCCTTGTTAAACTTTATACAGCTGGTGATCATCCAGCCCACTGATCTGTCAGGATCTCTCTGCAGGGCCACTCTGCCTCCAGTGCAGAGTAGAGTGGGACTATCACCTCCCTTGAGCAGCTAGCAATGTAGTGCTTGATGCACCCCATTGGCCCTTTTGGCTGCCAGGGCACACTGTTGAGTCATTAGTCAACTTGCCATTAAGCAGAACCTCCAGATCCCTTTCTGCAGGACTGCTCTCCAGCCTCCATTCCCCAACCTATATGTACATCCAGGCTTGCCCCATCCCAGGTGCAAAATCCAGGACTTGCCCTTGTTAAACTTTATACAGCTGGTGATCATCCAGCCCACTGATCTGTCAGGATCTCTCTGCAGGGCCACTCTGCCTTTGAGGGAGTCAACAGATCCTGAAGAGCATTGGCCCCAAAGTGGAGCCCTGTGGAACCCCACTAGTGACTGGTTACCAGCCTGAAGTAACCCCATTTACTACAACCCTTTGAGCCACACCCATTAACCAGTTGCTCACCCATCTCCTGATGCATTTATCTAGCTTTATGCTGGACACTTTGTCCAGAAGGATACTGTGGGAGTCAGTACCAAAGGCTTTACTGAAATCCAAAAAGATGACACCAACTGGTTGCCCTTAATCAACCAGGTAGGTAACCTTGTCATAGAAGGAAAATTTTTCCTCTGAGGATGCAGAGACACTTTAAGCAAAGAAACCTACATTAAAAAAAAAAAAAGGCTAAGGGATCTTTGAGAAAAGAGGAAAAAAGAAAAAATAGAATCAGACTTCAGTACCCTGTCAGCTTATGCATTGATATACATAGAAAAAACTTGGCAGACAGCTATAATGGTTTCATTAGGACCACTGAGAGATCTGGCAAAACAGCAGGAACATCTCCAGGAGAGGTTGTCCCTGCTAGCTAGCAGGAGTTGTGATTCAGCACAGGCTATCAATTAAAATCTTGATATCATATTTTCTGTCATCATATCAGCAGGTCAGAAGTGATATCCAACAGTTAAGATTTAAAAAAAAAAAGTTTTTAATTATTCTGAATTAACTGATATATACTGTTTATAAAAGATTTATTAAAAGTCTTTAAAGCAGAAAATAAGGAGAGGAAAAGGGAGGGAAAATGAGCTGTTCAGGTTTAACTTGTTCACCAAATTTTTTAGTTTTGTAAATAGATAACACATAAATTTTTATTTTTTTTTTTTATGTAGACACCACTTGTAACACATTTTGGGACCCACTTAATGTAAATCATTAGTAGTAATATTTCTCTTAGGATACCAAAAAGTGACTTCAGATACTGGAGGGGCCAAGAGACTTTGAACTCTATATTCATCATCTCAGACCTCAAAGCCTGCTGTCCAGTTCCCTTGGTACAGAAGCACAAGGGAAGTCCCCAGGTCCCAGTACCTGAGAAAAGAAAAGGTTGCTCCTAAAAAGCATGACTATCCGGAAAAGGATGTCTGTCAAAGGCAGCAATAGCAGCAAGATCTGGTTCAGCAAACATAAGCCTTCCAAGGCCAAAGCGGCAAGGAGCCCCCACTCCTGGTCCCTGATTATTTGGGCAGGACTGATCTTGAACAGGCAAAGGCAACAGGAAAAAGTATTTTCCCCACAGGGATGATAGGACACTTTCAAAAGTGGCTTTGGATAATTAAGGGTGGACTAAACAAGACATTTCGTCCTCAAAGGACTCAAGAAGGGCATGAAGAATGGTACAATCTTTGTGAGGAAGGAAAGAGAGGCTGATATTAGGACATACTCAGAAGTTATTTATGCAAACATTTTTTTGTTTGGCCATTCATTCTACACCTGAAAGTACATAAATCATTCTACACCTGAAAGTACATAAAGGCAATTATATTGGTTTGTGCTGAAAGCAAAAAAACAAGCACAAAATAATAAATGGCAGAAAGTATTTAAACAGGTATGCAAAGTATCTGCATTAAAGAACATAATAACAGAAATATGATCCCATTTTAGCAGAACCTGCAGGACAGCAGGACTGCAGTAGTGTGGTCTACTCAGAGACCTAGAATCTTACATTTGCCAAACAACAAAACAAAATAATAAGGCCAAAATAATAAATTTTCAAAAATACAGTCAAACAAAGAGAGTGCAGTCAAGACAGTATCAGAAACTGCATTTCAACAGCTACAGCAGTTCTTTAGAAAAGAAAAGGAAGATGAATAAAGATTAAACACAGAGTTATGACCACACAATGTCCTTCTTCACTAAGCTGGCATCATTTCAGATAAACTCTATTGACCAACAGTGCATTACTCGACATGCAACTTACAGCTGGCCACTGTAATCAGTGGGAAAATCAGACCAGCACAATAAATACATAATATTTTCTTCTTCTTTCTGATCCCCAAACTGCCCCTAAATACTTCTTAGGCTAACACTGTCCCAAATGATGGTGAAATACAAACCGCAAAAACAATCAGATTGTTGTGGCCTGCACCTCTGGGAAACAGTTGCCATTGGCAAAGAGACCAGAAAGGTCTGTGCTCTGTGCTGCTGGACCATGACTTTGCTTTGCAAACTAAGGAGCTGGTTCAGAACTCGTGATGTTTAGCCTGACCCTTCCCTAGAAAAGTCCATGTAAAATTAGGATACCCTGAGCAGGGCTTGCTGAAGCTCCCAAGGTTGCACCCTGGAAAGGACTCTCATGGGTGTGGACTGTGGGACAGAGCAGATCTGGGCACAGCAAGGCTGCAGGCAGGAGGTTCAGCACACTGCATGGCAGCCTCTGCAGCAAGGCACTCCATGCTGTGGGCAGGCCCTCATGACACTGCTTGGACTTTGTACTATGTAAATGCTTTACATGACTTTTGCCTGTCTGATACTTTGGCTGGACACAAATAGCTCTGGCATCTTTTCACCAATGCAGCACTTATATGTCAGCCTCTCTTTTATTGTTATTAACTATGATTTCCTGGAAATAATTTTCTCTTTTTCCACCTGTACTGTTTTTTCCTAATGAGTATTAGGAAGCAAGCACAGAAGAGTATTTGATAGACAGTTGTCAGGCTGACCTACACCACTTCTTTCACCTAGAAACTTGGGTTTATAATGGGAGTGGCTAAGACAATTATAACTAGAACACCTCAGACTATGATGTTTTAATGTAAAAGTAACTGTGCCATTAAAGTAATCTGAAAGAAACCAAAAGGGCAAAGAGGGGAGGAGGGGAAGCTTTCAAGATTTATTAAATGCTGGCACTGTAATGCCCTTTCTTTGAAAAAACAGCACATGGTACCACTTCCTGCTGACTCAAAAGCACAGTGACTGTGAGCACAGCTCACAGTTATGGCAAAATCCAAAGCCTGTCAGTCAAGGAATAGAGCTGCTAATGCTGAACAAAACAGCAGATTTACACTAGGGAAAAGAAGCTATGATATAAGAAATACATTTTCTTTGCTCTCATTTGTAATGGTAGAGGGGGAACTAACTACAGGGGCTGCTTACCATATTTACAAGACACTACAGGAGGCTTTTAGTGTATTTACAAGCAACAGTGGCATAATTTTACACCTAGAAGTTTAAATATTGTAAAGTCTTCTCTGCTTTAGCTTCTGTGATTTAAGGCATCTGTATCTACACCTCAAGCTGAAACTTTCAAATCAAGTAATTTTAAACTTCATGCTCTACTAACTTGTCACACTCACAGATATCTTGCTACAAATTCTCTAAAAACAATAGGGCATTTTGGTTTAGAGGGGTTTTTAAATTTTTTTTATGCTTTACTTTAAAAAGTGGGGGAAAAGCTTTGTTATTGCTTCAAAATAATGTGGGATCTAGACTCTGGTTTTGTCTTGCAACAATACAATTTGTTGATGCTAAAGATGCGCGCACTATCATCAGGCAGCTGGTGTCCTGTTAAGCACCACTAAACACTCACATGCTAGCCCTTACCTCTCTTACAGGGTAAGAATAAGAAATTGGTATATTTTCTATTCTGCTCTTTGGTCATGGGAAAGTATACTTAGAGGTGGGTAGAAGGAACAGGGTATATGCCAGGAATGGTCTGTGCCCGATACAAAATAGGTTTGGTGCAAAATAAAACCTGGGCCTGGCCCCAGTGGAAATCTCTTTTATTTCCATTTCTCCATCACTGAGGGAGCCAATGGCATGGGCTCATTGGAAATGACAACACTCTGTGCCATTAGCTTTGCAGCTGAACAGAGGTGGGGGGGCTGAGGGGTGCTCAGCTAGCAAGATAGCCCAAAGCCTTTCAGCAGCTACTTGAAAAATAAAACCTAGCTTATGTAAATACAGATCACACCACTCTCGATCGTGAGTTCTATTTAAGAAATCTAAGAATCTAAGTTAGGATTGAGTGCTTGATCTAAAGATGGGACATTGTATGATGTGTGAGTGCAGTGACATACAGAAGAAATCTTTTAGACAGATTGAAGAACCAAGCCTGATAGTTTCCCTCATAGGAACAGCACCTACAGGAGTCACGGCAGTCAGTAGTATATGGTCACTGCCATATTGCAAGCTACGATGTTTTATAACCTTGATCTATGACGTGTGACTACAGCCTATGGGTAAAAAAGAGTTTCATTCTTCCTCTCTCACTCTATTTTAACACCTTTACCTGCAGCTTGCTTAGGTATAAAAAAAAAGATGAGACAGAGAACAGATTCATCTCCACCATGATTTAGAAATGCAACCAATGCACTTAATATAGAAATGTCACCCAGACTTCTCCCTGGACAGGTACTCATGTCCCAAGAGTAATTCAGCCAACTTACAATAAGCTTCAATAAGAAAAAGCAAGCCAGAATTACCAACTGTTTTTGAATTTGAGACTAACTAACACAAGTAAAACATAACATTGTAATAGATTTTTTGGTAGACATTATTGGCATTTACTACTCTATGCATTTACATTTTTTATAAAACTCTGAATCCCAGTCTATACATAAACTGTCCCTCAATTTTTCCATTAAGTCTAATAAAAATTCATTATGTACTCTTGCAACTCAGGGAAATCTCCCAGTTATGTATGGTTGGAAATAGACTGCAATTTACAATACTCACAGAAGATGTTCAATCAGGGTCTTCAGTAAACATAATGTTAAAAGAAACCCCAGATTTTCCATACTGGGGGGCTTTTTGCATAAAAGTGATGACTTAATATCTTAGATGCAGTAAGACAGCAGAAAAGATAAAACCAGAAGTAGCATTGTTATTTTTAGCTTAACTATGGCTCACCTCTGAAGGAAGGTGATGAAGAAGACATTCAGAGGTTAGCTTAACATAGACCAAGAGGCAGTGCACACCAGATCAACACCTCACATGAGCTGGAAGCTGCCTGTGTGCCTGCTCAAAGCCCTCCAGCTGCCCCCGTCACACTCTCAGCATCTTTCACAGGAAACCCAACACTCCCCGAAAGGACAGGCTTTTGTTAATTCCCACCTTACATTACTCATAACAACACAGTATAAATTATGGGCTAAACCCTGTCACTGCTTAATTCTGATTACATCCATTTCATTCAATTAAGGCAGAACCAAGTCATGGCACTTGATTACCTAGCTGTTTGGGTCATTAGCTATACATAGGAAGGAGGGGTTTAGTATCTAACATTAAGGCACTAAATTAGATGCTTGTGTTACCTGATACCATACGGTCAATAAAAAGAGACAGGTATCTAATGCAGATGCTCTAATTTCTCTGTGGAATTCCTAACTAAAGAACCTAACCTAACTTTGAGATCTGGGATTGCATGGCGTGTTGGACCTTCAGCCCAGCACACAGATGCATGCAGATGCATTCTCCTGCTGAAAGTAATTGTGACTCCTAGCCGATCGAGGGAGGCACTGGTCCCACTCTACTCGGCTCTGGAGCGGCCTCACCTGGAGTACTGTGTGCAGTTTTGGGCACCACAGTACAAGAAAGACATGAGGTTGTTGGAGAGTGTCCAGAGGAGGGCCACAAAGATGGTGAAGGGAATGGAGGGGAAGTCTTATGTGGAAAGGCTGAAAGCACTTGGCCTGTTCAGCCTGGAGAAAAAGAGGCTGAGGGGAGACGTCATAGCTGTTTATAACTTCCTCACCAGAGAGGGAGGGGTGGGTGCTGACCTCTTCTTTAGAGGGTGGTGGAGCATTGGAACAGGCTCCCCAGGGAGGCTGTCATGGCCCCTACTCTCATGGAGTTTAAGAAGCAGTTAGACAAGGCACTTAGGCACATGGTGTGGCTATGGAGTTGTCCTGTGCCTAAACATGAGTTGGACTAGATGATCCTAATGGGTCCCTTCCAACTCTGGCTAGTCTGTGATTCTGTGATAGGACTTTGCGTCTAAAAATCAAGATGTACATATTTTGTGTACAACTGATGCAATTGCTATTGCTCTTGTATCATGGTGGGAGCTGAACTTCTTTGTGCAGCTATTTCTTTGTCACAGTTCTGCTTTCCTTTTTCTTTGTTACATATATGAGTCTGTGTGTGCTGATCCACACACTTGAATAGCTTGGAGCTCATTAAAAATGATCGCTTCCGTTGTCTGAATTATCATCATAAATAAGTTGGATTTAGACCCTGCTGCAGAGTAACAAGACTGCCAAATATTAAGCTGATAATTAATTAGCTGAGTTTAAAAGCAGTCACTCTTCAACATAATCAATTGTAACCAGGGGAAGCTGAGTCAAAATCCACCTCTAATAAGAGATATATTATACTGCCATAAGTGTAACTAATCAGTACACCTCAAAGCATGATATTTAAGTATCCTTGAGTAGATAAATTCAACTATCAGTATTATTTGCTAGCATAGTATGTATCACTTTGGTACTGTCTACATTGCTTGCCTTTACTCTACATACATTTCATATTCAATGAAAACCCATATTTGCAAAATGATTAAGTGATACAGGATCTTTAAGGCCTCTTGTACAGTATAACATTTTGACAGCATATGGTTTGACAAATAATTATTTTGCTGTAAGATTTATTTTTATGCAGTAAACTACAAATATTTAAAGAACTGTCTTCTGAATTGTGAATAATGGACTGTAAGAATCTTGCATTACTGCTATTTTATTCAGGAGACTACTGTTACACACAGCCCTGTCTTAGATGTATTGCTCAACTTCTATGGGTTTGCCATTTTGTATTTCTGCACCTGGGACAATTTAGAGTCCAGTGAAAAGACATTAACTCTGTTCTATTTCATTCTTTCTTTTTTCTTTGGTGTATTATTACTAAAAATATAGTATGCCAGCTTGAGCCTCAGGGGAAGATTTTCTTACTTCTCAAATTTTACTATTTCAAGAAAGTTTACTATAGAATAGCATGCATGGTTGTGGGATGCACAGTGACCCTCAGTTCATCCTTTTGGAAAACAGAGAAGCTGGCAGAGGTAGTATGTTGAGTTTACAGACCGAGCAGTACTTCAGAAACCAGCCCAAACTGAAACTGCTTCTTTGCAGTCCCTAGGAAGTAATTTGTCAATGTATGTTGTAGCACTGGAGACAGGGCATTTAATTGCAAAATGATATCAAGAATCATATTTGCAACAAGAGAAACTTTAGTTATAGTAATATTTTAACACATTGTAAAATGACTTCTGAAAGCAATTTTTTTGAGTTTTCTTTATTGCTGTTGAAAGATAACAGCAAGCTACCAGGACATACAAAATACTTTCTTAACTTGTTGCAAAATGCCTTTTGCAAAGAATGCTACCTTTCAATATTAATTTCAATGCATTCAAATTATATTCAAATTTCTGTAGAAGAGAGGACTGAGTTCTTAGTAACAGTATTTCCTGCCCTGGGGGAATATGTCCAAAGTCTTTCTCATTTTAAAGCAAGAAGACTGTATAAATAAGAAAAAATAGAAAACAATAGACTGAATACAGAATAGGGGCACAGCACATATGCATTATTTACAAGGCAGTAGGTTTAAGTGACAAAAGTTGAAACCAGCTCCCATATTAATGAAAGGGATATTTGAGATAAGATATTACATGACACCGATACTAATCTTTTTGGATGTTTTGAATTCATATTCTGTTCAGTAAAAAACACTGTAAATTGTGGTACATTTATGAAGAATAGCCAAAAGCATCTCTTCAGTTTTCTTTAATATAGTAGGAAAGGGGGAAAAGTCCACTTCATTTAACAGGACTGGATCAAAGAATAAAGGTGTGAAGAATCAAACCCTTTTGTTTCTAAAACCTTATTACTAAAACATGTAACAAGAAAGTTACCACAAACTGAAAAATACCTTGTAAAAAAGACCATCATTAGTTTAAAACATTTCAACCTGTCATGTTGGTTTCTGAGCAGGCTCTCTCAAACCCACATGAAATCTCCAGTGGGCAGGATAGAATTACAGTTTCCACACACAGAGTCTGATTTTCCATGTTGTGGCAGCATAAAAGCTTCATGACATATATCCCTGTTATTACTGTTATGCTTTCTATTTCCCATCCTTCATTTTAGATTTTGCTTTAGCATCTCTTCCTGAACAAATGTTCATATAATTGGGTATTCTAATTAACACTTATTAGTTTGCAGGTGGCAGGGGAGTGGGACCAGGAAGTGCAGTGATTTTTGATGTTTAAGACAGTCATGCCCTCTTCCAGAACATTTTCCTGTTTTTTCTTTCTTTCTTTTCCTTGATTTATCTTCTCTTCAGTGTTTCTTGTGTTTGGCAATATTTTTCATGGGTTTTTTTTCACTTCTTTTCTACTTTGCATATTTATACAGAAACAAAAGCCCAGCAGAAGACTTCAGGAAGTTGCTTTTCCTTGCTTTGATTATTTTCAGTTTGGACACAGCTTTCTGCTTTCTACTTACTTCCATTTTCTCTGCATTGTTTCTCTTTCTCGTCTGTCAATTGTCTGTCTTTCTCAGCCCTGTCTCTCACCACCACCTCTTTTCATTCAATTCAATGTTCCATTCAGCATATTGGCAACAACAGAGACAAACAAATAGCCTTCCCTAAAACAAGGCACTGTTAACGTGCTGTAACAGACGATGTTGAGACACTGTGTGAACAATGATTACTGACCTTCCTTCTCTCATGCAACTTGTTAATGAAAATGAGCTATGTGGAGAAACCTTTTCTTAGGTATCATTTATGATCATTTATGATGATGTATGTACAGTGCTTTACATTTAACTGACACTACTAGATTTTAAGTTTGCTGCAGAATGGCTGGTTTTTCAAAGCATTCATTATTCATACAGAATACTGCACACTGCATTGCAGAACCTGAAAATCGAGATTAATTGCCATATTAGAAATCCTGCTTAGTATGAAACAGGGGTTGCCATTTTGGAGGAACAAAAAAGTACTCCTCAGGCTCTCAGCACACACATTTCTGGTATTAGAGCATTTTAGCACACACATTTTTGTACACACATTTTTTTAATCCACACATGAGAACATCTTTGTCAGTGGACTATTTTCTTTTGCTACTCTTGTCCTGAAAATCCTGTATCCTTTAGGCAGGTTTGGAACAATGTCAGAAACAGTTAAATTTCCTTTCTCAGCACCACGACACTTCATCAGAAACTCCAAAACCACCAACTGACACTGACATTAGCAGTACAAGCTTTAATGGCACCTAACTACACTGCTTCTGGCTTTATGAAAGAAAACAAACAGACTGTAGGTGAACACTTGTCAGCTAGACATACCTCGGCTGCCTGCACTGCATGTCAAAGGTAAAAAAAGGTACAAAAACACTGTTACCATTCCAGCTAATCAAATTCTGTGGCTTGCTGCAGTGTGTGTGCACATGCTGACCTCTACAAAGTCATGACTTTCAGGTTACTCATCGATTTTCCTGGATCAAAACCGCGATGCAAATAAGGAATTGCTAGTCAATTAGTTCTTATCATGAGCTCACAGTCTGTGGCAATGGTACAACACATGCCTCTGCATAACAATTGCAAACAAGCATTTTCTAGCCAGGTAACTGTCCTCAAAGGCAAGATCTGTCCCTTTCCCCAAGAACAGATGTAGTCAGCAACATGATTAATGCCTTTGCCCATGGTACAAGACTGATTTTAACAGCTGTCAGCAATTTCAGTGGGTATGGGCATTCCCTTCCCACTTATCCATACACGTGATACCAATGTAATCACAGTTTCAAGTCTGCACACAGATGGAAAGCTTTTCTTATACTCAGTATTATTATTATTTAATTCCAACACTGCCTGTTAACTGTTATTAAATTATTTGGAGCTTCTTTAAAATGCCTATTGTTTGCCATGCATTCATTTCATTTGTAAGAGACTGCTATATTGTTCAAGTTGCAATTCTTTGCCTACCAATATACATCATTAAAGTGAATCTTCACGTGGCACTTCAAGTGGCTTTGCTTAATATCAGACCTACCAGAGTCATTAAAAGTCCTGTCAACATAGTCCACCAGTGCCACCTCCAGTACTTGTAAATTATGAACTTTAACTCCCTGTCTGCAAGTGTTAATCTCAACATGAAATACAAAACTAAACTACTGGCATCTGTTATCAAAGTTTATCATTTTCATGAATAAATTGGGATTTTTATAGTACCTCCAGCACACACTTAGCTTTATTAGAAGTTACTAATAAGTTACCCTTGATTAGTCCAAACAAACAGAAAACCACTTTAAATACATTATCATTTCTGTTTCTAGATTTCATTACATTGCCATTATCAGCAAATAGATATTCTTACTAATTCCAGAAATATTATCATTTATTATCATAAATTAGGTGAGGTGCTACAGAAGAACTTGTGTTAAAGGTTCAGTCGCCTTCCTCTCTGTGGAAATCCCCCAGTGCAAAGGCCAAGTAAAACCAGTTTGTGGGAGGGAAAAGTGAGAATCAAAGGTCTCTTGATCCAGAGCAGCCACCCACAGGGAGCCCTCACATGATCAACGTACTAGGTAGTATGCTTCAATATCATGTGGGATGAAAACCTGCTGCTACTTCACACTCACCACATTTGGGGTGTCAGGGAGGCCAGGGAGGGTGACACGGGGAGGGAGGGATGTTGTTTTGGCTGCCTGATGTGAGCAGCCTTAAAGGTGGATTGGTTAAAAGGGGAAAACTACTGAACAAAAGAAAATGTCTGCTGAAAAATCACTGAGAGAAAATTCCTTCCAGTCTGGGAGCTGTGAACCTTCAAAACATCCTTGAGAAGTGCAGTTGCCTCCTTGGAGTACAGCTGAGTACCTAGAAACTGGAGACATCCTCAGATAAATTGATACGTGCAAAATCATGGAACTGCAACAGCAACTTATTGGCTGAAAAGGTGAAAAATAGTCTGGAAAGGGGGGAAGAAGTTCCCTCCAAGAGCTTCTGATACCTTTTCTTTTCCTAAACAGGCTGAATTTTGCTCAAGCTTTCTACAAGTTCTTTGACTCTCACCTGGGACACCTGGCTGACTGCAGACAGTGTACACAGATCATCTTTCATAGAATCATATAAGAGTTTGTGTTAGAAGAGACTTTTAAAAGTTGTCTAGTCCAACCTCCCCTGCAATGAACAGAGATATCTTCAGCTAAATCAGGTTTCTCAAAGCCCCACCCAACCTGGCCTTTAACACTTTTAGGGAGAGGGCAACCACAGCTTCTCTGGGCAACCTGTTCTAGTGTCTCACCACCCTCACAGTAAAGAATTTCTTCCTTATATCTAATCTAAATCTAACCACTTTCAGTTTAAAACCATTACTCCTTGTCCTATCACTACACTTGCTGACAAAGAGTCCCTGACCATCGTTCCTGTAGGCCCCCTTTAAGTATTGAAAGGCCACAATAAGCTCCCCCTGGAGCCTTCTCTTCTCCAGGCTGAACAACCCCAACTCTCTCAGCCTTTCCTCACAGAGGTGTTGCATCTCTCTGATCATTTTTGTGGCCCTCCTCTGGACCTGCTCTAACAGGTTCATGTCTTTTCTGTATGGAGGACTCCAGAGCTGGACACAGTACTCCATGTGGGGTCTCACCCAAGCAAAGGGGGAGAATCACCTCCCTCAACCTGCTAGTTACACTGCTTTTGATGCAGCCCAGGAGACGGTTGGCTTTCTGGGCTGTGAGCACACATTTCTGACTCATGACCACCTTTCCATCCACCAGTATCCCCACGTCCTTCTCCACAGGGCTGATCTCAATCCCTTTATCTCCCAAACTGTACTGGTACTGGGGATTGCCCCAATCCAGGTGTGGATCTTGCACTTGGCCTTGAACCTCATGAGGTTCACACAGGCAAACTTCTTGAGCTTGTACAAGTCCCTCTAAATAGCCTCCTGTCCCTCAGGCTTGCCAATCCCACCACTAAGCTTGGAACCATCTGCAAATTTGCTGAGGGTGCACTTGATCAAAGTGAGACTCTGTTCCTTTTTTGGTCCCCCTCTGGGCCCACTTTTGGGGTTGGTTCAGTTTGTTCTTCCCTCTAGGATGGTTTGTCCCCTTCTGAAATTTGTCTCATTTGGTTGATTCTGGTATTATATATCTATTTAAGTAATTGATCATAAGTGTATCTGCTGTTACATCATTGATAAGTTTGCTTCACTAATGTGAACTAGTTTGTAGTAACCTGTAATAGTACATATTTACTTGTTTGGTGTTATAATCCTGATTGTTGCTATATTATTGATTGATAGTATTTACTGATTGCTGATAGTAATTCATAATAGTTTGCAATATACATATATTTGCTTCATTAATCTTAGCTATACTTGCTAGTGGTGACCTCTTGTAGTATTTGTGGTAATCTATAATAAAGAGAGAAATTTAGAGGGCAAAGATTCTATGTATTACCAAACCCTAGCCATGGTCTCCATCTCTATACACCTGCAGACTGGGTGACCCTTTAGGTCATGACACTGTCCTGCTCCAGTGCCTGCATACAAGTGAGGAAGACAAAAGTGGCACAAACGACCATGGAAGCCCCACCTCTGCTCAAAGTCTTCCTCTCACAATAGTGCTTTACTAGCACAACCCTACTGAAATGTGCAGGTCAAACTGAAAACCTATGGACCTAGATCCAAAAGGAAGATGTCATATGCAGGTATCTGGGCAAGGGTAAGAATTTGGAAGTGCAGAGGGTGTTCCTTCCTAAAACCAGAGCAGTTCTTCCTCCTCCTAAAATGATGTCTTATGCCCCCAGGATATGCTGCTGTCATCCTTTAGCTCAGCATATACAGAAAGCTTCTGGGAAGATTTGTGAAAAAATGGGGATGCCTTCATTAGTGCTGATGACAACTAATTCCTCTCTGTTACATCTATCTGAACTGGAAGAGTAGAACAAATAATCCAGCATCAAAGGCCACCTGGTTTTGACTTAAAGAAAGTTGAGATAACATCATGGTTGTGACTAATCCTTCATTCCTGAGTGCAGTTCTTAAAAACACAGCTTGGAGGGCAGAATGAAGACCCAACATATAAACTTAACTTTGGCATTTGCTGACACTTCAGCAGACATCTGAATAATAGCTTTCTCTTAACACAGTGTTTTGTTTTGCATAAAATCTTCTGGTTTTTAGAGGGGTAGTGGTTTTTGCTGAATATACACCAAGAAAGACATGTCTGCATTTCTCTAAACAATACAAACACATCCTTAAAAACATGGAGTTTGTACTTTTGGGCTTTTTCATACATGCCAGATTCCCTTCTCTGTATCTGTAGGAGTTTGCCTGAGGTTACTGCTCCTGAAAAGACTTAGGCTCTGAGTGCTTACACTTTAAATGAGCAACCAAGAGAAACACAGCTATCTGTCACCACCCACCCTGGCCAAAATTTTCCCATGCCCTGCAAACACTGTCAAGAAGCAAATTCTTGCTTCATTTCACTCTAGGCAGCAAAATAATTAATTCCAAGCAGCCAGGTTTTTAAAAATATGAGTTCTTGCTGATATACTGTTTTGGGGAAATGTGGCCTTACACTTGTGTGAAAGACAAGGACTTCTGAAAATCTGATCTTAGTGCATCCCAGTGCCAGATATACAATATGTTTGTGTACACATCTGCTGAATGTTTAGCACCTAAAATCCTGGGTGTAATATCTTTCAGAAGGCTGGCAGTAAGTGTCCAGGACATTCATTTATCAGAACAAACAAGGGGTCTAACTCAAAAGTATGGAGATAGGAAGTGCTCTGGATTGCCACCAGTCTATTTTACACAATGCCAGTGCAAATATCTCTGCTTTTTAGTTTGCTCATTGTGTCACTGAACAACTAAACAGATGGCACATGAACAGTATGCAAAACATTTCATCATGCTGGGCAAGGTACAGTAAGACCAGCTGTTCTGGCCTGCTGAGCTTGGTGGAATTTAGATAGCATTGAAAGGTGTCATGACATGTCATTTTATTTTCTTTTTTCCATCCTGAGTCCTCCTTTGGTCTCACCTCTGCAAAATAGATGCTAAAACTAGGAAATTAGACTAACACACTGTAAATCCAAGAAACATAACACAGATTTTACCTAACCCACAAATGATACTTAAAGATAGCAATCTGTAGAGGAGCTGCTACCACAGCTTTATTATCCTACCCAGGCTTATGGCCAAATCTCTGCATAGTGCACTAATTCTGACCAGATTTTGGCTATGGATATAAGCTGAAGCTACCAGTAAATTATCACAAGTGCTCTTCCTCAGTTGGACTATGGGTAATGGACTAGTAGGAGAATAGGGATACCCACTTCATCTTCCTTAAAGGTTCATCTTTAAAGCCAAGCAAAGAACAGTAGCCCCCAAAGAAGAATCGATTCAGATATGCATTTTGCCACATGTAAGCATGCCTCACTGGCCAAAGAGAAGAGGTCAGCAGCAGACAGAGGCCTTGGGCCAGGTTTCCCAGCCAAAAGCATATGGTAGATGATGAAACACAAATAAAGGGGATTTAGAAATCTACCTCCTGCATGAATATAAGGCTCACAATTTTGTCTTTATCCCAAAGACATGCACTTTTCCTAATATTTTAACTCCTAGAAAGTAAAACACATGAAAATTCAGAAACAGCAAAAAGCTTATAAGCATGAACAGTCCCAAAAGAAGCCAAAGCTAAAAATTAAATTAACTCCAATTTGAGGGAAAGTAATTTCAATCCACATTTCTTAAATGAGCCTCCTGACTTTTTCATACTTCTTCATACTTCAGGTTGACTTTGGCATGCACTGTTCACTCTTGCTTCTCTGCATGGGTTGAACAACTTGCATTTTAGACTGACAGCTAGCTGCACAGATTCTAGTATTATGGTTTGGAAACTCACCAAAAAAAAAGTGATCTTTAAAAATATTTGAGAATTTCAAGTTAGTTGGGAGCTCTTTGCAATAAGCACACACTGCACTATGAAGCTGGAGTTAGCAACCGGTTCTTAGTAAATATAGGAAAAAGTCTTGCAAGGCCACATGGCTGTTACCAGACAATGTTTCCATCATAACTCAAGAAATCTCTGATTCCTAGGTTTGGGGTTTTTTACAAGAATGAACAAAAGGTGCTTCTAACACTGCCCTTAGCTGAGGCTCTCCTTCACTGAGCCAATAAGCCTTCATTAAGCTACCTCAATTACTTTTTAAATTAAGAGAGCAGCACACATTCACAGAATCACAGAATGTTAGAAGTTGGAAGGGATCTCGAAAGATACATTCCTGCATATGAGCAAAGTAAGAGGCTTTTGGCAATGATCCTGCTAGAGTAATTATATTTTACATTTTTACATTGTCTTTCATCTCCCTAGGTCACACAGTGCTTCGCTGAACAGAGGGCTGTGGCCGTAACTTTTGCCTCTCAGTCATGTCACACTTGCTCGCAGGACATGAGAAGTCCAAGCAACTTTGCAGGTGTTTGCCTCACACACACAAACAAAAATGTCACTGTTGACAGCATACTGAATTCATTTCATTAACATAGAAAGCATAGGAGTCATAAATTCAGGTAAAAGAAACTGGCCTGATCCAATAAAAACTGGTTGAAAACAGGAAACTGTTTCTACCTGGAAAACATACAGAACCTTAAAAGCAACACCCACAGGTGACATACATCTACTGACTTAAGCTGCTGTATAACCTAGAAAAGGTTCAAAACTGTCTTTTAGCAGTGATATTCCCTGTGTTTACAGTTATGGCACTAAAAAATCCTGCCACAGATGGAGATACCTACATTACACAGTTTATTACAGCTACATTTGACCATGAAAGTGTTTTTCAGAGCCAAAAACTACATGCCAGTTCTCCTGATGGTTGTAGGGTCTCCTCCCTCTGCAAGCTGATCTCACTAAGTAGTGTACTGCTAACACCATGCTGTCTTTCAAGGGTAGAAACCCAATTTCCCAACCAGGGAAGCCATGGATAGCCTACGTCTGGGTACCACCTGCTGACAGCAGCAGTAACAAGTGAGCTCAACTACATCAACTGAAAAAAACCCACTCCAAACAAAAACATCCCTAGCAAAGAAAGACCTCACTGCATAACCAGGCACACATTGCACAATCCCCTGAGGGTCTGATTGACAAAACACAAGAAGATGGAATGACTCCCACAGTCGAAGTCTTGTCAGAAAAACAATGTGTGCTCCCCCATGCTCCTGCGGCATCCAAATCACAGCTGGGCTCAGTGTGAGGCTATTTTCTACCAGGCTTTTTGCTACTAAACAGAAGAGATTGTTATTTTGTTTTGTGCTAAGAAATGCAAAGTGCTTTTTTCTCCACACAAAGCACTGCCATCCCTTAGCCCCTGAACGTTGCATTGAATGTGGAGTGGTACCATCAATGAGAGAAACCTCTCCACTGTGCTGGCGGGGTTGTGAGCAGGGCTGTAATGGGAGCCCTGATAGCAGTAATTGATAACTGAAGACTCTGTGTTGCTTTGTCTGTTTCAAATAGAAGGAAAGGAAAAATGACAGCAGTGCTTCAGCAGTGGCTTCAGCTCCTTTTAGACAGTGAATGTGTAGATAATTACATGCTGAAAAGGAAATGATGCTTCAGTGGCAAGGGAGATGCAACATGGGTATCGAGTGCACCCTCAGCAAGTTTGCAGATGACGCAAAGCCGAGTAGTGTGGTTGATATGCCAGAGGGGCGAGATGCCATCCAGAGGGATCTGGATAAACTTGAAGAATGGGCCCAAGAGAATAAAATGGGGTTTAATAAATCTAAATGTAAGGTCCTGCACTTGGGTAGGAGTAATACTGGCTATGAGTACAGACTGGGTGAGGAACTCATTGAAAGCAGCCGTGCAGAGAAGGACTTGGGGGTCACGATAGATGGAAAGCTGGATATAAGCCAGCAATGTATATTCGCAGCCCAGAGGGCCAACCACATCCTGGGCNCAAGAAAGAAGTTAGATAGCCTGGGAGAGAAGGTGGGAGTCAGCTAGCAGGAGCCTTTGCAGCTGCACAGAGGCATTGACGCCCCACATAGCCTTAACATCTTATCCTTCCCACACCACACAGCACCAGTCTTATCACATTCACATTTCTTTGAAGTACACTGTTTTATCCTCATTTATGGTAGTTGTTTCTACTAGTGAGTGTTGCTTCTTAATTGGTTAGTATAATTTGTATGTGTAAGTGTCACTTGCTAATTGGTCATTATTCTTTCTGTAAAGGTATAAAAGATGCTTGCTAACAATAGCGCGGTGCTAGCCATTCTTGTATATAGTCTCTGCCTGTGACTCTTGTACTTTTGCTTGGCCTATTTTATTTTCTTTTATATTAAATGTGACCACTTGCTGCACGTCTTGTGTGTAAGTGTGTGTGTCAGACCGTCTGAGTTAGTCCCGACACTGTGGTTGTTGCCTGCATGGCATATTGTCCTGCTGCGACATCTTTAGGTTCTCAAATTGTGATAAGACAAGGGGAAATGGTTACAAGCTAAAGGAGGGGAAATTTAGATTAGAGATTATGAGGAATTTCTTTACCAGGAGGGTGGTTAGGCACTGGAACAGGTTGCCCAGAGAAGTTGTGGATGCCCCATCCCTGGCAGTGTTTAAGGCCAGGCTAGATGTGGCCCTGGGCGACCTGGTCTAGTGATTGGCATCCCTGCCCATGGCAGGGGGGTTGGAACTAGATGATCTTTAAGGTCTCTTCCAACCTGGCCATTCTATGATTCTATGATTTGAAAGAGAGAAGTGAGAACGTCATGTATTTTATGCATATATGTATAAATATGTAAGAAAGTTTATAAGGAAAAGAGGCTTTTTTTGGTATGGGTATTGCATGTGTATGCATTGTCTATTCATACAAATGCAAAACAGATTAGGAAAATCAATACTCAATTCTTTTTCTAGATTTTTATCCACTGCAGTACACAAAAGTAATTTAGGCCCTGGCTGTGCTGAATCCCTACTTCATTTCTTAGATGAGTACATTTGTCATTAGCTCTAACAAACAGTAACAGGTAGCAAAACGAAGACTGTTTTATATTTAGTACATTTTAAAAATGTAAGCAAAGCACAAAGTTAACAGGTAACTTTTCTTAAAAAAAAACAACATCCCTCCCCCCCCCTCAAAAAAAAAAAAAGAAAACAAAGCAAAAATCTATTTATTCTCTGATGCTCAAAGTAGCAACAGTCAGAAAGAGTATCAGCCATTATAAACAACGGCCAAGCCACCTATATATACTTCATAAGTATATCCAGGAGTCCACAGGCTTTCTAAAACCCTGTCACTACAAAATGAGAAAGAAAGGTTAGCAACATGATTAGTTGCCTGTTTCACAACCTCTAACAACCACTGCATATTACAAATCACTCTCTACGGAGACCATCATTGCTCCTCTGCCAATAATGTTGACTAGTTCTAGACTAAAGCTCTAGAAACAACATACTGACCTTTATGCTGGCCTACAAAGAAATTAGAATTACTCTTAACCACAAAGTTCATAAAAAGATTCTGATCACCTCACAGGGCAAGACAGTTTGGTACTGAATTTTGGCTGCAGTATTTTTAATTTGGGGGGTTTTTTTAATTAAATAAATGAAGATTACACTTTCAGGAGCTAATATACAGACAGGGTGCTGATGCTGAGGGTATCTACATCTAACTATGTCATTTCACCCTTATTTCTACTTACATGCTTAAACACAACAATTTTTAACTCCCAAAATAAAAACAAGATTTAGTTTCCAGCTCTCTAGGCTTCTGCACTTTCTGGTGGAGTCTTAAAGCAGATAGCAGCAAGACCCAAACACAGACCTACCTGCTGGAAGATCATCATAATACCAGGCTGAGACATGAAACGTTTCCGCTTTCTCCCTTTGGCTGTGGCCAGCAAATGCACTCTGCCAGCAGCACATAGAGGTTTGGATGCAACTGGCCCTAGTTGCTCTTTCTTATGATTTTTCATTTGTTTCTCCAGTAACAGCATCTGCTTAGCATAGGGAATGGCAGCCTCTCTCACTCAGGTCTGTCACTGCAGGGAAGATTATTTAACTGGGCCCTAGACCGACTAAGTGAAATATTTTTTTTCCTAAAACACATATTTTTGCATTCTGTTCCCTTTAAATTTCCCTTCTATCTTTTGAATGGTGTCAAGCACAGCAATTGTGCATGTTATATTCAAATAACCAAGCACTTGCCTTTTGCCTGTATCTCAGACTCTGCTTTTTCATCACTGTCCTACATAAATGTGTTCCTGTCCTCCTCTGTTTCCAGTAGTTAATAGGATGTGTATAAGATTCATGTATTACTGTCTGGTTTTCAGCAACAGTGAAACTGCAGCACAAGGTAAAGAAAATGAGTCATAGCTCCCCACTGAACAGCAAGGGCATCCCCACAAGTTGGCTGAAACTGAAAATAAACAGGAAGTTGAAACATGACTACAGGAGGATCATTTTCACTTTGAACAGGAAGAAAAAAAGAAAAACAAAAGCAGGTGTAGTGCCACATCTGCCTGCTGTGTTTTCACACAGGGACTCAGATCAGAAGAAACAACACAAGGTAGGACCATGCACTGGAATCAGTGAAAAGTAAAACCACAAGGAAGTTATATAGGAGGTGCTTTATAGCCACAAACTCAGGACCTAGGAAAACAAAGACAACAGGGTGTTTAGTACAGCATTTAGGAGATATGCAGATACTTCTAAAACATTGTTGTCATGTCCTTTGTGTTAAGGCACTCCGAATGCACAATACAGTATTTGGAGTTCAGGATCTGAAGCAACACAAGGATGCTTCACACTGCTAAGGACTGACACCCAGCTCTAACTAGATGCATTATTCCTATCCATTATCAGCTTTGGGATACCTGATTTACTTGTAGTTGGAGAACATAAGTCTTCCTTGTTACCCGACAGTGCAATGGGAATGAACCTATGGGCAAGGATCTGGCCAATATTTCTGAAGTTTAAACAAAACATGAAAACTATAGCAACTAGCAGATGGGAAACTGACTAAAAGTGATGTGGAGATGACTACAAATTATTTCAACATAAAATATCACAGACTTATAAGAATCTTTTGCATTAAGAGTAAGGCTAATGAAACAGTGGCAAAAGTTATTATTTGAGCAATGTTCATTCAGCCAAGCAAAAATGAGCAATTTCAGGGACAGAAATATATGCACCCACTGCTGTCACTTCAAATAGAACATTAGCACAGCAACTAATGTCCAAAACTTAAGTACCACCAACTTCTATTATTATTCCTAAGACATAGTCCCCTCTCCTTGTGTTTTATGTTGAACTGGATGATTACAGTTGCTGCCTCAACACTTTTTCACTGCTCTTTCAAATTTTATAATATCATATATGCTGTTTACTAAACAAAAGACATGCTTGCTTTTATTCAACTTCCCTCTCCATATCCATAATCAAACACATCTTCTGCTCCAAACACAAGAGGAGTGGCAACATCATTATTTTTGTGATGCTTGTGGTGTTTTAAAGACATGCACCTGAAACTGAATTGCACTAGAAAGTGAATTGAGACCTCTAACATATTTCATTAAAGCCCTCCAACAGCTGTCAAATGCTAACGACTTTCACAGGCTGAGACACATTAGCTTATGCCTTTTAATACATTACCAGATTCTCAACTGAAATTAGGTTCTGAAAATAGCCAATTTCTCCATGATTCCTTTCCTTTTCTCACTGTTGAAGTCATCTGCACCTTTTAACACACTTGCAATGCTAAACAAGAACTCACGTACGGGTCCTGATGGGATGCACCCACAGATGCTGAGGGAGCTGGCAGAAGTCATTGCCAGGCCACTCTCCATCATCTTTAGTAAGTCCTGGGGAACAAGAGAGGTGCTTGGGGATTGGAGGAAGGCAAATGTCACTCCAGTCTTCAGAAAGGGCAAGAAGGAGGAGCTGGGTAACTCTAGACCAGTCAGCCTCACCTCCATCCCTGGAAAGGTGATAGAACACTTTATCCTTGACTCTGTCTCTAGGCATATCGAGGATGAGGAGGTCATTGGGAGCAGTCAGCATGGGTTTACCAAGGGGAAGTCATGTTTGACCAACCTGATAGCCTTTTATGAGGACATAACCAGGCGGATAGATGAAGGTAGGGCAGTGGATGTGGTTTATTTTGGTTTCAGTAAAGCATTTGACACTGTCTCCACAGCATCCTTGCTTGAGGAAGTGTGGTCTGGCTGACTGGGTAGTGAGGTGGATTGTGAACTGGTTGAAGGACAGAAGTCAGAGAGTTGTGGTCAATGGGATGGAGTCTAGTTGGAGGCCTGTGTCTGGTGGAGTCCCTCAGGGGTCGGTACTGGGACCAATACTTTTCAATCTACTCATTAATGACCTGGCTGAGGGAACAGAGTGTAGTGTCAGCAAGTTTGCTGACAACATTAAACTGAGTGGCGCGGCCGGCACACCAGAGGGTTGTGCTGCCATTCAGCGAGACTTAGACAGGCTAGAGAGTTGGGCAGGGAGACTTTGAATAAAATTCAACAAGGCCAAGTGTTGAGTTTTGCACCTGGGAAAGACCAACCCCATGTACCAGTATAGACTGGGGGCTGATCTGCTGGAGAGCAGTGAAGGGGAAAGGGATCTGGGGGTCCTGGTGGATGGAAGGATGACCATGAGCCAGCAGTGTGCTCTGGTGGCCAGGACAGCCAATGGGATTCTGAGGTGGATTAAAAGGGGTGTGGTTAGTAGGTCAAGAGAGGTTCTTCTCCCCCTTTCCTCTCCCCTGGCGAGGCCGCGTCTGGAATATTGTGTCCAGTTCTGGGCCCCTCAGTTGAAGAAGGATAGGGAACTGCTGGAAAGAGTCCAGCCCAGAGCCACCAAGATGCTGAAGGAGCTGGAACATCTTCCTTATAAGGAAAGGCTGAGGGAGCTGGGTCTCTTTAGCTTGAAGAAGAGGAGACTAAGGGGTGACCTCATCTATGCTTTTAAGTATGTGAAGGGTGTGTGTTGGGAGGATGGGGTCAGGCTCTTCTCAGTGAAGCCCAGTGACAGGACAAAAGGCAATGGCTGTAAGCTGAAGCATAGGAGATTCTGTGTGAATACACGTAAAAATTTTTTCCCAGTTCAGATGCCAGAGCCCTGGCACAGGCTGCCCAGAGAGGTTGTGAAGTCTCCTTCTCTGGAGATATTCAAAACCTGTCTGGATGTGTTTCTGTGTGAGCTGGTCTAGGGAATCCTGCTGTGGCAGGGGGGTTAGACTAGATGATCTTTCGAGGTCCCTTCCAACTCCTAACATTCTGTGATTCTGTGAACTTACTGCATTTCTTTTCAAAATATACTGACTGTAATCCACATGCGTAATCTTCACTATTATTAATATAAAGTACATGTATGAAGGAAGGGAGACTACACCTTGAGACCAAGTATTGCACTGCTTCATGAAACTGAAAAGGAAGCTATACCATTCATTCCAAGCAACTGAAATGTGACCATTTCTTTTATAGCACACCAACACTACATTAAAGCATGCTTCAGCACTCCTGGTTTTCTTGAGAGCACTACGCCTGTTCATTTCATGAGGTTTTAATAGTTGGGGTGGTGAAAACTAAGCTCTGAAAATTCCTTACACATAATGGAGTTATTCCCATAGGCTTCATGACTGAAATACATTCAATGCCAATTTCAAGCAAAGACAGTTCATAAATATAAATGTGTATTTTTAATTTTATGGTTTTAAATACACAGTAATTTCTTTGTTGTACCTCAGAGGCAGCTCTTCTGGGAAAGAAAAAGCAAGAAAAGTACAGATATGAAAGTAATGTAAATCCTCTTCATTATAGAAAACATTAACTAATTCTTATTGCAGATTAGTACAACACTTAAACCCCACCTAATGAAGTGCTTAACTGGAAACAAAGACAAGACAGATATTGTGCTACACCACAGAAACTTAAAGAACTTTTGTAAGGGATAAACAAAGAGGTTGAGATTGTTATTAACAGAAATACATTGCAAGGCCAGCTTAATAAATATTTGTAATCTTATGTTTATAAAACATCATTAGTTCTGACGAAAGCATAACAATGATTTGATGGGCAAGTTAACAACCAGCATGCATGGCTCTTCTGTGGGTCCTTAGAAGAATGTATTTTCTATTTGCAAAACTGCAGCTGTACTGAACTCTCATTTCTCCTTAGCTCATGCATTTCTCTTCCAAGTATACAGATGGTATTATTGGGTAAACCTATTTAAGACACCCAACTGATTCCTCTGGAGCTCTATAAGCCTTGAAATCACCTATCACCAGACAAAATTTCCACTTGCACTTTCCATTTCAAATTCCCAGGCAAAGCCATTTTGTATATAGCTTGCATTATTACTAACTTCCAAAAAAAAACCAAAACAGCAAACTTGCATCAGAATAAATATCATGAAACTCTAAGCCAGCCATTTTGCATAATAAATCCAGGCATGTGTTTTCACTGGACTTCAGTCCAGAAAACTTTCCACTAATCTCACCAGTGCAGCAGCTCAAACCTGCTTATGAGGCTGCCCACTTCACTATAAACTTTGTGGAACACTGATCACTCAGTGGACCCTCAGCTGCACTACACAGAAGTCCTCAAATGACAGCAAAGTTAGGAAGAAAGTTTTGCCATACACTGAGTAATTAAGAAAATGAAACCAGAATATCTCTGGCTAAAACTATCTGGGGACTTCTCTTGCCCCCAGCACTCAGTCCTCCAGTTCCCCCTCTGGCTGTGGAAACAGGCGCTTCTTAGAGTAAGTAAGGATGCCCTGGCAATGTCACTCCTGGGGCAGCCACAGCTGTATTCATGCTCTGGTGCAGACTACAAACCCAAACCAGCAGATCCAGACTAATTTCTTCTGAAGAGATTGTTATTCCTTTTAAGCTGGAAGAGGAAAGAGCAATGGGGAACCTCCTGTCTCCAAAGTCCCTCTCTCAAACCCCAAACCTCTGGGTAGAGGATTTATTCCTCTTCTACCCAGAGGTTTAAAAAAAAAAGCCTGCTCACACCTATGAAACAAAAAAGAGACAAATGGAAGATTATCACAGATCTTATTACATCGTACTCAGCATCAACTCCAGCTGTTTGACCTCATATTCTCTACATTATAGAATCACAGAATTGTAGAATCATCTGGGTTGGAAGGGACCTCAGACGTCATCTAGTCCAACCCCCCTGTAGTGAGCAAGGACATCCCCAACTAAATCAGGTTGCTCAGAACCTTGTCTAGCCTCACTTTGAATATTTAACTATTTGTAGTTTAAAAATCAGGTGGGTTGCCTCATTCACATCCTCATTCCAGAAGCTATAACAACATATGACACACCACAAAGTAGCACAGGTGTCATTTTCACCACTCCCAATGGCAAAGATCTTCTGAAACGAGTGCTTTTGCATATATTTGGCCTTCTAAGATGAGGTCTTCTGGAAGGAAAGCACCACAATTTAACACAGTGAATTTTTAATGGACTTATCCAAACAGACTGCTGTCTTGGTCTTTGTCTGGAATAAAATATCCTTGTTTTTTAATTGTAAAAGTAAATAACATAAGAAAGAACATTCTGGGAGTTAAGTATAAATGACAAAAACATATGTTACACCAGTGTTCATATAGAAACACAGATCAAATTTCCATAAACACTGGTTATTTTCTTTCTAAGCACTGACACAGTCCTGTGAATAGGAATGATATTTCCTGTAAAAGAAATGCCACAGAATCATCCTACATAGCTGGTTGGACTGCAGCACTCTTGGGACCAATGTGTCTTGCAAACTCTACACAGCTCACCAAGCATGGTACCCAGAAGTCCTGGGTTCTGCTTTCAGCCCTGCCACAGCCTAGCAAGCATTTGTGGCAGCTTTTCATAGGGAAGTCTAACCTTTTTCTGCCCCATTTCCACACCTGTGGAATGGTAATTAATGGCATTTTTCTATACAAAGCACTTCATGATCAACAGGTGAAACACACACAGCTAATACAAGCTTCTTTTCTTCAACATATCAAGCTTTCTCCATGAAATCTCATTTATATTATTCATGCCTGAAGGATGTAAGAGAGAGATACTTTAGCATTGCAAT
This sequence comes from Galbula dea, assembly GCA_013399015.1. Classification (NCBI taxonomy): domain Eukaryota; kingdom Metazoa; phylum Chordata; class Aves; order Piciformes; family Galbulidae; genus Galbula; species Galbula dea. The sequence continues at coordinate 266,122 of VWZX01004398.1, read as the reverse complement.
GCTAAAATTGTTCTTGTTTGCTATACCCTGCTGCTGCTGTAGCATATTTTGTTGACAGACTCCAGTACGGCTGGTGTTAAACAAACAGGAATGGTACCTACATCTGCTCAAAGAAGGGTTGCCTAGCAACTGCAATCAAAGGGTGGTTTACCCTCAACAATCTACTGTAAATTAATAGAAATCCCCCTACAATATACTAACACATTGTGCTTTAGTGGCTATATAAATGTTTTCAGAGTCTTCTTATTATTTTGTAGCTACTATGTTTCATTTTGTGATCTGCTTCAGTCAAAAAGCAGAGCAGCCAGAAAAGGTCAGATTATGAAATACAAAAAGGTTCAGAGATGTGTTTGATATAGAAATATTCTTTGACAGCTCATTGCCTCTATTTACTCTACTCTTTTCTCCTGCCATTTCAGAATCTATTTCAGCTGCCCCATGGGAGCCTGAAGCCATTAGCCTGAATTATCACTCTGAATGCAAATTTCATAAGGTAATGTCAAATTGTGAAGGTTTTGATTCCCATAGTTACTGAGATTCTTTTCCTCCAGCGAGGTTAGAGGTCTGTTATTTGTTTGCATATTAACAGCAACGATTTTCAGCATGCCTGACATTACAATGTTCATTTATCATATGTGTAATAGCTCAATACCAGAAGAAGTACTGCAGAGTACCTGTCAACATACAAAGAAGAAATTAGTATCTGAGATATTAAACAGGCTATGCAAGCGAGGGACAAACTAATGAAATTTGGAGTAAAGAAAGCTGGCAGAGCCTATTAATTAGGGTTTCCACTCATATTGAAACTTTTGATTTAAAAGGCTTTTACTGAAGATCTCAGACCAAAAAGCCTGGAATTTATTGGTGAAAATCAAAGATCCCATACCCTCCTCATCACAAAACAACTACCTTTGGTAGCAGGAAGGATCAAACAGTTTGGTAAAACCGAGATGTGCCTATGTTTTTCCTTTCTTCAGCAATGTGCAGACATACTTTTACCAGGTCTGCATCCAAGCCTGAAAGTGCCCTGGTTTACAGCCAGCCCCCCAAAAAAGCATTTCCTCCATTTGATGCAGCTGCCCTTTGCTCTCTATCTTCCATACCACACACATTGTCTGTGTGTATTTACATGGTGTGCAATCTTTTCCCACAACCTTCAGTGCATTATTTCTTAAAGGGAAAACACTTTTGCTACCTGCTAGACTTAGGTGTTTCACCAGATAGCAGTGTGTGGAGCAAGATGTTAAACAGATGGTGATGGAACAACAAAACTAAGCACAGAGGAGCAACAAATATAAGAATATATTTGTACTTATACAAAAGCTTATACATTTGCTCTGCCTGGATGATTATGGCAGATTGGTGGTTGTTTTGTTCATAACTACAAAAAGGTAAGGAAGTTGAAGTGCTTTTCTTAGCAGAACCCTCCACACCTCCCCTCCTCTTGCCTGTCAGTGCCCTATGCTCCATGCAGTCCAAGATCAAATGCAACTCTAGCAAAAGCAGCTACTGGCTTTTTCTGCTGTACTTGTCTCTGCTTAGAAGGTGAACTTGAATGCAAACAGCATGTCATCCCAGGTCAGGAATTCACACAAAACCAGCAACATTGTAGGATGCAAGATGGACTTTTAATTCTTCCAGAAACCACTGGAGGCATGAGCCAGGCATTGATTCCATCCTCAACCTCTCCACTCCCCCTTCCCCACCCAGCTTGTGCATCATTTAAGATTTTTCTACATTGAATTTGATCAACCATTAATCACTACAGCATGTAAGCTCTTTTCTGTATCACTTATGAACATTTTGTGCTGCATGCAGCCATACCAAACTTCATTGATGCCTTATTTTTCTTTTTTTAAATCTTTCAACCAACAGATCATTTTCTTCATGTGATTCTGTAACACAAAGTATTCTATTTACAAAGTATTCTATTTACCTTTCCTGAAGAAAAAGAGCATAACCTCCATGACCTTTCCTATATATGAGAATGAGTTGGTGCTAATGCCTTCTAGCATGTTTTTCAAAATGCTAAACAATTTTTCACAAAACAGTCCCACAGGAACAGAGTATTTATTTTGTAATGTATTCATTCCTGCAGTACTTAGCACCTTGTGGTCTTTTACCACAATCAAGGCTCTTATGCAGTCCAGGAGGAAATATCAAAAAATTAATGATGAGACAAATTTATCACCAATCTCATTTGACTACTAGCAAACTACAACAGAGGGAAGCAAAGTATTAAAAGGAGAAGAATAGGTATAATTCTGTTATCTTCATTTTTATTAATATTTTGGCCTTAAAAAAAGAATTCAAAATAAGCTACAGTTTTCCACCCAGCCCAACTTCAAAGGTAAGTAGGACTCATTCCACTAGAAGGAAGTTCAAGTTCAAACAAAACAGGAACTCCATATTTCAGACTTTCAAATATAATTGTTTAATTCTTTCAAAACCTCAAGTGTTTTCTCTTACTCCTTTCCATACCACATATCCTGATTCTACCACAGCATAATTCCCTGCAGCCCCTGGAAATCGCTGTGCATTAGTACCAAATAAGAATTTGGCCAAGGAGCTAAAAAATGGTATTCACTTTCAGATGCAACTTAGTGAGCTTCAGAGCTGCTCAGTAAAAGTCACTTAACTGCAATCCTAATTAGCAACATTCATACACTGGACAACTTTTTGACAGTCAGCTTGCCACTTTGCATTTCACGCAGAATCACAGAATGTTAGGAGTTGGAAGGGACCTCAAAAGATCATCTAGTCCAACCCCCCTGCCACAGCAGGATTCCCTAGACCAGCTCACACAGAAGCACATCCAGACAGGTTTTGAATACCTCCATAGAAGGAGACTCCACAACCTCTCTGGGCAGTCTGTGCCAGTGCTCTGGCACCTCAACTGGGAAAAAATTTCTATGTGTATTCACAGGGAATCTCCTATGCTTCAGCTTACAGCCATTGCCTTTTGTCCTGTCACTGGGCTTCATTGAGAAGAGCCTGACCCCATCCTCCTGACACACACCCTTCACATATTTAAAAGCATAGATGAGGTCACCCATTAGCCTCCTCTTCTCCAAGTTATAAGAGACCCAGCTCCCTCAGCCTTTCCTCATCAGGAAGATGTTCCAGCCCCTTCATCATCTTGGTGGCTCTGTGCTGGGCTCTTTCCAGCAGTTCTCTATCCTTCTTCAACTGAGGGGCCCAGAACTGGACACAATATTCCAGATGTGGCCTCACCAGGGGAGAGTAAAGAGGAAGAAGAACCTCTCTTGACCTCCTAGCCACACCCCTTTTAATATACCCCAGAATGCCATTAGCCCTCCTGGCCACAAGAGCACACTGCTGGCTCATGGTCATCCTTCCATCTTGTATGAGATGGGCCACAGTTAGCACCCCCATCCTCCTCCTCTTCTCCTCCAAACAGCAATGGGGGGTGCCTGTCCTTTCACGACCTCAAAGCCAAGGATCAGGCAACCTTTCTCAGTCAGGAAGGGCATCATTGCTGAGAGCCCCAGGGAGTGCTCAGCAGGGTGTAACAAACAGAGCAAATGGGTGAGGAGCAGGAAGGCAGTACTAAGAGGGGATCCATTCTGTTCAGTGTTTCAATTAAACAACATTGATGAGTAAAAGCACCCACTAATAGGGGTTTGGACACGACTGGGATTTCTGTTCCCAGAGAAAATGATTGTAATGGTCACCAGTGATCACAGTGTGCTGTGGGGGGCAGTTGAGGCAGCACAGGAGAGCAGCAGGACACCCAGTTCCTTATACTTCTCAGCAGGGAGAGACCAAGCCACACACAAAGCTTTGCAATGGCTTCAGTTGTGCACAAGGGGACAAAACAGCAGCTGTTCTTCTCAAAAATAATTTGCTGATATAATCCATTTTTTAAAACATTACTATACAGATCAACAACAAACTCTTTAGAGGCTCCACAAGGCAAGTGCCTGGAACCATCAATAAGCATTTTGCTTTATTACAGACAGTATGATTTGACCTCATGTGCCCAGTGTAGTATGAAAAACTGCATACTGCATAATGATCAGTCCACACTAACCTACATATAGTTGACAAAATTTTTTATCCAACAAGTCAGTTTTCCTGGTTTTTTAACCCATGCAGACAAGGAATTGCTAACTTGGGTTTGAAATGCATCTGAAAGCCAGGATCTGCAAAACACCTTATTTCTCACTTTGTTTAAATCTAATCTATTTGGCTTTAAGGACCTGATCTGGGCTCTCTGATACACTCTGGGCTATAAACAGATTGAAAATACCAAGTTTTGGAAAGGGCCTTTTATAGGCATCCTATAGCAAAGCAAATTTCATCAACTTCAGGTAAAGCATATGAAGGAAAATAACCATTTTGTGCCCAATATTTAAAATAATGTAGTTCATGTAGTGTAATGTTAAGACATTAGTTAAGACACTAATTAGTCCTCCTGACAAATAGTGAATTTCCAGGAATTTAAGATACTGAAAATACTTTCATTTAATCTCCACCATTTCTACTCTTTTTATTCATAAGTAAAGCCACATACATTTATGTCTATTTTTTTCCCTCAACAGAAGAAATAAACTAACAGCATCACAAAAATGGGATTCTACAATGAATTAGTATTTATCACACTAAACCACTAAGACTTCTTGCTCAGCTGGAACCATGCACATTCCCAGATGGTGTATTGGATTATAATTTCACAAAACAAGCTTACTCTCTCAACAGTTTCTCTTGCAATTTCCTCTGAAAAGTCATCTAAATACTTCCACAGTCTCTGTTCCTACTCCCTGTGGAGTACTCCTATTCTCATATCTTTTCTATTATTTGATTTTGCTATCATGGAATAATTATACATAGGAATTATGGTACTGAGCTACTTCAATAGTACTTTTATTTTTTATTATTTCATTATCATATTTATATTAAGCTATTTACAAGTGTTCTTTTTTTTTTCTCCATCTAACAACTGTCACATAATTAATTTTCCCTGTACCTGGTATCTTTAATAACCAAACTGTGACTTGTCATGTTTCTTTCATGGTCCTTTCTGAAGGATAATGAAAAGTAAAAAAATTTCTATGCTGATACCTGGGTGATCCAAGATTTAATCAATATTAGCAAACAGTGTATCTCAGGTTATTCAACACCTATGAATACACCAGATTTGAAGGAGAAAAAACCCTCTCCACATGAATGTTGTACAAAGTCTAGAAAGATAACTGTATTTCTATTGTAAGAGAAGGGCAACTTGGCAACCTGCAGCATGGGGTCAGGTACCAGTCCTGGACCTGTTGTATTTTTGGCACTGAATGCCAGCCTTGTAGCAGCCTCTCCTGGCAGACCCATTTTGCCTTCACTGCAGTACATGCTGCCCACAGCCATTTGGTGTGCTGGAATCCAGAGGCTGAGGCTTTGACAACCAGCCATCCATGGAGCTGATGTTCTCACCTCAGACTGACTAGACAGAAATGGGGCATTAAGGAAATTTGTCAACCAGCAGCCCACTCACTGATCTGGCAGCTGTGAACACCACTGCTAGGTTAGGCAGAGCAACACCAATGACTGGAATGTGGCAGCAGGGCAGGTGACCTCCTACACAAGCTGTTCCTCAGCTACTTAAAGGAAGGAAGGTAACCTGCCTTCCTAGGCACAGATGTTGAGAGGAACAGCACTGTGTCTAGAAAGGGTGGGGTTTTATCCCTAGCTATTCCATAGTATCTTGTGTTTACCTTTTAACTGCACCAGAATTATTCTGACTATATTGCTGTGTTCATTTCATTACTTATCTCTTAGGAACAAGAGGTGTTTGGAAATCTGTGCAGAGCTAGTGCATCACGAGCTGTGCATCAGCTCCCTGCTGGAGGTACAGGAAAAGTGAACACAAGCAACTGCAGCACTCTGAGAACATACAGAAATTGGACAGTTAAGCACTATTTCTAAAGCTGGAGGAGAGGCCTGGTTCAGGAAATATTCCAGAGGAAGCCAAGGGAGAAATGGTGTTGCAAAGCTTCTGAGGTGCAGGGGAGCCCCACCAGTGGAGGCATGGGTGCATGGCCACACCCGGGCAGCATCCCACCACCAAACTGCACAGCACCCAAGCACCAGACTTACTGCAGCACCTACAACACTTCTGGAAGACAGTAACAGCAAGAGGCCAGAGATGTTTCCTGTTTACTCCCAATCACATGAGAAATCTGGCACCAACCAGGTGCATGATATATGAGCATGGGGAACACCCCATTAACCTTTCTGAACAGAAATTGCTCATCAGAGGGATCTCCCACAGAAATCCCTGTCTGAAGGTCATGAGGCTGAGAGAAATATGCTGATGTGTACTGTTTTAGAGATGAAACAGAACATTTGTTTCCTCATTTTACGTGGACTCATAATAAATATCAGGGGGGAAAAAGCACGTTTTATAGCTAAATTGGTAAATGATGCTGCTCAGAACATAACACAATGTTACAAGAGGGCTTTATGTGGCTTTAGGGCTTGTCAGTGGCATTATTTAATGCAACATCCAAGGACTTACATCACCCTGTCTTTGTTCTAAAACAAAGGCTTCTTGTTGATTTATTGATTTTGTTCACACAAATGGAAATAAGCTCCTGGGTACTCTGTGGTGGTGGGAGACTACACCTTTAACTAGGTCAACTTCTGGTGAAGTGGAATGTAGCTTGTTTCGTTAAAACATGATACTTTTTGCACTTTTAACAAGTGTTAAAGTGGCATTGTTTACCGTGTACTTACATTCAATGTATCTCAAATAACAGCTGATGCAGTTAACACGACTAACACAGCAGTTACAGTGTTGCAGTGACACCTTTGCTACTGTAGACCTCTTCAAATAACCCATTTTTGTCATTTGTTTAGATGGTGAAATGAACCACCATTCTTGTTCCTAAGAGGTAAGCAATGAAATGAACACAGCCATATAGTCAGAATAATTCTGCTAAGTTAATGCAACCACACTTGGTATCAAGCTAAGCTTCTCATGTGGATATAATCACTGTGAGGATGTCTGCTGCTTCTAGCCACATAGGGAATGTCTAAGTTGCTCAGTCAACAGACTGTCAGAATGATTCATAGTTACACATTTACTTGGCTTTTACTGTTAAACTCATGCAACACCTCAGATGGTTTAGTATCCACTACATATTAGAGAATAAAAAGAAAACAATTAAGAATCTACAATCATAACAGAAGTGAACTAGTAACTACTTCCACTGTAATCTCTATTGTCCACAACATACCCTCCTGAACATGGAAATGAGAAAATCAGGTAGCAATATTTAAATGAATACACTATATATATATATTCATTATGTGCTGCTCTTGCAAAATCCCACACACAGCCGACCTATTGAAGCTGGAACTGGAATTGACACACTGATCAAAGCACCTGGAATGCAACCAACGTTTTGAAGAGGAGCTGTGCTTTCTCTTTCTGCCTTACCAGAACTCAGGTGACTTACCTGTAAGATCTACTAATGCATTTCTTTGTCATTTACCCTCTTCAGCATTTTACTCTATTTACTTAATACAACAGGTTAACCTTCATAAAATGTCTGATGAAGAAAAAAATTAAAAGTGGTTTGAAATTAAGAGTAATTCAGTGTTTAGTGAAAATATGTAAATTTACAAGTCAGATTTTTTTAGTTAATATGTGGAGTTCTTTGGGATTTTTATTTTCTCTCATGCATTTCATGTGTCCTAGATGACAGATTTTACTAGCAATGGTTCAATCCATGAAGGCTGCATATTGGAACTTGTATGTATGCATACTTTTATACACCTATAAATACATGTAAGATACATATATATGCCTATACACATGCATATATACATACACATTCCTTATATACACACAATGATATGTATATTTACATATACATATATATGCACACCCCTTCAGAGACCCAAACATATTACAGCAAGCACAAGAGGAGATAGGATTATATATATATGGATTTGTAGTTCTGAAGATCTGTCACTGACCTGGCAAGTAACTTCTTTTTCTTTGGCTGTTTGTGAACATGTGCTTTCTTTGGATGTGAGTCACATGACAGACTGTATCACAACACACATGCACAAAATAATGCATCATTCACAAATTACAGATGTCTCATATCTAAGCATTTCTGGAACAGGACTGTTCCAGAAATTCAAAATATTAGTACTACAGGAAAGTTCACTACAGAGGCAATTTAACAGATTAGAACATATATTCTCTAAAATACTCTCCTAAATTTTTCTGTGTTATTTGCTAAATGGGAAAAAAAAATATTGCTCATGCTTAGAGCAAATTACCTGTTAAGACCCAGAGGTGAGAAGGCCAAACATTCAGGCTGTGCTTATATAGTCATCTGAGACACAGACATAGCTTTACCCTGGCAGTTCAAGCCCCACCTTTTCATTTTAGAGAAGCATAGCAGAGCTGATTGGGAAAACATGTTTTTCAAACAAAGTGGAAACAAGAGTGTAATTTCTGGTGCATCTAAAGGTCTTTCAACCACCTCAAACTACTCCATAACCTGGACTGGGGAAACACAGCTGGGGCTTCAAAAAGCAAAACATAAATGTCTGTTCTTCTTTATTCATCTCTGGGACTTCAGGCTGTATCTTCCAAATAATGACATTTCTGTTATACCAAGCTGATCACTAGTTATTCTGTAACAGGTCTGTCTCTCTCCCTATCTCTTTCTCACTTTTTCTGGCTTTTTCCCTCCAAAAGCTACCAAAGCTTTATGGGTTGAGAACACTGCATGACCACACATTTAGTGCCAACAAAGCTGCAAGCAGAGCACTCAGAAGGGCTAGCATAAGGGTCTTGCCAAAATCACAGCTCATACAAGCACTTTGTCATCCACTTATGTGCAAAGTCAACCAGGATTGCTCATACGACTGCTGTGAGGTGTTCAGGCTAAGCCACACAGGTACCATGAAGCAAATATGGTTAGTTGGTTCTCTTTCAACAGCTGAACAGGGGAAAGCCAAGGGTAAAGCTTCACTCTAGCTACTCCCCCAGATGATGAAGGGGCTGGAACATCTTCCTGATGAGGAAAGGCTGAAGGAGCTGGGTCTCTTTAGCTTGGAGAAGAGGAGACTAAAGGGGTGACCTCATCTGTGCTTTTAAATATGTGAAGGGTGGGTGTCAGGAGGATGGGGTCAGGCTCTTCTCAGTGGAGCCCAGTGACAGGACAAGGGGCAATGGCTGTAAGCTGAAGCATAGGAGATTCCAGGTGAATGCAAATAGAAATTTTTTCCCAGTTGAGGTGCCAGAGCACTGGCACAGACTGCCCAGAGAGGTTGTGAAGTCTCCTTCTATGGAGATATTCAAAACCTGTCTGGATGCACTTCTGTGTGACCTGGTCTAAGGAATCCTGCTGTGGCAGGGGGGTTGGACTAGATGATCTTTCGAGGTCCCTTCCAACTCCTAACATTCTGTGATTCTGTGAACTCGCAGCTGGACCCAGGCTGTACTGGTGGTGTGACAGCGTCAGGCAAACAGGCAGGGACAGGTAGCCAGCCCCACCTTACCTTAGTGCTCTGGCTTTAACCACGTCATTTTTTCCAATTATGGTCTCAGGCCCTGAAAATCATCAGGTTATAGCATTTGGGGGGGAGGGGAGGGGGGAGGGAAGGGAGAACACACATTAATGGCAAAAGAGTTCTGATTTTTGTAAGACAGACTCTCCTCTCTAGTCTATCCACACACAGCACTTACTGCCCTACCAGAAGCAAGTTTGGGGTTTTTTTCAGTTCACTCTGAATGGAGAGGACCAAACAGGCAACATTCAGACAAGCAGCTGCAGAAGAAATCAGCATACTGGTATTCATCAAAGTAATGGGTTAAGAGAGTTAAGGGTTCAGAGACAAAGCATTTTCTGATATTATCTTCCCTTAATGACTGATCAGAAACAATAGCTGTTTATCAGAAAGTTGACTCTCACACAACTTTGGCTACCTACAGATACCAAGCACACTTTTCCTCTCACCATTTCTCTCAAAAACTACTTTTTCTTTCCCTTCCAGTATCACCACCACCACTTCCCTCCCCCCACTGGATTTTACATTCCTTCCTTAACAGTTCTTTCTACTGGGAAACATTTGATTACATCTTTGCCTTTGTTGTTCAGAGTTTTATTTCAATCTGCCTTCATTTTTTTGGCTCTTGAGTCTTGAATTTGCCATTTCCATGAATTTCCATGAATTCAGAGATGCATGAACAACCTTACTCGATAGACTGTGTATTATGTTACCTATCACTTTCCTCTGTTATCTTACATGTTGTCAAATCAGACTTCATACTATGTCACAGCTACTCTTTCTGAATGGTCCATTTTTTACTGAAAGTTACACAGATGGATAATTATTTTAAGGCTTGAATACCTGCCAACAACTGTAGTGGCATAAAGCTGACCCTGAAAGCCCACACAATCACAGAGAACACCAAAACCAGAAGACAAGACTGAATGTAAATTACACCATTTTTTATAGAGAGTAGAGTTAAAATGAAATTTTTTCATACTATTAAAAAAGCCTTCAATCTCTACAAGTGTATCTTCAATCTCTGCATAGATGAACATGCAAAATTGCACATTTCACATCCCTAAAGATTAACTAAAGAGAAGCAAACTAACTTAAAGAATAATTTTGGTTTATTTATTTATGTATTTTAAGATAAGCATAGTACTCATGGGAGGAGTAGGGTAATCATCATTTAAAGTCCTACACATATATATCTATAAAAATGAATAAACTATAAGCACAACTCTTGAAAAAGAAATGTCACCCAGAGAAGTGGAAAAGGGGTTGTCCATGTCCTCTAGGTTGACAGCAGAATGGCCAGCAATAGCAATTCCTCTGCTAACTATTTGTTATGTATACACTGAAGCTGGGACAAGAAATATGGAGCCTTTCACATAAGCTACCAGAAAACTGCCCACACACTGCAGTCACCTCCTGTTGCTAGCACATATTGATTCTACATCCTACCACTGTTCCTGCTGCTGTAATATTGCAAAGTGGTCCCATCTACAGCATAGTCCAAGGCAGAACCAAGATACATCTACATCCAGTAGGGACAAATATAACAATACATATACAAGAGCTTCCTTAAGTGTACTAAGTCATACAGCATGCTGCCATGCCTAGCTCTGCTAAAATTACCTGTTGCCCTCCCCTCTCTCCCCCTAAAAGGCCCATAAAGTTTTTATCAATATTCCAAAATCCTTCAGCAAATTACCAGAGTCCTTGAAAAATGTACACTGAGAATTATGACTTAGTAGTTTGCACAGGATGAAACAAAACAGTGATAATAAGGATAAACCAAGACAGCAATCTGAATCAGGCTTTCAGTAGAAAGCATTGCCATAAAGTCATCCATGCTTCAAGGTCCTCAGGGAGCAGTCTTTGATTTCCTGAAGAATCATTTACAGAGAGACATGAACATTTGGTTCCAAACCCATAAAGAAAGAAGTTAATAATTAAATGCATGAGCTAGTCTTGTCTGAAAATTTAGAAACTGTTGCAAGTATTTCAATGACTTTGACTTTCTGAAGTATAGTACAGACTTCCCTCCTCTCTTTTGTATTCCATTTCCAAATGAAGCAATGGTAAACAGTGAAAAATAGAGCAGGTAAAATTCCACAACAGACTCAGAAAAGGCTGGGGACCAAGTCACAAATTTCTGTGGGACTGTTCATGTTACCAGGGCTTCCATGCATACTCTAGTAGTCAATACCACCAAGTGTCATCTCCATGAAATACATACCAGTAGAATAAAAGGGAGAGTTCAGACAAACTCTAAGTATTTCTGATCAGAATAAACCCTGCTATTATTTGAATCACACAAAATAAATACTTTTCTTGATTTTAAAGTAATGGTATTTTGTGTTTGTTTTTACCACATATGATTCTCTTTCCTTTTCTCTACTTTTTTCAATACATTTAGAGAATGCATGGCCTTATCTACAGTCTCTCTCTGTCAAGTTTCCCTACAAAACACAAATTCAGCCACAGACTTCTCAGAAATACATGAGAGTTTAAAATGAGCTGTTCAGAATGAAGAGAAAAATTCTATGAAAACCTTAATCTTCATTAATTTAAAAGCTCCTTCTTGGCATCAGCATCCTACTAACCAATTATGGGCCCTGAGCAAAGAAGAAAGGAATGAGAAAGTGAAGGGACACACTGGAACATGCCAGTTAGCCATTTATGATTAACAAGGTAAACTATAGCAACACATTCCAGTGCTATGTTTTGAAATTTCATTGCAATAAACTAATTAAAATAGATGCTGTCACAGAACAGCTGATTTCAAAAGCCACACACAGTTCTGATTTTGGAGCACTCAATAATTGAAGATGCATTTGGTATCTACTGCAGAGATTTCTTATTTCCAGCAGGAGTGGAGTTAATTAAATTCTGGCTTTCCAAAAACATTAAGAATGAGGAACTGCCTTCTAGACTGTGGTGATTTGGCTACCTGCTAAAACCAGGTTATTAAAGCAGCTTATCTAGCTACCTCCACATGAATTACCAAAAGCAGGTTCAACACTTCACAAAGGAAGGACAGACTCTCCTTTCACTCACAGCTACATCACCCATAGTCTCCAGACTTGAGTGGAGATATTAATATTGGTGCCAATCAGCCTGCAAAGGGAGGAAAAACTATACAGCCTACAGAACCACTAGCTCTGTGAATGAATTTACAGAACAGACAGCAAATGAAAAGCAGCCTGAGACAGGTGGCATGAGAAAAAGCAGTGTACTGTGGGAGAAATCAGGCATGTGACAAAGAACTAAAAAACTTCATCAGGAATTAATGGGAACTCTGCTTCTACTGCCCCCATTCGAATCAAGGCAGAAGGACTCCCTGAGCAGATTGCCAACAGGATGGCATTGGCCTTACAAGTAGGTGACTGCTAATTGCTACCTGAACTGAAAAAGATTCTCCAATACTTTAGTACTTGAAAGAGAACTAGGTTAACAACCTCCACATAATTAGCTTCCTAACAACAGAAAGGGTTTCAGACATACAGTGCCTGAGGAGGACGGAAGAGAGGAGGGCTCACTATTCTGTTTTTTTGTTCATTTGTCTGTTCTGTTTTCTCTCTGGTGACCTCCCTTTTATTTTCCTACACTGTAAGGTAGAAATTATCATTAATGGCATAATATATGTTATTATTCATTAGTATTGCTTTTCTTGTCTTACCCTATCCTGTCTTCTTGACTTCCACGATTATGTCAGAGCAATTCACTACATATAAATATATATGTATATAAAATACCACGACAGCTGATCTGAAAAAGAAAACTGCTACTATAGCTGATGGAAAAACTTCCATTAAAACCATTCTCTACTACAGTATGTCTCTGAAGGCACTGTGCTTTTTCTAAATGCTAAAGACTAATTTAAAATAACACTCAAATTATTTTTTTGTTAAATCACATTTTATTTCACAGAAGTCTATTGTAAAGTATACTTTATTTTGCACATTCATGAGTGTTCCCAATAGTCATTCATACCATCACTGACCACTTGACTACTTCAGTTGAGTATTTAGCATCAAACACATCATGAACTGCTACTATTTTCATGACACTAATAATCTAAAAATAAAGATCAAAATTAATTTATTATCAAAGCATAGTTAAATTTTCTCAAATTAAATCTCCAATTTGCAGTGGGTTTTCAAAACATTTCAGTTTTGCAAACATGTAATCAATACAAAGTTCCTTCCTCTCATTTGGCTGCCTCAGCTTCTCTCATTCACCAGAGCAGAACCTGTGACCAGTAGGAGCAGGGAGGTGATCTCGCCACTGTACTCGGCACTGGTGAGGCCACACCTTGAGTACTGAGTGCAGTTTTGGGCATCACAGTTTAGGAAGGACATTGAGCTACTAGAGAGGGTGCAGAGAAGGGCAACTAAGCTAATCAGGGGTCTGGAGAACAGGCCTTATGAGGAGAGGCTTAGGGAGCTGGGCTTGTTTAGCCTGGAGAAGAGGAGGCTGAGGGGAGACCTTATCGCTCTCTTCAGCTACTTGAAAGGCCATTCTAGGGAGGCGGGTGTTGGCCTCTTCTCCCTTGTGACTAGTGACAGGACTAGAGGGAATGGGCTTAAGCTGAGCCAGGGTAGGTTTAGATTAGATATTAGGAAGAATTTCTTTCCTGAAAGAGTGGTTAGATATTGGAATAGGCTGCCCAGGGAGGTGGTGGAGTCCCCATCCCTGGAGGTTTTTAAGAAGAGGCTAGATGTGTTTCTTCAGGGGATGATTTAGAGATAAGAGAAGGTAGGGCTATCGGTTGGACTAGATGATCTTGAGGGTCCTTTCCAACTGTAATGATTCAGTGATTCTGTGATTCCAAGGCTCCACCAGCAGTTTATTCCATTTCACCTACACCTGCCACTCAACAATGAAAGTCCTCTTGGAGAATGCTGGAGAAGTAAGAATAAAAGTAAGGTTTGTGACAAACAGCTATTGTCATATTTTGTAGCCTATTGTTCATAAGCTTCTCTGGTTTACTGGACACCTCAGTGTTTTCCAAAACTCAGAAATCTTTCAAGACTTCATTTCATAAACCCTGAAGTATATTCCAGGAGTTGTAACACTTAGTAGCACTGAAGAAAAGAGGGAAATAAAGAAGGAAAAAAAGACAGAGGGAGAAGAAAATTAAGATCCATAGAAAAAGCAAAATAATAAGAAAAAAATAATCTTGATTCATTCAAATAAATGTCAGTATTACATTGCCAAGCAGCCTGAAATTTCTGAAGGAATCACAGGACAATGAAACCTGAATGACAAGGGGGAAAAACCTCTTTCAACTCCCTGGATGGCAAGAAGCCTTTATCCTACTGTGCAGAGATCTGAATGGCAATTATTATTTTTTTTCTGCCAAACCCCAGCATCTGTAAAATCAAAGACAAAATTGCAGAACTAGAACTTAATTCTGTACTGCTTGTCAGTGGTCCTAGACATAGACAGCATACACTTCTAAGATCTCTGGAAAAGTTACTATTGTACCATTTCTCCATACAGAGTTTATGAGTTTTTTGTAAGATTTGGCAAGTTTTTCCTGTGTAAAGTATGTGCACTGATCCATCACAGAGGTATTTTGAATAAATGGCAGAACAACACTTTATAAAGGAGTTAAAATTCATTTCATCATCCCTTTTTCCTGGCAAAAGTTGTCTTTCCTAATTTAAGTCCTTCGTGCAATGATTAGAAACTACATTGCCATCAGCTAAGTCTCACATAAATGCAGACAGATCAGCAACGCAAATATCTATTCTTTTACCATTATTGTCTGAAGTTCCCACCAGTGCATGTTCTTTCTCCAGACCAGGTAACAAAAACAAACAAAAAAACCCACCCAAACAATAAAAACCCCACAAAACACAGAAGCCCTGACTTTTTTCTTTCCTTTTTCAGTCTCCTAAGAAAAGAAAGTTGCTACAAATCATGCGCTCCTGCAAAGAACAAAACAGTGAATGTAGAAAGACACTGCAAAGTTGAAGTGCCTGTGTGAAAGAAACAGCATTTATTTTCCTTTCTAAGGACATAATACTTTTTTTCTACATACTGTCTAGAAGTGTGGCTTTTAGGCTTCTTGCATTTTACATAAGAAAAATATTTTGTGAAAATGTGATCCTGAAAGCAGCAATTCTAATTTACATAGCAGAAGGGGTGAGGTGGGCCCATGCCAACCTCATGAAGTTCAACAAGACCAAGTGCAAGGTCCTACATCTGGGTCAGGGCAATCCCAAGCACTGATACAGGCTGGGTGAGGATTGGTTTGAGAGCAGCCCTGAGGAAAGAGACTTGGGGGTGTTGGTGGATGAGAAGCTCGACATGAGCCGCCAGTGTGCGCTTGCAGCCCAGAGGCCAACTGTATCCTAGGCTGCATCAAGAGGATCATGGCCTGCAGGTCGAGGGAGGTGATTCTCCCCCTCTACTCTGCTCTCGTGAGACCCCACTTGGAATACTGCATCCAGTTCTGGAGCCCCTATTACAAGAGGGATATGGGGGTCCTGGAGTGAGTCCAGAGAAGGGTCATGAGAAAGATCAGAGGACTGGAGCATCTCTCCTACGAGGACAGACTGAGAGAGTTGGGGTTGTTCAGTCTGCAGAGGAGAAGGCTCCAAGGAGACCTTATTGTGGCCTTGCAGTATCTGAAGGGGGCCTACAAGAAAGCTGGGGAAGGACTTTTTAGGAGGTCAGGTAGTGACAGAACCAGGGGAAATGGATGGAAGCCAGAGAAGGGTAGATTTAGGTTGGATATTAGGAGGAAGTTCTTCACCATGAGGGTGGTTAGGCAGTGGAACAGGTTGCCCAGAGAGGTTGTGGAAGCCTCATGTCTGGAAGCTTTTAAGACAAGGCTTGTGATGGGGCTTTAGGCAACCTGATGTAGTGGATGGTGTTCCTGCCAGGCAGAGGGTTGGAACTAGATGATCTTCAGGGTCCCTTGCAACTCCGACAATTCTGTGATTCTATGACTCTAAGGCTTTAAATGCCTGTTCATTTAATGGCCAGTCAGCTCACTTCTGCTTTGGCTATCTCTGGAGAGGGAAATGGATTCCCATTAGCAATTCTCAGGCTGGGAGAAACTCTGACCTGTGCACAGGGTTTAGGAAGGCCTGCTTTCTTTACAACAGCTACAGATGGGGACAACCCTTAAGAGACTTGTTCCTGTTATTCTCTTCTGATGAAGGAACTCTTTGTATCTTCTCTGGTTTTTATCACTCAAAATACAGCTTTCATCAAAACCACAGGAAAGAGACATCTAACTTTTCTAGTGTGTGAGGTTCGTCTCTGAACAGAGGCCAGAACATGAGGATTGAATCTAGTAAGTTTTAACAGTGAAGAACACAACACCATGTTATCCCTCCTGGTAAAAGTTAGCAAGGTACTAAGAAAAAAAGAGCCAAGAAAATCCTTGCTGGGGGTGGGTAAAACTGGCTTTTTATACAGACACTCTATGGTCTTTAAAATACAATCTGAACCATGAGCATAAACAGAGCCCTGCAATAATACACATATTCCACTGCCATCACCACTTACTCCCATGAAGGCTAAACCTTTTTGTACAGTTCTGATCCAGTGTCAGCCCAACAAGATTAATATTAATGGTGCTCCTCCAATGACATTTGTATGATGGAAATTAAGGGTGCAAATTTTGCCTTAGAGAAGTACTAGATATAATGTTGTGTCTGTAACAGATATGGTTTGTTTGGAGCATGTCTTTTTTTCCCTTTATACCTCCATAAAAGAACAACAACCTTTCCTTCCTCATGGGCAGAATCTGGAAAGGCTTCCTTTTAATAGAAGAGATTGAACTGTCTCCTATAAGCACCATTTCTACTACATCTACATGACCTAAGGCAATGGTTATAATAGAAAAGACAATGAAAAATAGTGGATGAGCTTTCTGTAAATACAGGAGGCTTTGTCTTACCAGACATAAAGTAAAAATAAAACCTTAAAAATGCCAGTCCACAATAGTAGTCAATAGACATCATGATAAGCACTTGCTAATCAATAGTGATAAGTCAGTACAAATTAGCTAACAGATGTTTCTCCAACAATTGTTTTTGTAATACCTAACTCAGCAGTATAAACACATCAGGCCAATGCAGTAAGAAAGCAAGCTGCTTAGAGGATTACAAGGCAGGAAGAACACCACACTACCCCTTACCACTCCTGTCAAATTCTGCTGTATGTTTTGCAGAAGAAAGATCTGCTGTAATGCTGGAGTATACAATTATTTTTAAAAGGTACAAAAAGATACTGTTTAGAAAAATCCACTTATTTTAAAAGAATTGTACCTGCTCACTAAAAACAAGTCTTCCCTAACTGGAAAACAAATGGTAGGGTTAAAAAATGTATAGAACTGAAAATTATGGTTAGTAATGAAGAAACATGAAATGTATATACTCATGAGATTGCTATGCTGTACAAAGAAAGATTAATTGCAGCCAAGCATCTGGAGTACCTGGAAAACTAACAGTATATCCTGTGTGTACTTTATTGCTCATAATTAACCATTACATGAAGTCTTCAAGCTTTTTTCACCATATACTGCAGATAATGAGCAAATTACCTGGACAAAAATTCCCTAGGGACAGTTCTGATTACCAAAGCCTTGTTTTCATATGAAGGGGAAGGACATGTGAAGAACCGACACTTCTTGTCACACTGCAGCACTCTAATCTGCTTTCAGAGAGTTCAGAAGAATGTTAGCTCCTGAAGAAAGGGGACATCTGAGTAACTGCTACTTTAATTTATCTAATAAAGAGAAAAAAATAAGAAAAAATTATTTGCCAGACATTTGCTTCAAATAAATTGAACTGAAATGGAAACACACTCAGGTTGATCATTTTGTAAAGCATATTCAAATACTTTCACAGCAGAAACCTTATCTGTGTGTGCAGACTTCAGCAACAAAAAACTTCTTTACTAGGTATAAACTCAGGCTGCAAGAACAAGACTTCTTCTTTGCCTTTGTCAAATGCAGTTGTCTCTCACTTGTCCTCATTCCCACATTGTGCTGCAGAGGCTAGGTACCCATCTCTTTGGGCTCACCTTGGTTTCCCCTTTCCTCTCCACTCAGAAACAGTACTCTCTGGCATATTCTCATTTCTCTCTAAATCCTTGGTGTTTTGGTTCCCAGTTTGACAATAATAGTGAGGTCCTTTCCCTATTTGTTTCATTTTTAAATCTGCATTTTCATATGTACCTCAAGTAGCAGCAGTGTCTCTCTATACTCTCCAAAGACAGGATGGGCCACAAGTATCTTCAGCTCTTCCCCCTCTCTTAGGCCTACTTCAATTAATATTTTTATTTCTTTAATCTCTTGTTTCTCATCTTTCAGGTGGATTCTAAGCTTCTAACACAAGAAATCTGGTTTTAAAGTAGCTTCCTTTAAACCATCAAAATAAATTCAAGGTACTGAGGCCACCTGCAGGCAGGGGTTTCAGCTTGTTGCTGCTCATTTAAGATACTTAGTTCTGTCTACAAACCCAGCAGGTTTTAATACTTGCACAACATCACTGCCAAAACAGAGAATACCTGTGATTTCTCAGACACCTAATAAGTTAGGAGTGCTCTTTTTTAAAAAGTTAGTCACTTCTCTTCAGCCTGGACATTTGGGCTAATCAAGGGAAAAGGTTCTAGGCATGGAAGGTATTTCCTACTCTCTAAAATGAAGGCTGTGATCATCCCCCTTGACACAGGCAAGCCTTTGGCACTAATGGAGAAGCCTGTCTGTGGAATACAGTTATGAGGGAGATGGTTCCTTGACAAATCTATGAGCAACTTCAGCATCCTTGCCTTCAGTGAGCAAGAAACATCCAACATGCCTTCCCCCTCTAAAGCCACAGCACAAAATAAATACATGAAGCCCCTTCAAATAAAATAAAGCCCCCCAAAGCACCCCTGCCTCTCTGGAAAAGCTGAAAGAGCAAATCCCATTAGTGAGGGTACTAGATGCCTGAAGCAAGATCAGTTAACGGAGAGCTGCATGAAACGCTCTGTGCATCTAAAATGACCTCAGAGGCTGGCAGACTTGACAAAGACACAGGACCTGACAGAAACTAGCAACTGGAGGACAGGCAGGACACTCAAGACCACCTCAAGTGGCAAAGGATGCTCAGGTTCACACAACAGCATCCAGCCCCTTGCATGTTACTCAGTCTTCGAGTGGTGCAACAAGTGCAAATGAACTCAAAGAAGGGATCTGTAATAAGGCTGCCACCTCAGACCTTCTGTGCAGCACAAGGGACATGTTTCCAATAAGTCTTAAACCAGATGTGTAAAGATATTATTTATAATATTCTAGTGATAATATCTTCCACATTCTAATACTTCCTCAGTTAACTGAGGTGACTCTTCTACCCCATAGTTGACAACTGAAGGTGCTTCATGAATGACAATCTTTAGAAAAAACACAAATTATATCTGAAAAACAATATGCCTCCAATTCCAAAAAGTATTTGCTGACTTTTCAGTGCTGGAAATTGCATTTTTTAAAAAAGAGTTCTAAAATCAGTTCCTATAACTCCCTATTATAAGAGGAAAAGCAAAATCAATGGAGAAGTGTTTATCTTTCTGGTTGGTTTGTTGTTTGGGTGGGGGTTGCACAGTAGTGTTGGCTGGCTTGTAGTCAATTCAATGTAACTTTACTATGGCAACAGTTGCATTGCTCCATATCACACAACCTTGGATGAAAAAATAAAACCAGCACCTCCTCCTCCCCCTGTCTCTGCACTTTAATATTCTTGGAGGTGGACTTAAAAACCTCTGCTTCCTAGATTTCCATGCCAGTGAGCCTGTGCATGTAAGATTTCTTCCTGATGGAGATTTTTCCTATTTGCAATTAATCTATGAAAAGCATTTTGCTTTGAAAGCTCTTTTGTGCTACCTAGGATGTTCAGTAGTTAGGGGGTTAATGCATGAAATGGATGACTGGGCTGAAAATAAAAATCACTGTTAAAAGGGAAAAAGGTGATACCATGAGAATTAGGCACAACATCATACTGTAACCACTGAGAATTCTCAACAGTAAAATAAAGCATTGTACTCCCAGCATTTTCATTAGTTTTCCAGTAGTGCTGGATGCAGTGTGAATTACAATGAGCTAGAAAGCAGTGGTTGCTCTCTTTAAAGAACATGCACTGTATAGAGCAAACTCATTTCTTCAAATCATACTCTGTTGGTTATTGGTTTGGATATGCTGGTATACATTTAGCACTTAGAAATCATATTTCTTTCCATTACTGAATGCTGCATATAGCCTGCAAAACAATGTGTGTTTAGCAGCTCTCAAAATGAACCCCATTGTAAGGCAAGTCGTTGTTTAGAAGTATGCACAGTGACAGAAATCTGTAGAAAGAGCATTCTGCACCAAATCTTTCACTAGGAGGATGCTTTTTAAGTCTGGACAGGAGGTACTGTGTTTTCATTACAATTGCAGAAGATAACATTAAGAAGATGATTAAAAGCTAAAACAGGACAAAAATGCAGGTTGATATAAGCTTCTAATACCAAATGTTGTTCTGCTGGTAGTTAGCTACTCATCAGAAGGAAAAAAAAAAGAGCAACAATCTTTCAATAAACTGAACATGTATCTTCTGGACTAGATGATCCTTGTGTGTCTCTTCCAGCTCAGAATATTCTATGATTCTATGAGCTGTTGTGGTTTAATTCCATCCCAGCTCAAACCAGTCTAATACCACACCACCAGTAATCTTGGAAAAGAGACAAACAAGCTTATGTGTAGAGAACTACTAATTTATCTGAAATCACTACTTATATAGAACTTTAAGAATTAAGCATATCATCCACATTTGAAGGAAAATTTGAGCTGATCCAGGTCTCAGCTGAAGGTCTCAAAGACTCATCTGGGGAATCTTCAGGTTTAGGCCAAAAATAAAAAACAAAACCAAACCAAGGAGATAATCTCTGTGACCATTTGCTGCACACAGACCTTTAATTTCAGCTGTCTAACACAATCTGACCAAGCTCAGGCCAACCTGCACAACCATGAGAAAACTTGAGCTTCTCATTACTAAGAAAAGCAACAAGCTTAAACAAAACTGTATAGAGCCTGCAATGTGTCACTAGGAGAACTCTGGTCTAAATTCATTGACAGGTGTCACAAGCAGAAGAGTTTGTAGCAAGTATCCTTTCTCAGAGTCGAACTTGATTCAAGGCCCCTAGGTCTCAGAAAGCCTGAAAGCACTAAAAATCAACTGCTTGCCTCCTAAACTATTACCTATACTACACCATACAGACATTTTGATATCTTCCACATGCAGTGAATTTCAATATAATTCATAGAACCATCAGAGTTGGAAAAGACCTCTGAGATCATCGAGTCCAACCATCTGTCCAACACTACCATGCTGACCACTAAACCATGTCCTCAAGCACCTCATCTACACATTTTTGGAACACTTACAGACATGGTGATTCCACCACCTCCCTGGGCAGCCTGTGTCAATGCCTGATAAACCTCTCAGTGAAGAAATTTTTCCTAATATCTAATCTGAACTGCCCCAGCACAATTTGAAGCCATTTCCTGTTGTCCTATCACTTGCTACTTGGGAAAAGAGACTGAGCCCCACTCGCTACAGCCTCCTTTCAGGTAGTTGCAGACAGTGAGAAGGTCTCCCCTGAGTCTCCTCTTCTCTAGACCAAGCAACTCCAGTTCCCCCAGCTGCTCCTCATAACACTTGTCCTCTAGGTCCTTCACCAACTTTGTTGCCCTTCTTTGGACATGCTCCAGCAGCTCAATGTCCTTCTTGTAGTGCAGGGCCCAAACCTGAACACAGTATTCAAGGTATGGCCTCACCAGTGCCAAGCACAGGGGGACAATCACTTATCTAGCTCTGCTGGACACATTATTTTGGACACAAGCCAGGATGCTGTTGGACTTCTTGGCCACTTGAGCACACTTCTGGCTCATGTTCAGCCAGCTGTCAACCACCACCCCCAGGTCCTTTTCTGCCAAGCAGCTTTCCAGACACACTTCCCCAAGCCTGTAGCGTTGCATGGGACTGTTGTGGCCAAAGTGCAGGACAAGTCACAGAAACATGAGATTGGAAATTACCTAGAGATCTTCTTGTTCATCTCTCCTTGCTCTGACAAGGTCATCTAAATCAGGTTGCCCAGGACCACACCCCATGAGGTTTTGAATATCTCCACAGATAAAGACTTCACATCTACAGGCAATCTCTTTCAGTATATGGTCACTTTCACAGCAGAAAAGTTTTTTCTGGTGTTCAGATTTTTATGTTTTTTTTTAATTGTGCCCATTGCCTCTTGTACCATACTGCTGAGTATGGCTCCCTCTTCTTCATTCCCTCCCATCAGGTGTTTATACACATTGATAAGATCCCCCCTGAGCCTCTTTTCCTCCAGGCTCAACAAGAGCTGTCTCAGCCTCTGCTCCTCTGACTGATGCTCAAGTCCCTGAATTATTTTTGTGTCCCTACACTGGACCCACTGCAGTAAGTCCATATCCTTCACTGACAGGGGAACCCTGGTGGCACAAAGTACTGCAGATATGGCCTCACCAGTGCTGCACAGGGAGGAAGGATTATTTCCCACAACCTGCCAGTAACACTCTTCCTGATGAAGCCCACGATGCTGCTGGCCTCCTCCGCCAGGAGGGTGCATTGGTGGTTCATAGACAGCTTGCTCTTCACCAGGATCTCAAGGTCCATTTCTGCTTTCCAGTCTACCAATTCTCAGCATATACTGGTGCTTAATGTTGTTCACCTCCAAGGACCAGGCTGTGCATCTGCCATTGTTGAACAATGCCTGTTGGCCCATTTCTCCAACCTGCCAAAGTCCTTCTAAATAGCAGCACAACCATCTGACATATCAGCCACTCTTCCCAGTTCTGTATCATTTGCAAATTTGCTCTCTCCACATTTTCAGTCAGTCAGGTACTCCAAAAGAAGCAGTTGTGACTCTTACATGAGCAGTGCCAGCCTGACTCAGGATGCAGATGCAGCACCATGTCTGAGCTGCTCAGCTCCAGGGCACAGCCTCCCTGCTCAGACATTGTGCTGCACCAACTGGCCATCCAGCTCCCAGGCCCTGAGCTGCACAGCTCACCACACCACAGGCTTGCATGCACAGCATCCTGACTTGCAACATGACATATAAACTACTGAGATTTGATTAATATTTTGACTCAGTGTTCATACACTCTCTAGTCAGCTGTACTCTAGAGGAAGGAGAGCAAATTTTAACATTACCTCCAACACTGTCACCTTATCCATCTTCTTTTGATGTGGCATTGCCTCATTCTCAGTAAAAGTGAGGGCCTTTTCTGTTTGTTTTGGGATTTGTTTTTAAGAAAAGGAAGTAAAAACCATATGATACTTTTCCTGAGATGCTTAAAGGGAAAGACTGGTCTTTAACCAGCTATTCTAATGACAGAAGACTCTAAAGCATGCAATTAACAAGCATTAATGCTTTTTCCCCCCTAACAAATGATCTGATATTGTTCCCTTGAGGATTCTTTCTTCTTTTTTCCCCTCAAATGTGAACTGCAAGCTGTTTACAAAGTCATTAAGATGAAATATTTACTGAAGAGAAGCAAATAAATTTCAACAAGTGATCATTCAGATTTGGTGCTGTTTTCTGGTTCAAGGAATGTACCTTTAGATGACAAAAGTTTGTTGGACTTCAGTGGCAATGAAAGGACAGAAATGCAAAGAGTAGAACATGCATACATTTGCTGTTTTCACAGGAATCACCAAAGTCACAGCCCCACTGAGCAAGGGACAAGTGAGGATGGGTGAGGCAGAAAATGGACACCACATGATCTAGCATGTCGAGACCCTCTACAGGTTACTTCCATTTCAGAATAGCAAAGAACAAGACCATTAGTTAAACTACTTGTGGTTTCACATCAAGAAATAAAGACCATCACATCATCAATAAAGATTCATCACATCATGGAATAAATAAGATCTGGTACAGTTAAAGTCTCTTCATGGAAGTAAGGCAGTGTCATGGTACCACTGAACTCCAGCTCAGCAGGTCAACTGGGAATCACTTTTTCCTTGAAATAGTCAAGGACTGCAGAGCAGAAACACCACAGTGTCTCAACTTCCATGTTTCAAATGCATGTTTAAAAGTTTGGCTGCCCTGGAGTGATGCATGGCAGGAGGACAGAATCACACTGAATTTTTCAGGACAGGCAACCAAACAGACTGTATTTCCATAGAGAATCACAGCAGGAATTTTTAATGCAGGCACCAGTTGTTGTCTGTGTCCCCAACAGCAACTCAGCAATACCTTCAGAATCTAAGATTCCAAGGAGGTACACAGCATTACTGGTGATCACTAACAATCAGGAGCTAGGATCTCAATCTTTGTCCCACCTGAAATCCCAATCAGTTCACTACTTGTAAATCAAAATCAAGCCCAGTCTTAAGTAGCAAAAAAACCTATGGACTAACTTTTGTGTATGTTACTGCTGCCTTTGACAGAAAAGAGTAATAAGCAATAGATTAATAGGTTGCATTTAATGAACCACTCAAAAAGGTTGGTTCTGTCATTTTCAAAAGACACAACATTCAGTAACTGCTTAATACATGGAAAACCTCTCATTCCCATTAAAAAACACTGCCTAGGACTTCATAAGTTTTTCAACAAATGTTAAGAATAAAACAAAAATTGTATATTAAGGTAATCTGTTAAGAGTACTTTTTATGTTTTTCCAGGTGTTTAGTGTGATTGGAGTACTACATATTTGCATAACTTTTGGATTTTCTAGACATTAAGAGAGAAGCAAATATAAAGAGAAGCCTGTGATTTATCAAGTGGTTTCTCAGGAAGGAAGAGTAATTTTCCTTTACAAGCCACCTGTACCATTCACCATGTAAATAATTCTCTGTTCAAAACAAGAGAATCATATTTTACTTGTGGGTTTAACATACACAGCACATTCCCACCACAATTCTGTTCTGCTACCAGAGGCCTCATTAAGAACTATTAATTAACACAACAGCTACACTAGCAGCCAGAGTAATGAAAGGACATTTACACCTTAACATTTTTTTCCCCTCTTAATTTTTATTTAATTTCAGGGGGGAGTGGACAACATATTAGTATAGCATTTATGGATGTTTCTACCACAAGGCTTCCAGTAAAGACAAATTGTTATCACCTTCCTTTGGCACCTTACTAAATCTCCTGAGTCTTTATTTATTTATACAGAATCCATCACTGCAAAGTCTAGGAGCACAAACAGATTAAGTACGTTCCCTGCATGTACCCAGGCCACTGTCATTGACATTGCCCAGGAAAGCAAATGTAGATTCTATTTTCTCTATTATCCCTTCAAATCTGAGCACAGCAGGGAAACTGCAAACTAAGTTTTCCTTCCTGAGACTGAACCATGCTACTTACTGACCATCGATCACAGACCAACTGATGGATGTTTGAGCTGTGGAGAATACATCTAAGCTTCAAACCTTTTTGTTTTCTGAACACTTTGATAAACAGAAAGACAGAAAGCTCCCCAAAAAGCTGCCTGGAAAAGAAAAAGGTTATTGTTTGTAAACTGCAAATATATCCTTTTTTTCCCAAATATAAGCATCTGCATTCTCCTGTAATTTCTTTGGCATTGGTTCCCTCTACTAAAGTGCTTGTAATTGGGGCATTTCATTTTAATAGCCTGCAACTTGGAGCACTGCAGTGTTGACACTTCCAACCCAGCACTGTGACACAAACAGAGCTGCCCAAGAAATCATGAATGAGTGGAAGAAAAGAGAAGACAATTTTCCATGGAATTCTTTTGCCTAGAGTATGAATTAGTGTATTTGTAAAGCAGTGGGTTCACAAACTCCTCTCCATCATATTTTTCTGTTACGGGGAAACTCAGTAATAAATCATTTCATGTACAATAAATTGTCTTCTACCTCATCTCTTTCAATAACCAGGCAAGAAATTGCCTAATTATTAGGTAGTGCAATTTATAGTTTAATAGCCTGTGGGATTTTGGGCTACTGCCTTCTCTGAGACTGCCACACCTGTGCCCTTTTAGCATTACATAGTACCTTAGTGTTCTTATTAGAGATTAATATTAATGAGACAAAATCTTACCCAATGCATGCTAACTTACATGACTTCAATTTAAATTTTTGAGTGCAACTTATAGTGAGAATTTGCTTTTATTACTGTTATTTTTAAGAGCTTTCAGTTTCTTTCTCATATCAAACAATATCAGAAATAATTCAACCTCCATTCAAGCCAGGAAAATAGTAATTGGTCCCATACAACAACAGAATTGATACTAAAAGGAGATTTCAGAGTCTGTAATCCTTTTGTCTTTGAAGACAGATGAGTTGGTTTTGACTCAGGTAGGCAAGCCTTGAACAAGTAAATCATTTGCAAATACAGGGGTTGAGGAAAAACTTCTAATTCAGGCAGCCTTGTAAGAGGATTGTGATTACACAGCAAAAGTTATTTTTCCTGTTATCTACAGAAAGGAGATAGAATCTAGCTTTGCAGAATGGATTTGCTGACTGTCTTACATGGAAGGAATTATGATGCAATTCAAGATTTAAAATTTCAGTCACCTTTCAGGGATTCTCCAAAAACACAATATAATACAGCAAAATTCCCTCTGCTGAGAAGAAAAGTACACTGCAGAGTACAAGTGTATCAATGATATACATACAGCTATGTACAGTAGTATAAGTGATGAATCCAAACACACAGATCAAACACATTGGGACATCTGAATTCCACCTCTGTAGGAAAATTAAGGCATTCTTTTTGTTGGGGATTGAGGTGGGTTTCTATTCATAAGGTACATGAAAGCAGGCTTGTACAACCACAGAGCCTATCAGATCTCCTTCAAGTAACTCCTAAATTTTCTGGTCAATTTTAGCTTCATTTGACAACAGAACAGCAGTCTGGAGGCCATCACATTCCAGCAAGCTACAGGAAGATTAGAGGCTGAGTAAAACAAAACAAACATAAAAAATTGTCCCTCTGAGTGAATGCCAGCAGAGTGACCATATCAGTGCTCTGGCTGGACACAGGGCATGCTGCCTCTTACCTGGAAGAGACCCAAAATGCAATAGATGAAACAGAGCAGTTTAGGACCTAATTCTCAAAAAACAATTAGAGTTTTTAGCAGCTGAAAGGTGAGCTTCCAGACCACAGAACAAAATCCATTGGGTACCTTAATTCTGCAGCTGTACACCAAAGCTTCTGAGACAGAGCAGCTGACTGACCTACTGAAAGTTGTTCTAACTTGGATTCTTCTCAAAGCCAATACATCACAGGGTGCTGCCAGGTTAGAAGAGCTGGCATTTTCCAGCTCCTTCACATGCACTATGATTTAGGGAAAAAAAACCAAAACAAAACAGAAAATTGCTTAAGCTGCTTCTGAAAACACTTTTCTTTCTATCTGGTTTACCAAATTAGTTCCTTAACATAATTAAGGCTCCTTAGAAGATGTCAGCTAACTATAATTTGCATTTTTATGTATTTTCTTACAATGGCCCAGGCTCCATTTTTGACTCCTGCATAGGCTTCTATACTTTGCAAAAAATAGAATATGTCAAACACATTTAAAAGCCTACAGTAATTTTGTAATTAGCTTCATTATTGGCCAAAGGTGACAGGATACAGCAACTGTTATGGTACTTGCTCTGAATGCAGGTTATTGCAATGCTACTGCAGCTATACTGGATTGTTTTGCATTATGCCCCAGTGGAACCACAATGAAAAATTAGCTGTTCCACAATACAAATTACCTTGTTCTCAGCTACAGCAGGTAATGGCATCTCAAGGTGCACTTACAGCATAGAGAGGGGAGGGAGCCTATATGCCTCACAAGCTCACTTTCTCTAGATTCCATGATAGCATTGGTAAATAATTCAGATTTGCTCTTTCTGCCTTGCAAAAATAATAAACTTACTTCAGACCTAATGAGCAGTTCAACTTCAAAATTCTGTTTCCTACATATTTTACTGTGCACATCAGAGAGGCTCACAGACAGCACAGCAGCTAGGGCAGGCTTCCCTTGAGGAATGCACAGGAGTGAGAAGGGACAGTAGAGCAGACTGAGTACCAGCTGCCTGTAGTAGGTGGTTTGAAGTAGAGCCCTCCCAAGAGCCACCCACAGACATATGAGAGCATATGCCTTCCCAGGAGAGTCCCAGCTCCAAGGGCACAGGTGCTGTGCTCCCTCTATGGTCTGACTCCATCACATGGGGCAGTTGTCTAAGAACAACCTGTAGCTGTCACCAAAGGCTAAATAAGCTTAGTCCCCTTAACTGTTCATTCATAACCAACTATTATTTGTTGTATGCCACTTTTATGATGCTATTAACTGCATTTTTCTCTCTGCTTTGCTTCAGACAAAGTTTGAAATCCCCTTCAAGCAAAGGAGCCAAATAGGGAGGCACAACTCCAGGCATGCCCCTACCCACACACTCACCACATTTCTCTGTCTTGCAAGGCAAACCAACACAAAATCCTCCCAAAACCAAAATGGTGTGCTTTTATCCCATGTTCATTGTGCTCAACATTCACATTCCAGCAGTACTCCTTCTAATGAGGGTGGTTAGACAGTGGAACAGGTTGCCCAGAGAGGTTGTGGAAGCCTCATCTCTGGAAGCTTTTCAGACAAGGCTTGATGGGGCCCTGGGCAACCTGATCTAGTAGATGGTGTTCCTGGCAGGCAGGGGGGTTGGAACTCGATGATCTTTGAGGTCCCTTCCAACTCTGACAATTCTATGATATGATTCTATGTTTACCTCTACTTTTCTTCATAAATAGTCTTAGATGGAATTTATATCTACACTAGTAAGTACTTCTGCCTGATTACATTACACAGAGAAGTGTAAAATTAACATTAATCCTCATAGCACTAGCTATGCCTTTGTTTATTAACATGACTTCAAGCAGTTTAACATTCAGTCCTCACCTATCCCACAACACACAGCAGCCTGGAAGGATTTTTGTCCAAGACACCTAAAAGTCAGGCATCATAAAACATATTTGCAAAATTTTCCACTATTAAAACCAAATGTTCTCAGTCATTTCTATTTAATTTTGACTAATTCACAGGAAAAGCATTTGGCCACTCAAATATATGACAATTCTTCACTCTCAGTTACAAGTTGATTGTGATGGCTCTAAAGAAATTTGAAAGATGAAATGAAAATACAGAGCTTGCATGCAAGCATAAGTCAAGAGATCAGCATTTGCATAGTCAGGGAGATTAATCCTAAATTCACTTTTTGTTTTGTCTAAACAACTCCCAGTCATTATATTCTTTAAACAAAACAAAACCCAAAACCAATACAAATAAGCAAACAAAAGGCAAACCTCCCAAAACCCAGTATGATTTTGGCACTCCAGTTCAGTAAACTATGAAGTGCCTTCCTCCTCCCAGGGTTGTTACATCTTCTCTTTAAAGATAAGGGGCAGATGGCTATCCTTTTCTCCTGCACACTTGTCACATACCATGACTAAATTACCAGATGATAAATTTGTCCAAATTCACTAGACATGGCTTCTGCTGAGGGCTCTGCTCTCTCTTCTCCACCCCCCAAAGGCACAGCCATATGTCTGAAGGAGCACAGCACCAATGCAGCTCAGCACAGGAGTGGCACAGTAAGAACAACCCAAGAAGGAAAGCACAGTACAGTTGTGTGGGATGGGAGATGGGAGGGAGGGAAAGGAACATTGGGACAACCGGGATAATCAGCATTATGGAATGAGTTTTGACAAGAGATGAATGGTGGAAGAGATGAGAGAAACAGAACTGTACAAGCAGAAGAAAATTACTAAGATCCCAAGGACAGAATTAGGGAATCAAAAAATTAGCAGAACCCTGAAAAGAGACAATGAGAAGGGAAAGAACATGCAGCTTTCAGTATTTTAATGTTGTATTTCTATGTGAAAAGAGAAATGGGAGAACACAAAAGATAAGGGACATGAAGAAGCAGAGAGACAGGAACAAAGGAGGAGAGGGAAAAGAACTGCAGCAGTGGGGATAAAAAAAAAAAGACCCAGCTTCTAATGGACACAGGTAGCAAGGTTTAGAACTGTTCTGACTTAAAGAAAATAACCAGATACCAAAACATCTTTACTTTGTAGGCTGACAGAAGTTTGGCACCAACACAGTTAAAACTGCCGACTCACAAAATATGCTGCAGTATCACACAGGAAGTTTTCTGCACTTGAGTCTGATTCTTAAAGATACATGTAAATAGAAGCAAGCTTGGGTAAGTCTCCCAAGAGTTTGTAGCATGCCTGTTAGCATTAAAAATGCACAAACAGGCAGATTTGGCAGCTTCCTTCCTGAAGACAACGGGGAAAAAACATTTCTGTTCCAGGTTCTAAAATCCTGCAGCAGTTCCCTGGTCCCACAGAGCTTCAGTGGGCACCTGGAAGCCAGGAAATAGAAGTTCCTGTGAGCATAGACCTAGTACCTCCACAACCAACATGTCAATTAGAAAAACTATACAAAACACCCAGAAGCTGATTTCTCTGATCACAGGAACTGGCAGAGGTGGCAACGTGGCAAACACACTGGTGGCACCAGTAAACAGCAGCAGCTGACATTCGTGCTCCAACGCCTTGGGCACTACACACTTGTGACGAGCAGAAAATTGCCAGTATTAACTAAAAAGAAAACATATTTATTTCATTCTATAGCCTTGATACAGGGAATATTCACCTTCAGATCTGTAGAAAAGTAGCTCTTTGTAACTTCTTTGGAATAAAGCTTTCTTATATTTTGTTATATAGATTTTTAAATAGTTCTCCTCTCCTCTGCTAGTACTATTTTTTGTTCTTGGTTTTTACCCTCAGCTTCAATGGCATTCTAAAATGATTTTTTTCTAGTGGACTTCAAAGAATTTGTTTTTCTTTAAATAAACAATACACATAAAGAAAGCATCTTCTTTTAAATTCACAAATGAAAACATGCTACGGGCTTTTTACAGGCAAGGAAGTACTCCGGTTGCTTTTGTTGATCCATCCGTAACTGCAAATCTAAATCATGTTAAAAATTAAATGTAACTATATTATTCAGCACTGATGTTTGTCTGAAACCATCAATTAACACTAATCTTGTTCAGCTGCTCTACAGAGGATCAATCCTTAAGCTTGATTTCAATTTAACTTCCTGAAAGAGTAGAGTTCAGGCTCACAATAGAACTATGCAATATAGTATCTCTTTGTCATAAATATGAGGGCTAGAAATGCAAGCCACAGCTCACAAAGGCTGATAAATGTCTTTTGGCATAATTGAAAATTTAAAGCTTTCTACTTTTGACTTGTATTGCCCAGCCATAATTAAAAATGATGTTAGTAGAGTTATATTATAACATACAGGAGCTCATAAATGCACAGCAGCTGGTATAGCATAACACTAGCTAAATACAAACAGTAGTCCTACAATAACAGAGAAAATAAAACAGTTGCTAAAAAGTTTGCAATGGCAGCCTCATTTAGGATAATAGATTACAGAACAGGCTGCTCAGTGAGGCTGCAGTCTTGCTGTCCTTTGAGGGCCTGAGCATCCTGGTCTGACCTCAGAGCAGACCCTGCTTTCAGCACTGAGTTGGGCATAAGCTATCCTATGATGCCATTTTATCTTTTCTAATTTATGTAGGATAAACCTTCAAATGATTCTGATGTTTGTCTTCCACTGATGCTGGTCTCAAAAATCCCCACCAAACCAACCCAACCAAAAATCCCTGAGAAAAAAAAACCCAAGCCCTACCACATAGCACCACAAAATCTTTCAAAGTTTTAGAAGGCTTTTCAGCTTATCTATTTGACATAAGGTGTTTACAAATACATGAGATGTTCTGTTACACAAGCAGAGTATTTCTTTAAGCCCAACTCTTCAACTACAAACTCAAAAGATTTCTACATAAAGGTTTGTATTTGTTTCTGAACAACAGTCCCTGAAACCAAGTAACTGTACAGCAGTCCAGAAGGAGAAAAACCTTCCACAAAAATCAATGAAAGTGAGTAACAAACAAAAATAACATCATCAACATAGAATAATTGGAGTGCACTACTATGGACATGTTTTCTTTTCCAGGCAAAGAAGGTTCTCACCAATCAACTTAAAACGACATCCTCTCTCATGGTGTTCATGCCCATGCCAGTACACAGTGAGAGACAAAGCTTTTCAGATGTTATAGAAACATATACTCAGATCTAGCCATTTTCAGTAATATCCACACATACTAAAGTAGCAATCAAATATCAGCAATCATAAATGCTGTCAAGCAGGAGTAGATTACAAAATTCTCTAGTGCCACCCTTACACATTAGCAATGCCATGTTGTCACCAGCATTGAACAAATAGTCAGTGACAGATCTTGTTACAACACAGCAAAGAATAAATAGGACTCTAACAACATAAAAGTGAGCATACTCTGCCAGAAAGCATGAAAAGTCTTTTTTATTGTCTCTCTCTCACATACTGTTCTGGTGCTTGTTCTAAAGGAATCAGGAGTCTCACAACGGCTCACCTCCTCCGAACCCTACAGCCTAAGACCAAATAACCAGGTGTGTGATATAAGATCTTGACACTTACTAGTGTAAGTGTAGACAAAGTTGGACATCAAGGGAAAGAAGGAAATGAAACACTGTTTCTAACTTAATTGTTTGTATTTTATGCAGAGACATGACAACATCAACCAGACAGATTTTTGCTGCCGTTGCAGAGTTCACACAACCAGAATGTCCCAAGTTGGAAGGGACCCACAAGGACCATTGAGTCCAACTCCTATTTAGGCACAGGACAACCCAAAAGTCACACTATGTGCCTAAGTGCATTGTCCAAGTGACTCTAAAGCTCCCCGAGAGTTGGGGCCATGACGGCCTCCCTGGGAAGCCTGTTCCAGTGCTCCACGACTCTCTGGGTAAAAAACCCTTTCCTAACATCTAGCCTAAACCTTCTCCAGCACAGCTTCATGCCATTACCCTGGGTTCTGTCACTGGTCACCAGAGAGAAGAGGTCAGCACCCATCCCTCTCTCTCTGGTGTGTAAGTTATACACAGCAATGAGGTCTCCCCTCAGTCTCCTCTTCTCCAGCCTGAAGAGACCAAACAACTTCAGCCTTTCCTCATACGTTTTCCCCTCCAAGCCCTTCACCATCCTTGTGGCCTCCTCTGGATGCTTTCCAACAACTTGATATCCTTCTTGTATTGTGGAGCCCAAAACCGCACCCAGTACTCCAGGTGGGGCTGCCCTAGTGCTGAGTAAAGGGGGACTAGCACCTCTCTTGATCAGCTAGCAATGGAGTGCTTCATGCACCCCAGAACCCCGTTGGCCCTTTTGGCTGCCAGCACACACTGCTGACTCATATTCAACTTATCATCAATCAAAACTCCCAGATCACTCTCTGCAGTGCTGCTCTCCAGCCTTTCATTCCCTAGTCAGTAGGTTGTTTTCAGGTTGCCCCCTCCCAAGTGCAGAACCTGGCACTTGCCCTTGTTAAAATTCATATGATTTGTGACTGCCCAGGCCTCTAATCTGTCTAGATTCCTCTGCAGTGCCTCTCTGCCTTTAATGGAGACAACAGCACCTCCCAGCTTAGTATGATCCACAAATTTACTAATTAAGCCTTCAATTCCTATATCCAAGCCATTTGTAAAGATGTTAAACAGAACTGGCCCCAAGATGGATCCCTGTGGGACCCCACTGATCACCTGTCGCCAGCCCAATGTAGCTCCATTTACTATAACCCTTTGAGCTCGACCCCTCAGGCAGCTGTGTACCCACCTCGTGATGTTCTTATTGAGCTGCATACTCAACATTTTGTCCAGTAGGATGCTGTGGGAGACAGTATCAAAAGCCTTACTGAAGTCCAAAAAGATGACACCAACTGGTTTCCCTTGGTCAACTAGATAGGTAATCTTGTCATAAAAGGAAATCAAGTTTGTTAAGAGTGACTTCCCTTTCATAAACCCATGCTGGCTATGATCAATGAGTTGTGGTGCTGGAAGCATCTGCTTTCAAGAAAAATCTCTTATCAGGTCTAATACAGCTTCTACTAATACAGCTTCTACTGTCTCCTTAGCACCCTCTGAAGCTAAATATGACACTCATGTCTCCTCCACTTATTTTCTATTCTGAACACACATCTAAAAGCAAAGGAATTACCTTGTAGAAGAGCTCTTGAATACAGTAAGCACAGCAAGCCAGAAGCCACCACCCCACCAGAAGAAGCAGCTGCTTTCAAAACTTGGATGGAGCCTTTGCTTCTCTCTAAATCACAGCCCTTCCCAACCCCTACCTGATAGTAGGAGCAATTTCCCACCTCCAAGGTGTCTGTGAGCTCCCAGCCACAGCCCTCCAGGCCCACTCCATATGCTCAGAAGAGCTCTGGTTATAGGATCTCCTTCCCCCGCAAGCCACACAGTATAATGACATTAATAATAAACAAATAAATGAATGAAAAGAGAGGCTGATGTGACACATCATGCCTCACTTTGAGTGCTCCTTTCATGCCTGAAAACAAGTCTTTTCCTTCATTTCAAAGCCAAACCGTAATCCAACCTGAAGCTGAACCCCAAACTCATCTTCCTTCAACTCATTTTCTACTCTGAGTAAGCAGCAGAAGCCAGAACAAGTACCACACAGCAGAAAACAGAGTTTAAACCCCAATGTACACTTAATAAATCTCCTTAAAATAGTTTCTAAGAAGTAGTACAACCACTGCAGATGTATCAAAGCAATGGTCCCCTCTGAAAGCAGAACAGACTTTGTGTTTTTGTTAAGTGTGTTGCTCACCACCAAACCTGTGGACTTTTTAGCCAGCTAACGAGGTTTCTTGTAACAACTGTTCTCTTTTATGTCTAATCAATTACCATCATAGGGGAAGATGACATACCTGGGGAGTGCTTACCTTTTAGTTGTCAATCACATTTGGAAACTCTCCTAAAAAACTACTGTGTTTTATAGTGGGCTGCATGTTCTACAGGTGGGGGGTGTGCAGCCTGAACCTCAGGCCCAGTACAGTGCAGTAACAACTACCTTTACAGTATCTAGCTTTGCACAAACACTACACTATAGAAAAATCTATCATCACCCAGGGAATCTGAAAGTAAGCAATATTGATCCTTAACCAACTCAGTGGTCAGCTCTTGAATGAGCAACATCAATCAGGAAGGTTTTATTGACAGCAGGTCAGGCAGTCACCATACCCACAATCACCTTAGAATTTGACCTAGAGTTCTTACAGCATGACTTTCTGTGGTTTGCCAGATACCAGAGCTCAGCAGAGTATTTTACAGCATTTTTAGAGACTCATAACTTTTTATAACCCTAACACTGAATATTCAGGCTATTGTTACAATGAAACAGAGTATAAATGATAAACTATGCAATTCATTGGTAACTGTTCAGTTACTGTAGCTTTGAACAGTGTATTTTGGTTAGGTGTAAAAAGAATTGTTTATCACTATGCTCTATCATAAACCAATTCTTTTCCAACTAAGCACTCCTTGTGACCACAGATGTCACTTGACAATACAAGGACTTCAAAAGCAATAGCATTTTATGGACTCTTTACCCTCCTCCCATGTTCCCAGCTGTAATCTTTGGTTGCACAGCACAGGATGTTAATCATTATGAACCAGAAAAGAGAAAGGCTCTGGTTAAAAATAATTCAGGAAAGAAGGAATTTTGAACCAGAACACTTTCTTGAACAATTTATAGCACAGTTGCCATAAGCAGCATGATGAAATCTGCCTCAGTATAGCAGGTATGGACAGACAAGGACAAAGGAGCAGAAAGCTCATTTGCCAACGAAGCAAAACCATCGCATCAATGAACTACAACCATAGCAGCATCCTGGGAGAAGAGTGATCTGTGACCAAGGTGATTCTCATGATAACAGATGCTGCTTAGGAAACACATAGCAATTCATTTCTGCTTATTGAAACAACATACACACAAAAAAAAGCAATTGTGCCAGTGACAGCTTTTATGCTATGCAAAATAGCAGAATAAACAAACAAAGTAAAAAAAAAGAAAGAACAGAATTAATGGAGACCAAGATGAATATGATGTCTATAAAGCTTTCTTACTGAGATCTCACAAATCTATCAGACTTCTTCAAATAACTTCACAGAATCACAGAATGTTAGGAGTTGGAAGGGACCTCGAAAGATCATCTAGTCCAACCCCCCTGCCACAGCAGGATTCCCTACACCAGGTCACACAGAAGCACATCCAGATGGGTTTTGAATACCTCCAGAGAAGGAGACTCCACAACCTCTCTGGGCAGTCTGTGCCAGTGCTCTGGCACCTCAACTGGGAAAAAATTTTTATGTGTATTCACACGGAATCTCCTATGCTTCAGCTTACAACCATTGCCCCTTCTCTTGTCACTGGGCTTCACTGAGAAGAGCCTGACTTCATCCTCCTGACACCCACCCTTCATATATTTATAAGCATAGATGAGGTCACCCCTTAGTCTCCTCTTCTCCAAGCTAAAGAGACCCAGCTCCCTCAGCCTTTCCTCATCAGGAAGATGTTCCAGCCTCTTCACCATCATGGTGGCTCTGCGCTGGACTCTTTCCAGCAGTTCCCTATTCTTCTTCAACTGAGGGGCCCAGAACTGGACACAATACTCCAGATGCGGCCCCACCAGATTACAGTAAAGGGGGAGAAGAACCTCTCTTGACCTACTAACCACACTCCTGCTAATCCACCCCAGAATCCTCCCATTAGCCCTCCTGGCCACAAGAGCACACTGCTGGCTCATGGTCATCCTTCAATCTACCAGGACCCCCACGTCCCTTTCCCCCTCACTGCTCTCCAACAGGTCAAGCTGTGCAAATTATGGTGTAGATTAGTGTGATTTAGCTGACAGCCTACATGAATTTCCAAGAAAGGTTTCTGCAAAATTCTTCAACAAAATCTCTACCTCCCAGAAGCTGAGACTTCATAAAATAGGAGGAAAAAACCTTCTCTTGAATTATTAAGTAGTTAAAAGTTACAAAATTACTCTAGAAATGGTCACTTTACATAATGGGGAAAGGGCCTGTGAAGCCTCAGATGCATTTGTTCCAAAACCTACCCCATACAAAAGGAGGTGAGCTGGCAAAGTCTGCTAACTAAACTGGCTATGAGTTTCTATAATAACCAACTGGAAAATAAACCAGCAGATGGCATTCAACTCTGATAAATACAGAGTAACATTTATAAAAAATAACTGTGACAATGCACACAGCATAATGGGCTTTAGAGTCCAAATCTTGACACCACTCAGAACAGAGATCTTTGTGTCTTTTTTTAAAATTCTCTGAAAGCATTAGTTGCAAGCCAAGCAGCAGCAAAAATGGTAAATTAAATGGTAGGTGCTAGTAGGAATTCATCAGAGAACAAGACAGAAAAAGGTCAATGTGACAATGCATAACTCCATAAAGCATCCAGTTCTGTAGCACAGCATGAGGCTGTGGTCACCCTATTTCAAGAGGAATATAACAGAAATAGAGGCCTTATAGAGAACAGCAATGCCTTGAATAGAAGTTACAGAGTGATGTCTATATTGAGAGAAGCTCAACAGACTCACCTTGGCAAAAGACACCTTAGATATGAGGCAAAATTACAGATGGAAGGGAGACGACAAACAAATACTCATTTTCTCACAAACAAGAAATATAAAGCAATAGAAATTTTATGGAGAATATTAGTAACAAATTAAACTCCATCTAAAGTATAATCACATTACAGACTGTATTGCTGTATGATGTTGTAGAAAACAAAGACAGAAACAAAAAGCAATTAATTATATCTGAGACAAGTAAATTTAGGCCTCTTGAACAAATCCAGATTCAATTCTCCTTGGAAAGATTCAAACTACAGCATATTCATCCTGGAAAGCTACACTGGAGAGAAGATAATTTTGTACTTGTCTTGTAGTATTTATTTCCAGTCACTATCAGACAAATAAGTGTGCTAGGTGACTGGCTTGACCTAGCACAGCCATTCTTCTGTTCTGATTGCTCCATACTCACCCCAGCAAATTCCACCCTGCTGACGTCCTTCTTTAGGGCACAGAAAGAGAAAGTGCACCAACACACTTGTCCTTACCCCTACACCATCTCACCAGTGGTTTCCAAAAGGGCATAGGGAAATCCCTGTGTGAATCACTGAGGAGAACCCTAAGGAAGAAGAGCAAATCCCCACACTGTCCTCTGACATGTTTCTTATATCAGTAAGCTGCTGCTCTCTGTTTCCTTTGTAATAGAACGATTATCAGTACTGGCATTAACTACCACCTTCGCTGATGCCTGTAGACAGGCCCTACAATTCATGGCCACAAACAGTAGTCTCTACAAACAAGTTCAGAAGACTGTGTTCATCTCTCTCCATACATCAATCACAGAATCACAGAATCATTAGGGTTGGAAAGGACCCTCAAGATCATCTAGTCCAACCGATAGCCCTACACTACTCTTACCCCTAAATCATCCCCTGAAGAAACACATCTATAAGAGCCACAACAGAGACGTGTGTTGGTAACTTTCATTCTTCTAATGAAAGCAGCACTCCTCTCATCTCATCTTCATGATTCAGTGTGGTGGTCTTGGACACCAACTCCTCTTTGAATAAAGGTAAAGCAACCACAGCATGACAGGACATTTGAGACTTATGCAGGCCCTGCCGTTATCAATGACACACATAGGTAGCATCTCCATTGCGGAATTGGTACATAAAGTAAAAAATGTAAAACAAAGGCTAAAAAAATACAAATGAGGAGAAACACTACTCATATTTCCCTGCATTTTCTAGAGCTTGTTGTGATGTGTGAGGAAAGTAGGTAGTTACCAATAACATGGTACATGGTACCATGGTACAAGCAACAAGCAAAGTGACAGAAACAGACAAGAAAGCCGAAAAGCTTTTTGATATCTTATGTCATGCTCTGTGCACCATGTACAACAAAGTTCTTTGCCTTTTGTTTCTAACCAAGTTTTCCCCTGTGCTACTCTGGACAATGCTGTTATTCTCCTGATTACTCAAATTTGTAACCTGAGCATAACTTCCTGTTAAGACATCCTTCAGATTACATATCTGAATTGTCATTTATCCCAGCAGAACATTCCAGACTGAAGTCTTGCATAAAGAACAGAAGTGAAAAATTTCTCAGTAATTTTGTAGTTTCACAGTATCCATGCCAGTTTTATATAATAACTTCTAAAAATTGTACAGGGCATTTCAGTGTCAAGGGAAGCCATGCACTTGAATCATCCCCTGGAAGGCAGCTATCATTTCATATCACAGAGAGATTCACTGTAGTAGTATGGATGGCAGAGAAAAACCAGAGCCTTGGCAAGGGCATCAGTGGAAGCAGTAGCATCAACAGAAAGTTTAAGATAAAGTTCCCTTAACATCACTTGTAAAAACTCCAATAGAAACTGTTATCAGTTGGAGAACTTTTATACTTGAAGATCTTTAGGTAAAGGCATTAAGAGTGATTTACCAGTGAAGCTTCAATCAGCCACATGAAAAGCAATTATATGATAACTACTGAAATAGCTAACATATAGTCAATAATATCACATTAAACATAAATGAAATTCATAACCAATATCATTTCAAAATACTAGATCAATTTGACAAAGGCAGTATTAAATCAATTAAGTTTTTTATATGGAATATCACTGTGATCTTCTGGAGCAACTTGTTCATATTTTCATCTTCTGTGTATCGTAGCATTGATGTTTTAATGTCTAACTGATTTTAAAGTGTATGGACTAAAGCAGTAGCTCTACTATAATAAATGTTTTAAACCACATTCTGTTAGTAATCCATCACTGGATCTTGAAATGGTCAATAAAGCTACTTACAGAAATAAACATTCTGTTTTCTCCCATCAGAGCTATATAATCTTCAAAGAATGATATTCACTAAATCAAGGAAAGTCATCAATCTGCAAGTTTTAATAAATGTATGACAAGGAATCTAGGAAGCAATGAAAATTAGGAAAAATCAGGAAAAATTAATAATGCTTAAGAGAAGAGATGGCAAAAAAACAAGTTAGTAATGTATGAGCTGACCCTTGCAAATAAATAAGTGATCCCTTTTCCCCTTCACAGGTTATACACCAGTTTTCTTCTCCGGAAACTGCAACAGAGATTAAATCCATTAAAAAAACCTAATTAATGATACAAAGAGCAGCAATATTTTTCATAGCTGTCACTTAAAAGGAAACTTATTGGATGTGGATACCTGCCTCCAATCTAGAAAGTTAACAGGGCAATACACATGAGCACAGAGCAGCGAGTTGTGCTTTGAATGACTGAAAATACACCTGTGCATTTGTGATTATCTGCTTTGGGTGCAGACTGATCTGTGATTTGCAAACAATGTTTTCTGGGTCTGCTAAATAGTAGGAAAAGGAGGTGAAATATGCAAACAAAACTATAAAACAGTTATTGATGGCACCCAGAAAATTCAGAAAAACATCCTACTTACAAGCAGTTGTGCTGAGATAACTTATTCTTTCTTTTTTTAACTATCAGAAATATCAACAGCAAAGCAGAATCTGAACTGCTGGTTCACAGTTCTGTTCCTGCAGTTTATCCTTTATCTAAATTCACAACTGTAGTTTGGGATATCTCCCTTAATTACTTCAGAGACTGTGAAATGTCAAAATAAGGTAGTTTTGAACTGATGAAGGAAATTAAACATGGGAAATAGAGCAATTCCTCAAGTCCAAGTTCATTACTGACATTGTTGAAAGCCATTCTCTCTCCCCTGTTTTCTGAGCTTTATATAAAAAATTATTATGCAATACTGTAATTACATATGGGGAATTACAATCTTTAGATTTAAATTTTCAATTTTAGTTATTTTATGCTTTGGAAGGAGAAAGCTGGCAGCTTTATTCTCTTTCATATTTTTTAGACCTCCCACACATTTCCCCACTGAAACAAGCCAACAGATTTGGTACATGGTGAATTCTGACAGGTTTTAATTTTGAGTTGGTGTAGGTAATACTATGCCAACATGAAAGAAACACTGGTTGTAGAAAGAGGCATAGCAGTACCTTTTCAGCACAGATGACACACACTCCCATGATCTCCCATCATTAGCATACTTATCAACAATCTAAAACACGAAAGAAAGTGGAAGTGGATAAAGTAAAAATGGGAGTAATAGTTGCAGATGAAAAAGTTATTACATGCAGGACCAGAGAATACAATGAGGCACTTCAGAGCACAGTAAGTGAACTTGTAAAAAGCAAGAGCAAGATACACTCCATGTTGATGAATGCAAAATAAGGGAGGAAAATGACCATGCAAATTATGCATTCAAGAAAGCTGGCACCAGAGAGAGCCATGACAGAGGAAAAAAGATCTCTGCTCATTGGCAGTTGTAGTTAAAAACAATGTGTAAGGAATAAGATGGCAAAGCATGCAGATTAAGGAACTTATTGAAGTAGTGGATGAAAGAGGAGAGTGAAGAAAATCACTTCAACTCATATATATGAAAAACAAATCATGATTATTACCTTTGGAAGGAAAACCTAAAAGCACATAACATTGTGAATGGTCTAGAAACCAGACATGAGCTTCTCATAATAGAAGAACCAAGGAATTCCCAACTGAAGAGAACACACAAAAAAGAGGAAATTCAAAATGGATAAAACAAGTACTCACCTCAAATAATGTGATTAAGACTCACTTCCACCAAAAAGTAAATGAAAGGAAGAACTTAACAGATTTCAAGATAGGAATGGATATTCAGGCATTTGTCAGTAGTATCCATAGGATTTCAAATTTATTCATAGGAGAGACTTTAATCTTCCTTAAATTAGTTGCTTGTGAAAATAAGTCCAAATACCTATTAAAGTCTGTTAAAATCTCATTCATTCTTCTAACAATGTAGCTAGAGTTGATTACTGTTTGAATTTGCTGACTGCTGTAGATGGCCACCAGATCTAAATTAATTGGCTCTTGCTATCATTCAAATAGACATCCATTCCAATCCCTGCAGGATTTCCAACAGCTAAGATGTAGAAAGGGAAGGAAGAGATGCCAAAAATCCATCTTATTACCTTCAGTAGAAGTAACAGAACAGGTTTCTTCAAACTATCTTCATAAATTTCTGAACAGCTAGATATTTTAGCCCTTTCATGCTTTCAAAGCACAATATACTTTTAAAATTACTTATTATAAGACAGCATTACAAAGATAATCACAGATGAAGCTAAAAAGTCATCAGTTCATACTGGAGAAACCAGTCTGCACACCCTCACTTCCTGGTTTAGGAATGGAGCTCATTAACAATGTTTTACCTTGAAGTGCCAGAGTATGTTTATGGACATCTACCATGAAGAAGCTAGTGACATTGACTTTGTTCATGTGTCTAAATCCTTAGAGTTTCACAGCTTGAAATGGCTCATTGAGGTGTGAGGTTTGCTGTTGGCTGGGTTTTTTTCTTTTCTTTTCCTTCCCTTTTAAGATCAAATTCAATTAGATATTTCTACTTCAAAAACTATGAGAAAATGAAGAGAGTTTCATTACTTGACATACTTCTCTACTGAATTAAACTGCAATAAGAGTTGATTCTAGGCTACTGTAGATCATTAGCATCCAAATACACCAGTTTGAAATTAGCTATAAAATTATCTGTTAAGTTGAAGAATATAACGTAGTTTATACTGATTCAGCTTGTCAACCACAAACATATCCAGATGTGCTCATGTTAAGATTTTTGACTAGTTTAACTAAAGCTATTTTAAGCTAAATTGAACTTCTCTGTTGTTCTTTTTTCTTATAAAATAGCTACATGGGGAGAAGCTGGCACCTTAAGATTTGTCAGAATGACAATGACCATCTTAATGTAATAGTTCATTCCTGCTTTGGAATAATTCAATAGGGGGAAATTGCTTACACTTGGAAAAATCTGTAAACAGGCATAAAGCAGAGAGATAAGACTTAACTAAAAAGCCTTCAGTTTACTGGATCAATAATACTTTAGTGTGTTCTCTTATTAACCAGTATACAGATCATTCTGGCAATCCCTTTGATTTGCCTCTGGCCTGCAAATGCTGCTGCATAGGAAATGCTAGATTATGTTCATATTCATCATTAGTTTGTATCTCTTCTCTGCTTACACATTGTATAGCTGGGTAAACTATAGACCAAACCAGTGTATTTGTCCTATCAATTTAATCTAAAAATGGAAATACCTAGTCTATATAATCAATGCAGTGACACTGCCCTAAGACAGATTTGGTTTTGCTTTGTT
Organism: Galbula dea; assembly: GCA_013399015.1. NCBI lineage: Eukaryota > Metazoa > Chordata > Aves > Piciformes > Galbulidae > Galbula > Galbula dea. The sequence continues at coordinate 222,336 of VWZX01004398.1, read as the reverse complement.
TGGTTTGATAGGAAATATGGGCAAATGCTGAAAAATACAAGGTCATCCAAATTATTGCCAGTAACAAAGCAGTATCCTGTTGATTTTCTTCTGAAGACCTCCTCTAATACAATTTAGAATATTCCTCCAGCACACAGAAATATCATCTTTTCAAACAAAGACTGTACCTTTTGAACCATCACACAACACATCTTTCATATATACAGAAAAACTGAGAAAGCTTTGTTATTCCCTTAGAAATAAAACTATTCTGAGACTCATTAATGACATTAAGGGTAAAATGAGAAACTAAAGCCAAACAGAACACATCATATGTACTGCTTCATATTAACAAAGTCTTTCTTCTTACCAGTTTAGGAAGAAGAAAAATCTACTCTTCAGAGGGAAAAAGGCAATTTAAAGCACAGACTTCTATAAAGGCTTTTTCTTTTAATAAGGAATGTACCCCAAAGGTTGTAGAGTCTGTCAGGATCTTTTGTAGTTGTTACACAAGATAGTTTTAGATACTATCACTTCTGTCTCACTTCAAGCTACACTTCTGAAGGATGCAGGCTTGCATGTAGGATGCCTGGATAATAACGTCTGAATTTAAATTTTACAAGGCTAAGTTTAGATCATTAGTTTAGCCATGAAGTTTCCAACCCCTGACATTCTGTGATTCTGTGAAGTTAAAGCAGAGAGAAAAACCAAATCTAATCATTTGCCTTTCATACATTTTACTAAGATTGCTTAAATAGCATGAGAAGTCATAATAAAGGACCGTACTACAAGCAATACAGATAGAGCTGATTACACAGCAGGAGTCAAAACATACACCTGCTTACAACACTAGGTCCAAAAGTGTCTCAAATATAGTGTCAAAAATGCATTCTAAAGGTCTCCAGCCATTAGACAATCTTCCTGAGTAACTATTTTCACCCACCTTTAGCTTGACCTTTGTGAAAATAGGAGCTTCTCTGACTCAGACCACATCTGAAAATTCCAGGATGCTTTCTTAACAAAACCCACCAGCTGAACAACTGCTGAAAATCCTACCCAAAACCCACTGTTAGTCAGCACCCATCATCACAGCCTCCAGATGCCCTCCTACTTGGTATGTCTCCTTATTTTCTTTCTATGGTCCTCTCCTTGAGAAAGTTCCTTTGAAGTTTATTTGATCCAAGGGGCTGTGGACATAATTAAATGCTAATGTGTAGGACCACTGCTCTCCCTCCACAGAGAAGGCAATTTCTAAGGTATATTATCCTATTCCAGTCTGAAGGAACAATTGGCTATATCAAGCAATATGATGGGAAATACCTTTCAGCATTCTGGACTACTGGTCTTCTTTTAGGCCATTTAATTTCATTCAGTATTTTCACTGGCATATAACTTCCTTGTGTTTCTGAGAGAAGCTCACAATGCATCAAAACAAGACAAGCATTCTCTTTGTACTGGGAATCTTCCTACCCACCTCTGATCATTGCTTATTTGCTCTATGGCTTCCTGTTAAGATTAATTCCCTGGGTATTGCCCCAAATAAAACTGATGAAGATTGAGAAATAGCCACAAAAATTACACATTATTACTGCTGCTTTGTAGATCCTCTGATTTACACAAGCATAGACCAGTCATTGGAAGATACTGAAATCACTCATGTGTAGCAATAGATGGGTACAAGCTGTTTAAGACAGATAGGCAGAGGAGGAGGGGAGGAGGTGTTGCCCTCTACATCAGACACCAGCTGGAGTCAATGGAACTCCACCTGGGGAAGGATGATGAACTGGGTGAGAGCTTATAGGTTAGGATTAAAGGGAGGACAGGTGAAGGGGATGTTACAGTTGGGGTCTGCTACAGGCCACCTGACCAGCAGAGCCAAGTAGATGAGGCCCTCCATAGGCAGATAGAAGTGGCTTCATGTTCACAGGCCCTGGTCTTTATGGGGGATTTCAACCACCCTGACATCTGCTGGAGGGACAACACAGCAAGGCACCAGCAATCCAAGATGTTACTCGAGTGCATCGATGACAACTTCCTCCTCCAAATGGTAGAAGAACCAACTAGGAAAGGTGCTATGCTGGACCTGGTTCTTACCAACAGGGAAGGACTAGTGGCCAATGTAAGGCTGAGGGACAGCCATGACTGCAGTGACCATGAAGCCCTGGAATTCAAGATCTTCAGGGCTCCTAAGAGGATATGTTCTAGGCTCATGACCCTGGACTTTGGACATGCAGACTTTGATTGCCTCAGGGATCTGATGGCCAAAGTACCGTGGGACGAAGCCCTAGAGGAAAGGAGGGCCCAGGACAGCTGGTCAACTTTCAAGGATCACCTCCTCTGTGTCCAGGAGCTATGTATACCAACAAAGAGAAAGGCAGGGAAGAATGCTAGGAGACCTGCTCCTGGAAATGCTGACTCATAAACAGAGTCTATATAAGGAGTGGAAGAAGGGCCAACTAGAATGGGGGGCACACAGGAAAGCTGTCAGGAGAGCAAGGGAATTGGTTAGGAAAACTAAAGCTCAGTGGGAGTTAAATTTAGCCAGGGAAATCAAGCAGAATAGTAAACACTTCTACAAATACACTAATGGAAAAAGGAAGACTAGGAAAGGTGTGGGCCCCCTCAGAAAAGACATGAGAGAACTGTAGACGGTTGACATGGAGAAGGCTGAACTTCTCAATAGCTGCTTTGCTTCAGACTTCACTGGCAAGGGCTCCTGCCACACCCCCAAAGTCAAAGAAGATAATAGCGGGGGGGGGAAGGTGGAACTGCCTGTGATCCTATGATCCTACGAAATAAGCCGTCTGTCAGTTGCAAGGGTTTAAGGGCATGTCCCCTTGCTGGGGACAGAGGGCTTTTGTGCTTTTAATGTGCATGGCAGTGTCTTCTCTTTTTTTTTTTTTGTGTGAAACAATTCTTTTACCCAGCAGCATAAATTGCTCTATCCTAGGCGCTTTCATATAGAAATGCCTCCTTTTCAACATTTGCACTGAAACACCAAACTCCTGAGAAGCTTTTGACCCTCAGAGTGCTTCATAAATTGTTTCTCAGATCAGCCACCTTATTAAAGCTGATTTCAAAACAAATAGAAAAAGTTTCTAGATATTACCTCCCATTCCATGGGGAAGTTTATGCACTGGGGACTTAAACATTTTAAAACAATATTTCCACTTACAAATAGCAAGTAAGTAAGGTTTCCTGCTCTTTGTTACTATACAATATTAGCATCAAATGCAATTATCAAGTGATTGCATGAGAAAACCTGCTGATGACTTCCATATCATTGAGAGTTCTGCCAGTTTTGTAACAATTCCTCTTGAAGTATTTGCCACATTTTACAGGCACTATACTATATGTCTGACATCTTCTTCAAAGCAAAAAGCTCTGCAGCAGAGCATTGCTTAGGTCATCTTAGGTTATGTACCAGTAGATGAGACATTGAAGGTAATAGCGGGGCTTGGAACAGGAATTCAAGAGTTCCAGGGATGGAGGTGAGGATGACCAGTCTACAGTTACCCAGCTTCTCCTTCTTGCCCTTTCTGAAGATGGAAGTGATATTTGCCCTTTCCTCCAGTCCCCAGGCATCTCTCCTGTTCCCCAGGACTTACCAAAGATGATGGAGAGGGGCCTGGCAAGGACTTCTGCCAGCTCCCTCAGCACCCGCAGATGCATCCCGTCAGGACCCGTGGATTTATGGATGTCCAGATGGCTTAGCTGCTCCCTAACCCAGTCCTCATCAACTAAGGAAAACTCCTCCAGTATCCTAACATCATGTAGGGGCTCAGGGGTCTGGGGCTCCTGAGCACAGTCTCTAACAGTCTAGGCAGAGATAAAGAAGGCATTCAGTAACTCCACCTTCTTTGTATCTTCTGTCACCAAGGCACCCTCCTCATTCAGCAGTGGGAATATACTGCTTTTAGTATTAGTTTTTCCTGCAATGTATTTGAAGAAGCCCTTCCTATTGTCCTTGACCTCTCTTGCAAGGTTGAATTCCAGAGAGGCCTTAGCTTTCCTAATTGCCTCCCTACAACCTCTGACAACAGTCTTATACTCTTCCCATGTGGCCAACCCCTCCTTCCATGACCTGTAGACTCTCTTCTTCCACTTCAGTTGCCCAGCAGCTCCCTACTTAACCATGTGGGTCTCCTGGCTCCCTTCCTCAATTTTCTACGTGTTGAGATGGGAAGAAGTGGTCCTTGAATGTAACCAACTCTCTTGGGCCCCTTTACCTTCTAGTACCCTGTCCCATGAGATTTCCCCTAGCAATTTCTTGAAAAGATCAAAGTTGGCCCTACTGAAGTCTAGGGTTGTGATCCCAGTGGGTATCCTCTTCCTACCGCACAGGACCTTGAACCCTAACATCTCATGATTGCTGCAGCCAAGGTTGACCTCAACCTCCACCTCTCCAACCAGACCCTCCTTGTTAGTGAGTATCAGGTCCAGCAGCACTCCCCTCCTAGTGGGCTCATCCACCACTTGCATCAAGAAGTTATCATCAATGCACTGGAGGAACCTCCTGGACTGGGAATGGCTGGCTGAGTAGGCTTTCCAGCAAATATCTGGGCAGTTAAAATCCCCCCTAAGAACCAGGTCCTGTGATTGCAAGGCTACTGTCAGCTGCTTGTAGAAAACTTCATCTGCTTCCTCATCCTGATCAGGTGGCCTGTAATAGAGTGTTGTTGCTGTGGTTTTTGAAATCAAAGCAATGTTAGTTCAAGACACTCCCAATACCCTCTGTATGTAAAGCGCCGAAATCTAAACACTCTTTCTGGGATAAAGGTTACCCATTCAAAGGGAGACTAGCAGTGAAGAAAACGAGGATGTTGTCCTTTGCAGATGATAAAATGGAGAGCCACAGATGGTTCTGGTCAAGCAACCTTGCTGCTAAGACTTAAAGATTAAGACACAGCATATGATGAGAGACCTTGAAAGGCTGGCTCCTGGTAAACATAATACAGTGCAAGAGAATAAGGGAGGAAGGAACTGGTGAAGTCAGCTCTGATTTTTTGTTCAAGGGTTCAACTGACTCCAAAGAATAACTGTGTCCAAGACTTGTGTTCCTATGCCAGGGGAACTAAGTTGGCAAGAAACGTATTCTTTTGTTGCCTGTCCAGAAAAATAACCACAAGTGGCAATGCAGACACAAAAACATGCAATGACATGAAGGAGGCATAAAGCTTTGAATTGTGGCAGCTCAAAAGGGACAAGTGAGAAAGGCAGCAGCTCTCAGTTGCTTTTTGAAATAAGATTTATCAATACACCTCCTCTCCAAATTCAGGAAGGAAAATGTGACTCAACACATTTCATATACTGCAAGCATTAACAAACCTTCAACTAGCAAGTTTTCATAAGCTTGCCAAAGCTAACTTTATAGTGGCAAGTAAGTCAAGAGGCACAGCATTGACAATGTAGTTTTTAAAAAGCAATACAGTTTGCTTCAAAATGGTCACAATTAATTTGTTCCATTTTGTATCAAACAAAACTTCATGTAAGATCATTTTAAGGAATACTGTATTCTAATGGGGAAAATGTTTCCCTTCAAAGTATTTAAAAGGAAGCAGTGAACGTGGTATTCTAATTCATGGCCTCTTTCCAGAGAAACATGGCTGAGTCCTTAGTTCCTGCTATATCATTTTGAAATGTACACATGGAAAGAGGTATCTAATTTTTGCACCTGAAGTCCCAGGCTTTGAGGAATCTTGCACTAGCTTTGGATACCAGACAAGGTCAAAACCATCGTGGCAAACCTCTGAGAAACAATGACAAATAGAAACAGAAGCTAGACCCTCACCCAGAATTTCTTTGTAATCTAATTAGGTATATCTTAGTAACGCATAAAGTCATATCCACTTTAGTTATATAATCTTCAGAGTGTGATGGACTGGAAAGAGAATTACAAAGAATAGCAGGAGGAGCATACAGATTCAAAAAAAAAAAAAAAAGAAAAAGAATAAAGAAGATATTTTCAAAAAAGAAAAAAATCAAGGCAAATTCAAAGCCATTATATTTGCTGCTGCAGTCATAAAACTCTTCAATAACATGTCATTCCAGTCTATCAATCGTGAAATATGTTTTGTCAGTCCTGACTGGGCAACAAGTCTGAATCAAAAAACAATTTTTATATGTTCTCAATATTATGTCTCCTCCTATACTTTCATTAAAATACAGCCCATTGTAATTCTAGCATCTGTTACATCATTACATTGCATCAATGACACTATCAAAAAAATATTGGACCTAATTTGAACTATGGCGACTTGGAATTACAACAGAACAAAAAAGCAGAGAAAAAACAAAAGGTGATTACTCCATTTCAAAATACTTCTGTAAATATCAAGAAGCCCAAACCCTAAACCCACCTGAAACACAAAACTTGCTGTTGACTGAACTACACTGATGTGATTTTTAAGTTATTGTTGCCAAAGAGATGTCACAAGGCGGGGGGCAGAGGGGTTCTTTCTTCTGGTTTTTTACTTTGGTTTGTTTCTTTGTGTTTTTTTTGGTTTGGGTTGTTTTGTTGTTGTTTTTTTTAATTCAGTTGAGGTTTAGGCTAATTGTGCAATTCCAGCTTCCAGTAGGAAATGGAAGAAAGCAGAGCTGAGCAAAAACTTGAAATCAGGTCTGGTTCCTTTGGGGGTCTGTAGACCAAACCCTGAGGTGAGAAATGCACCCCCACTCCCCCTATGGTATCCCCTTTGTCCCCCCACCCTGCAGCCCTGGCTGGCTCCTCCTGCCCTGTGCGCTGTGGGGTGAGGGCATGTGAACACACACACGCACATGCACATGGAGTCATGAGGGACAGGGCTGGTGCCAGGGGGGCTCTGTTCCATGCCGGGGGCACGGTGCCACAGGAAGAGCCCATCCTTGGCTTGGCACAGCTCTGGCACCACAGTGCTGCTCAGGGCACAGCCTGGTGCCCGGCCCAGGTGTCACTATCCTTGCCCGCATTCTCCACCAAAATCTGTGATGGTATGGACCTGGCTTTCTGCAGCTTGTAACCAGGGAAGTGGTCAGAAGTTCCCAGTATTCCATGCAATTTCACATAACTAGGAGTATAAACATGAAGAGCAGAAGCCTGATCGCTCCCTTCCTTCCAGTGGACACAAAGACGCAGCGTCTCTGCTATCAGTCCTGCCCATGTGGGGGAGAGAGTCCCTGTAGGCCTTGGGAGCAGCAGTTCCTGAATTTCAAGAATAGTTGTGAGATTTATTTCTTAAAACTTACATATCTGTTTTGCTTTCTCCTCTTTGGTTTTTTTTTTCCCCTTGTCCCTTCTACCCTTTCCCTCTCCCTTTCCCCTTCCCTTCCCAGGGGGGTGTTTTGGGGGTTCCCTCTACTTTATGTATGGTATTTCTTGGTATATGGTATTATATAGATAAATGTATTAATCTCTAATATAATTTGAATTATTTTGGACTCTTTAATTGTTCTATAG
>VWZX01004398.1:169801-214267 GCA_013399015.1 Galbula dea | reverse complement strand
AGATCAGGTATTAGGAAGAAATTCTTTACAGAGAGAGTGGTGAGGCACTGGAACAGCCTTCCCAGGGAGGTGGTTGAGTCACCATCCCTGGAGGTATTTAAGAAACGTGTAGACATGCTGCTTCAAGACATGCTCTAGCATGTAGGTGGTCGTGGTTTTCGTTGGGTTTGTTTGTGTTTTTTTGTGATTGGCTTGTGGTGGTGTTTTTTGTTTGGTTTTGTTTTGTTTGGTGGGCTTGTTTGGTTTTGTTGTTTGGGGTTTTTTTCTTGGACTTGATGATCTGGAAGGTCCTTTCCACCCATAAGTATTCTGTGATTCCGTAATGTTTTACCTTAGATGTGCTTACCTCAATGAATTACTATGAGCAGTCATGAGCTCAGGGAAACACTAGAAATTCAAAAGCACACCAGTGGTCCTAATGAAACCAATGAAGATTTCTTCATGGGGTGGGGAGAAGGTGGGAGGGATATGAAACCTCTGTTGGTGAGTATGGGTGGCTAGCCTCTGTATATATACCAGTACTTCTGCCTTTGAAAAACTTGACCCGAAGACTTTCAAGTACCAACACCAGTTTTCAGTTTAAATGTCAGTCACCACAGAAATTAGTCTATTTCCTATTCTATTTTTCCTGTCTTTTGCAATTTTTTTGCCAAGTGTCATATACACCATTCACTCTTCAGGGACAAAATCCTGAAAATACTATGGGAAAGCAGTAAAACTCTAGAAAAAGTTATTTGCTCACTTATTTGTAAGAAAAAGACTCAAACTCTAAATTCTGTAGGAATAGCTGAGACTGTTTTAGCAGCTGTCTACCAAGTTGCTTACACAGTTTATTTGTAGTTTGAATGTACAAGCAGCACATTTGTACTAGCTCCTCAAGCGTACAGTCCTCCAGTTTCAATTGGTACTAAACTGACCCCTGCTGGTATGATTTGGAGTTGTTGAAAACATCTGGATTTTTAAAAAGGTTTATAAGGATGGAAACAATTTTTTTAATGGTACCCAAAAGTGCACTAATCTACCTCCTTGTACAAATCTTTCTAACCCAAGGAACTCACAAAATTAGTTCCTGAAATGACCCAGAAAGGAACACTCAGAGTACAGGGAGGAAAAGTGAAGGCAGACATAAGACTACGTGGCTATTCAGCAAGTCTGTGCATAACAGATACACTTTCTCCCCAGTCTTAAAACCATATATACTCTTCAAAATAAAATGATGTTACTTAAAATAAAAATGTTAATATAGTCACATATTTTTGAAGTTGCATTATTTGAGAGTTAAGATACCTGACTTTTTGAGGGCTTAGTACAATGTTAACAGCAAGTGTTGAAACTGATGTTTTTTCCTGGTGATTTTTTCCTCTATTAGGCAAGGGTTTTTTTCCCAGAGAATGCTCACATAAAGATGCTATAGAGTAATAAAATTCCCCCACATGGATGCTATTACAAAATTTTCCCCAAAATATTAACTCAAAAAGAAAATCTGATTTTGTGGGCCTGGCCCAAGCTTCAGCATCTCATACAAAGAAAAATATTCATCAGGAGAAAGGTCACACAAAAGCTGAGAAATTGCTGTCTTATTTTCCTATAGGTCTTGAAAGTTCTTCTTAAGTCTGACTGCACTTCTCCCCCATTTCTTTTTCTGCCAAATTTCCTTTCTTACTATTCCCTGTCTGTTAAATGGCAGCTTCTAGGATGCACAGAAAAGGCAAATTGAGCTAACACAAGGTCTCTTCTCATGCACACTTGTACACATCAAAATAGGTTGGTCCATGCAACTGTTTTAAAAGCAAGACACAATAAATGGCACTTAATTTTATTTCCAGAAGTACCTGATGAACACAGCCACTGTGATCAAACAAACTTGAAGACAATGTGTGAGTTTTAAACATGCTTTGACACCAAAAACTGTCACTGAGAAACTGAATCCACAAACAACAGAACTCACAAAGCCTAGTCTCATTGGCTTTCATCCACAACATCTCTCTCTGCTTCAATTATCTTGTCTATTACTATATTGTGGTGGCCACTTCCTTGCTGAGAACACTAAGGGGTCTCTTTCCTTCTCACCTACATGTGTATTTTCACATAACTTGTAGGAATAGCTTTGAAAACTCTGTCCCTCTATGGAGTGTGGTGGTGAGTTGGCAGTTCTAAAAGTTATTGGGGAAAGAAGAAAGGGTTGTCAGACATAATATACAGCATGATCAACTAAGTCAAATATTTCCTTAGGAAACTAAGGTAAAAAAAATGGATATTAATTGAAAATAAAGACATGAGAAAGATGGAAAAAAGCAAGGTAGAGAAGAGCTAGAAAGTAAGGCTGATTTGCTTGGGTTTTTTTGTTGTTTGGTGGGGGGGTTGTTGGTTTGGTTTGGGGTTTTTTTGGGGGGGGTTCTGGTTTTGGTTTTTCCCTTAGGACAGAATCTTTCAAGAGAGTGGCATGACAGCACAAAGCAATTGATAACAGTGAAATAACAGAGTTAGGTAAAGAGAGTTAAAACCTACCTCTGTTTTCAGAGTACCTGTCTTTTCTGCATGCTGTCAAAAAGAGCTCATTTAATCATTTTACTCATACAGTATTTTAGTTCCTTTTAAACAATTGCAATTGCAGCATGCAAAGCTTATATATGCTTGGAAAGAAAATAATGAGAATAGCAGCATGGGGGACAAAGTTTAATTTAATAGACAGTAATACAGAGTAACCCTCTCCCCAAAGACACTTTTGGGAAAACTAGAAAAAGAAGCTACCACTTTGTGAAGTAGGCTCTCACTCTGTTCTGGTTTATGCCACCACACTGAGGGCAGATTATTATGGACACATATGCATGCATCTCCCCAGAAACCTATAGGAAAGCTGTTGCATGCATGTCTTGAGTGTCACATGCATGTCTGTAGAGCATAATTATAAAAACCTTCAATACATCTGAAACATTTGGAAAGCTGGGACTGATGCAGTGTCACTTGTGGGCATGCACATGTTTTAGATAATGCAAAACAGGCACTAAATCCTGATAATCAACAATTGCTCAGGCATTTATAGTGCTTGCAGACACAGGCTACAAGATAGGACCACAACCCTACAAATGAGTTTTTAAAAACCCTCTTTAGCCAGGCCTTGTATTTGTTGCTCTTGCTAATTTTATTTTACCATGTGTTTAGACATTCTGAAATAGTATCTGGTTATTTTATTTAGCATTTAAGTATAGTAAAGTTGATAATACAGAATTAATACACACACAAGGAAATGTTATGATGAAATTATTAGAATGATTTTCTTTTTTCTGATGGTTACACACACTATCAAGGGCTTTTGTCAGTTCCTACAGAGGAAAAACAATCTAAGCTTTTTAGTGAGAAGGGAAACATCTTAAATGTGAGAAAAATATTACTTCAGGTATGGAAGTGAGGTGGTCCCTATGCTTGTGTGATATTTGCCTAAACCCTCAAATGCAACTATTTAAGGAAAAAAACAAAGCCAAACACAACTGTTTTCTGGCCACACAACTATTGCCATGCAGCATTTTGCAAGTTGTCCCAGTATACAACCTTAAGCATGGCTATTTAATTATTTCTTGGCTTCTCCAACTGATAACAAATTTTTGCTGACTCTTGAAGACTGAAAGTCACCCCTGCAGATTGAAAATGCTTTAACAGAAGAAGAGAAGAGTTTATTAATTTATTATATCATGCTTCTTTGGGAAAGTATGCTTTCAAACATTTGTTTTCTTTCAAGATACAGTATTCAGTTCTATGTCCACAGCTCAATAATTCAATTAGTTATTGAACTCAGTCATATTCACTGAGTTTACCAGCCAGCCATTGATAAATTATATATGCTTCTGCATTCAAGAGAACACACTTTCTACTCCACATTTTGAAATTAGTACTACTGGATGCACAATTAGAACAAACATACTACAGCAAATCAGCATGTCCTGCAGGATTCTGATTTTCCTGTCATTGGTCTGCAAAGTGTGCAGAAGTACTGAAAAGCTCAGAGGGGTTCAGATTTATATTCTGTTTTGATTAAGTGACACTAACTTTCAAACTGCCCCTTTACTAGGCTGTCTAAAAAACATCTTCCAGGGATTATATGAAGAAGCAAATGCCCTTCATGCATACTCCAGGTTTCTTACAATACCACAGTCCAAACTAATGGGGGATAGTGGCAAAACCTACGTACCTCCTTGAATTGTATAATACAAACTTGCTGCTGTCACTCAATAGCTGTAAATTTCTCCCAGCTGTAGTTCAATCTCACTTTTACAAAGCAAACATTTTATATTTCAATGCATTCAAGTGGAACTGTATGTAGTGTGCTACAAGGAAAGGAGTTAAAAACACTGTAAAGAAAACTGCCATAGCTCAAGGGAAAAGCCAAAGCAGAGAGATTGCATGGTACAAAATAAACTATTAAAAATAAAACACACACACACACAAAACCCAACCAAAACACAACAACAAAACCCCAACACTTAATTCCATGTTAAAATCTTGAACAAGCAAAAAAAGATAGAGTAACCCAACAAGTAAGAGATGGATCTGCAAGAGGCTTACATTACTGATTTTTCAATACACTCAGCAAACACATTTCTGCCTCAGTTTCTTCCTCTGAAAAATAAGAGTAAAATACTGAAAGACTCAATAAAAATAGCAATTAAACAGGAACATTCTAAAGCTGCAAATAACATTTCAAATCACAGTTAAAACAGGAGTTTAATATTTTTTGTCTCTTTGTCATTTAGTATCTTCTATTAATCACACACAAATTTCTAAAAGTTAAAGACTAAATACATACACATGAACAGAGGTTCATATAATAGAATGCTGACCTTCTGAATTGCAGAAGCAGAATAATTCTGCTTAAGCCATGAAATGCTATTTTAGCTAGTTAGTCTTGCCTATTGACTCAGTCACATCAGAGCTCAAGCACCTTGCTGGAGTAGATAAGCCTCATTCCTCAAAAGAGTAAACTGTGTTCTGAAAGCAAATGCAAGCTTAGGTTGCCCATATTCCCAATTCAGAAGCCAGGACTGCCTTGCACTGGGCAGCAGCTAACCAGCCCTACTCAGGGAACAGCTAGGGATCACTTTCATGCTAATGGTGCTCATCACAGAGCCTCCTATTTGGCTAACTAAGAGTTACCAAGAGTTACCACTCTACCAAAATGCCTGAAGTCACCTCTTCAGAAAGGCTAATTTTGCTTAGTGGAACTTTAGTCAGTAAAAGTTATTAAAGAAAAGAAAGCACACAGATCAAATATGACAAGTACCACATCAAATCACTTTGAAAAATTTAAGAATAAGACTTACTTAATCAGAGACATTTAAAGATTAGTCAGATACTTCTTAGAAAAAAAAAATACAAGTAAAACTATACTTCCAATGCTTCCTAACATTCTTGTGCCTTAAACAAGTAGTCTTCACTACTACTGCTACATTTGGAATAACACTATTTGCATACCTTAAACACAGTTTTTTAACAAACCCTCTCTCTCTGTCTCTGCTTTTGAATACATACAAAATACATTTCATTACAGAGAACTGGTAACTGAAATTCAATGTTTTGATCTGTAAATTGTATTTACATGTTCAGAGCAGTGGTATAAAATGGCAGAACTTGTAGTGAAAGCCTAATTTGTGACTTGTGTTTCACCAGAAAGAGCAGACCACATGTTTGGAGACCATTAGGAGCGTAAGAGGCTCACAGCATCCAGTTCTTTTCACTATCTAGGTCTTGTTGCTAATTTACACATGGAGTTTAGCTCAGTTTCAGATAAGCTAATTTCCTAACTAAGATGAATAAATAATGATTCTTCAAAAAATGGTACAATCTTCTTTACAGATGATAAGAAAGGTAGTTGAATGCTGAGAAACTTGGAATACTATCACATTAAAATACGTAAACATTTTGCTGACAGAGTTGATACAAGTTGATAACTTAGTCAACACAAATGCCCATATGTCTAGACTACTGAGTACAACCACAATTTGCACATACAGCATGAGTAATCTATCTTATTCCAAGCTGAGCAGACATAAAAACATTTTTGACCAGAAATAATTCATCTTACCCACATAAAGATGCCACTCTCTTTAAAACTCAACACAGCTACTCAGCTGAATAGAGCAGCAGGACTGGGGGGGGGTGTTATGGATGCCTACAGATTCTGGTTTTAAAAGTCTTTTTCAGCTTTCTCAGAATTCTAGTTTCCAGGGTAGATCTGGCATGATGACTGCCACATCTCCTTTCAATACCAAAGATTAAGTCTTCAACAGACCAAATCCAATAAGGGGATCAGGTTTTAGTGGGGCCCCTTTTGTTTTCTTTCCACTGGAAAAGGCTGATCAGTGAATTCACAATTGCCGCCTGATGAGGTTTGTTTAGCTTCCACAAGTATGTCAGTTTGTTATGCAAAAGATTATCAGCAAAAAGAATGCAAAAGAGACAGCAGTATAGGAAAATTTGAGGACAATCTTTCAAAATATTAACTCAACTTGCACACATTAATGATTAATGTAGATTTTTAAACTGCATGTAATGGATAACTGCTTTCTTGCAGTTCAAACAGCATATCTGCAAGACGACTATCTAAACCATTTTAGTAACTTTGTAATTTTACTTTGCTCAATAGCAAAAGAATGGATTTGGTAGTGGAAAAAGGATACAATTCACAGCTACTAAAGATTTGAAGCCACTGAAGTTATTGAGCTGTTCTCAGAGGCTCAGAATTCTTCTGTATCAGTCTTGGTGAAGCCCAGTGACAGGACAACGGGCAATGGTTGTAGGCTGAAGCACAGGAGGTTGTGTGTGAATACAAGACCAAATGTTTTCCCAGTTCAGATGCCAGAGCACTGGCACAGACTGCCCAGAGAGGTTGTGGAGTCTCCTTCTCTGGAGAGATTCAAAACCTGTCTGGACACGCTTCTGTGTGACCTGGTCTAGTGAATCCTGCTGTGGCAGGGGGGTTGGACTAGATGATCTTTTGAGGTCTCTTCCAACTCCTAATGTTCTGTGATCTATGTTGGCTGAAAGACTTGGAAAAAAACAACATAAAAAAATTCAGTACAAACTTGTTAGAGCTGAACTTTCTTCTAGTTCTGCTCCAAATATGCATTAGCCTCTCAACTCCTATTTGCAACTGAAGATGTATTTGTATTTGCCACTTTTGGAGTAACTGGCTTTTCACTTGACCTTCCTCCATTTACTTATCTTATAGTTTTTGAGAACACATCAGTATGTTGACCAAATTAGTGCAGAAGAGCAATTCATAGATTCATTCATTTCATAAATTCATAGAATGGCCCAGGTTCAAAGGGACCTTAAAGATCATCTACTTCTAAGTGCCCTGACATGGGCAGGGATGCCTCCTAATAGACCATGTTGCCCAGGGCCACATGCAACCTGGCCTTGAACACAGCCAGGGATGGGGCAGTCACAACTTCTCTGGGCAACCTGTTCCACTGTCTCACTACCCTATGGGTAAAGAATTTCTTCCTAACATCTAATCTAAATCTTCCCTCCTTCAGTTTGAAGCCATTCCCCCTTGTCCTATCACTTTCTACCCATGTAAAGTCTTTCTCCCCACCTTTAATAGGCCTTCTTTAGGTATTGGAAGGCAACTGTACGGTCCCTCCGCAGCCTTCTCTTCTCCAGGCTGAACAATCCCGACTCTCTCAGCCTGTCCTCACAGGGGAGCTGCTCCAGCCTTCTGATCATCTTTGCAGCCCTCCTTTGGACCCACTCTAAAAGGTCCATGTCTTTTTTATGCTGAGGACCACAGAACTGGATGCAGTACTGATCATGCTCATTGTTTACATTCAAGCAACACTGAAACACACAAGAGATCATGTTTCCTACAACACTACATTGCTCAAAGATGGGCAAATCCAGTCACAAAGCCTAGGCACTTATGCACTGTCTTGGTAGTAACTGACTAAAGGAAAACTCAATTTCTTGTTAAAATCCCAAATATTGCAGATGCAAAAGGTATTTTAAATTCTTTTTTTGCAATGACATTTCCCTTGTGACTAGCAATAGGACTAGAGAGAATGGGTTCAAGTTGTGCCAGGGCAGGTTTAGATTAGATATTAGAAAAAATTACTGAAAGAGTGGTAAGATATTGGAATAGGCTGCCCAGGAAAAGGGAGGAGTCACCATCCCTGGAGGTTTTCAAAAAATGGGTAGATGTGGCACTTAGGAGGATGGTTTAGGGATAATAGTAGTGTAGGGCTATCAGTTGGACTTGATGATCTTAACAGTCCTTTCCAACCGTGATGATTCTGTGATTCTGAGAATGGAAATTTATAGAAGACATCCTTAGCATAACTAACACTTCCAAAGTTGATTAAAGATACAGGGCAGAAACTGTAGAAAAGCAAACTAATCTTCACAACATTTGTGCCAAAACTGTTGGGTTTACTTTCTGTAAATATACTCTTCAGTACAGTTATTACTTTAACAACAGTAATAAGAATGTTCTTAAGCTCTTTTAATCTGAAAGTTTTTAATGCCACAGGCTTTTAGTATTAACATGAAATATAGTTGTATTTTTGCCAAGGGAAATAAGACAAAACATGGCCAAAAAGGTCAACAAAGCAGTTGACAGACATAAACCCAAGACATCATCGCTCTGAGAACACTGACAAGGATTTAAATATAGAGCAGCAGAGCCTGGGGTCACAATACCCACTCTACCTGCAAAATTAAAAGATTTTGACCTTGACACCAAGGCAGGATGAAGCCACCAGCCCGAGACGGTTGGATTCCCTTGGCAGCAAGCATAAATTGTGAAACAATCAAGAGGCATGCCAAAGAGGGGGAGGAGGAAAGGACAGGAGGGATCTGAATTCATAAAGGCAGAACAAAGACAAGGCTCAAAAGAAGCACAGAGGTGTAAAAAAACCCCAGCTCTTGTCACAGACTTTACAAGCAAAGTTCATTTTTTGCACTCAAAAGATGTGCTTTTCAGCTTTAAGCTTTTCCCAGCTTTTAGAGAGATTTAAGAGACTTTTTAGAAGACATTTCTAAATGCATCAGGTCATTAGAGTTCTTATAACTTAAACCACACTGACAGAATACACACCACATATCATGTAAATTGAGTAAGTGCTTTGAAAAAGGATGGTCTAACACAGAAATCTACTAAGCAATCCTACCACTTCCACATGAAACTAGCAAGGAGCATCTCTCCTATTTTACCACCTCTATTGTTAGAGTTACATCATACTTCCATTCAGCTCTTACTACCTTCCCAGTTTTGTCACTTCATCTGCTATCTTCTCTTTTCTGCCTCTTTTTCTGTGACTCTCAATCATAGCCTGGGTAGCTCTTCTTGCTACCCATTTCTTGCACCCTTCATTCTGCTTTTCCTTCTCTCTTTGCCCATGTGCTACTTTGTGCTTCCCCTACAACAGCCATCTATATTTCAAATGGCCTCTCTTTTTTCCTGGGAAACAACCTTTTCAAACATTCAAATCCCACTCTTTTTGTCTGGCCTCCACTTCAGACTTTCACAGACTCATTTTCAGCCCCCAAGATACAGGGTGGGAAGGAAAAAAGAGACGAGGTGGGAAGAGGGACTGAGGAAGGTCAGATAAAGACTAGGTCAATGGTGTTGTGGGCTGAAGATTTTTCTCCCCTGAAAATTCTAGGTTTTGACAATAAGTTTAGGATTTCCCCCTAGAAAAGGATTCTCACACTTTCCACTGACCCACTGTCTGACCTCTTGCCAACTCAGTCACCTTACTATGCCTCTCTCATCCATCCCATCTGTTTAGACATGCTGCTCTCGAAAGCAGTCATTGCCTCTTACACTATTTATTTTGTACAGTCCCTACAGCTGGGGCTCCTGCCTCAGCTGAAACCACTAGGTGTGACTGTAAGGACACACTATTACTCCTGAATAATAATAATAGCATATGTGGGCGTGTAGAAACAGTGAGAGAAAGAAAAGTATTTTCCCTGTTCTTGTCTGCTTTTTGTTGTTGTTGCTAACAGCATCCTGGCTTGTATCAAAAATAATGTGGCCAGCAGGAACAGGGAAGTGATTATCCCTCTGTACCCAGTACTGGTGAGGCCACACCTTGAATACTGTATTCAGTTTGGGACCCACACTACATAAAGGACATTGAGCTGTTGGAGCATTTCCAAAGAAGGGCAGATAAGCTTTTGAAAGAAAGGTCTAGAGAACAAGTCTTGTGAGGAGCAGCTGAGGGAACTGTAGTTGTTTAGTCTGGAGTAAAGGAGGATCAGGGGGGACCTTCTCACTCTCTACAACTCCCTGGAAGGAAGTTGGAACAAGGTGGAGGTTGGTCTCTTCTCCCAAGTAATAAGTGACAGGACAACAGGAAATGGTTTCAAGTTGTGCCAGAGGAGACTCATATTAGGTATTAGGAAGAATTTCTTCACTGAGAGGGTTACCAGGCATTGGAACAGGCTGCTCAAGGAGGTGGTGGAATCATTGCCCCTGGAAATGTTCAAAAGATGTGCAGATGTGGTGCTTGGAGACATGGCTTAGTAGTGAGCATGGTAGTGTTAGGTTAATGGTTGGGCTCAATCTATGAGATCTTTTCCAATCATAATGATTCTAGAATTCTGTGGTCCTAAAGCCCACTGTGGGCAAATTCCTGAAAAAAAATACCTAAAGAGAAAAAGGTAAATTAAACAAAAACCAACTTATTGTTGCATGTCTTTCCCAAATTTAATTTTATTTTGGGTCTGGCAAAATATGTGGGACACCATCTAGTTCTGTTCCACTGTGGACTCCTTTGAATGAGAAGAAATTACAGTTATGCTAATATAACTAATTTGCATCCTTTTGCATGATCATAGCCATGAAATCAACAGCTAGTAAAAGAGGCCACTCTCCTGTTCCCTTAAAAGCAAAGCTCCTGAGTTTCTTTTCTTTTTTCTACACTTGAGGGAGCTCCTCCTTTTCCTGCTTCACTAGTGAAGAAAGAGGTGATCAAGTGGAATATTATGAGTAGGCATGCAAAAGCAAACATTAACTGAGCCTACAGTGGCAAAGGAAGCACAAACAGTACCAGCATCACCAAACCTAATGCTTTCAAGTGTGTCTAAACAAATCACAGAATCACAGAATATTAGGAGTTGGAAAGGACCTCGAAAGATCATCTAGTCCAACCCCCCTGCCACAGCAGGACTCCCTAGAAATGGGTCAGGAATACAGGATATGCATAGATGTGTGCTCCAGTCCTCAAAACCTCATTCCTCAATGGGAACATAACACTCCCATTGGTAGATTCACATGCAATTTTGATGAGATTCTACAATGGTACACTTCAATGAATCAGGCTTTGCAACCTCTTAGGTACACCTTCGACATTGTCCAAACCCCAAGAATGATGAACTGACTTAACCACACTACAGCTTCATTTTTTTGGTAAATGTTTATATGCTATAAATAGTGACTGAGGAGTCTGCAATAGTTTGTTAACATGGTCCACAGAAAGCAACTATGATTTTCAACACAAAATTACACTTGGACACAGACAAAAGATTTAAAAGCAAAAACTCAGAACAGCCAGTTGGAAAATCCTGAGAAAGGGTGATGCAGAGCAGAAATACCTTTTTTGTTGATCTGAAAAGCTTAGGATAATCTCTTTGAGTTGAAAGAGCACACAGCTCTATGATGTGAGAGAACAAAAAAGGCTACCCAGTTCTACCAGTTCATGGCCCATGAGGAACTTGTCCTTTCCCTTAGTCAATTCATTCACCCTCAGTGCCAGGAACTCAGACTAAATCTTTGTGGTTTGTCAAGAGCTGATGTTACTGTGGAGTCATCTGAAGAAGTTAGATACCATGCTAGAAAGATCAGGAATCTGGCCTTTCAAGCAGGTCTAGTAACTTAATCCAAATAGTCTTTTGCTACTTTCAAGATAATTGATGCTTTTCAGGACAAAGAGGGGGCAACATCAGAATTTGAAAACAAGCCAAACCAAAAGCAAAAGAACAACAAACAAAGCCCCAATGTTTTTACCATTCATTACAGCAAAGTATGTAAATGGCACCCCTAAAAAGTTACAGACTACAAAACAAATGAGCACCATATCAATTTTGTTAAAATTAAATCAGTATTCTTGCATCTGAGAAATTCAGGAAGTAAAGTTCATTACATTTCAGAATGCCCATATATAGAAATAAGCCATCAATGTCTCAGACTCCTGGTCCAGCAACTTCATGATAGGTATCTGAATTGATGTCATTCTAGCAAGACAGAGGTGATGAACCACAGCTTCATAAAATATGACCTCTTGCTGTCAGACCAATTACAGGAAATGCTGAACCAGTAGGATGAGAGTAGCTGAGGTGTTTTCAGCCATGTGAAATAACAAACACCTTCTTTTCTCAGCTGAAGAAGTGCAGCCCATTAACAGTTGATGAAAGAAAGATTTACCTAGCAAAAGAATTCTCACTTCTTCATAGGCAATTGTTTCTGTTAAAATAAGAGTTAAGTATATTATATTGTTCAGCTAGTTCACAGAAAATACATTCTTAATATATAATTTTGTTTGAAAATGCACACTTACTGCCTTAGTTTTTGAAACATGTATGCTTAATGCCTTAGCTTTAATGAGTACTGGAACATACTGCCATCTACAAATACTGTAGGGTATAACTACTATGGAAAGTCCTTGAGACAGAACTTACCAGCAGCAGTCAGTGAGGAAAAAAACCTGGTTTTATCATTGTCTTTTCACTGTAAGAGGCAAAGGTTTACATTGACTATTTTGTATTTGCTAGAAAATGGACATTTATTATTTTGCTAATTCCTTCTGCATCAGGTAAGTTTATTGACCAGAAAGTGATACCTTCTCATCTTTAAATGTCAATTTTTCATTTACCAGTCTGGCTTGCAAGGAGTGCAGGCCCATAAAATCCAACTGCAGAGGGTAACAGAGTCTCTCTAGGATTAATTATGCTTTTAATTAAATTAAAAGCTTCCTCCTTGCATGACCTCCACATCAGTCCCATATGTACACTATCTCTTCTCAGACTTTTCTCAGAGGACAACAGACTCTGCTACAGGACTAGACCATTTTTCCTTTTGTTGCATCTGCCAAGAGGCTGTTTGGAATTTAATTGCTGCCCTTTTTTATGAATTATAACTGCAAGAACAGTTGTTTATGTGACAAATAGTCTATGAAATTTGAAATTTTATTGCAATGTTTATTGTAAGAATAGAAAAGAAACACAGTAGGCTTTTGTTTTGTACTCTGTTTTTAAAGACAAGTACAATCTCCTTATAATTAATTTTTATGTGTCCAAACTCAACTGTTGTGTCTGAATACCAAATACTGTACAAATCTAATTTAAAATATACCCAAACATCTGCATGTCTATTTTATGTATGCATAAATGCATGCACATGCACAAACTTTTTGAGAGGCTAAATATTCCTGGGAGGTTTCAGTAAGTGTAAATAGATTTATACTGGGGAAAAAAAAGAAAAGAGAAAAAAAAAGCAGTTATCCAGTGAATACAGAAAGAAGAGACAAACTGCATTGGCATGAGCAATGCATACACAACAGGTAAAAAAAAAATCAAGAAACAAACAAACAAACAAACAAAACCCACCAAAAACCAAACACCATCACACCCATTAAACCAATCCATAAATATTGTTGATTAATCATCATCTCCAGCAGACACTGAATAAAATAACCAAATCCCCAAACCAAATTAGACATGGTCTAATTCACACAGAATCACAGAATGTTAGGAGTTGGAAGGGACCTCGAAAGATCATCTAGTCCAACTCCCCTGCCACAGCAGGATTCCCTAGACCAGCTCACACAGAAGCACATCCAGACAGGTTTTGAATATCTCCAGAGAAGGAGACTCCACAACCTCTCTGGGCAGTCTGTGCCAGTGCTCTGGCACCTCAACTGGGAGAAAATTAAACACAAAGCATACGGTGGAAGATAAAAGCTGTAAAAAAACATGATGAGTCCTTACGTGAAAGCATGTTTGCAATACAGTTCTAGATAACTTCCCTTTCTCTTTCTGAGCAGTCACAGCAGCAGCATTAGTTTCTTATGAGCCTGTCACAAAACATGAGGGACTGGAAATCAAACAACTGCACATTGATGAAACAGAAGATAGATTCTTGACAAGCAGCAACCTTTCAGACCCCAGTAGCGTTTCTTAAAAGAAAACAAACAGGAATAGGTGAACTCTCTCTGACACACTCCCCTTTTTCCTAGTGCAGCTTGATTTACATTTAGTTTTGGCTTGGCATGCTTGGTTTTATCACAGGCAGTTGAACAAGCAGGTGGGAAGTGGTATCCACCTCTTAGTAAAAACTACAAAGCACATTTTATTAGCTCTCTGTAGAGGTCAGCAGGCACTGACTCGGGAGAAATTATCTGCTGGGAAGTGTAATTACAGTATCAAGGACAATGAGTGCTCCTCTGGGCCAGCAATAACCTCCTTTTCCTTGGGAGCTACCCAAAACCACAGGAAACCTGCAGGTCCAGCACCACCAGCACCACTGCTGCAGGCTTCCAAGTGGAGAGTTGGTAGTGCAGCTTCTTCCACAGGCAGCAGTGAAGAGGCATGCAATATGACCCTCAAATTTAATTTTCAAGACTGGCCTCATACTGGTTAAAAATAAGGCTGGTACAAGGTACAGGGACAGATGAAATTCCTCATCAATTTTTAACTTATCCAAGCAATTTCTGTTTGTAATAGGAGTGTCAGAGTAGCAGTAAGGTCAAACAAGTTACCATTAATAAAACCTCATCGTAGAACGACTGGCTTGAATATCTCCTTACACACTTCTCAGCTGAAAAGTCTATAAGCAACATCTAATTAGAAAGCTGGGAAGAAAAACAAAAGGGAGGCAAAAATCCTGAGACATGAAACCCAGCCCTCTCCAGACAAGCCCCACCTTTCAGGTAACCACAGGTACTATCTTGGGTGCTTGACAAGGTCTTGTGCACCTCAAGAACAACAGATGGTAGAAACAGAACAGATGGTAATCACAAAACGATGCTCTACAGATAAAGGAATAATGTATGGAGAGCTAATGAGTTTAAAGGATTGATTCTGAAAAGCAAAAGATAGATTTACCTTCTTGTATCTAAGATTTCTTCATTTTAAAATTAATTTTAAGATGGAATGTAAAGTACCTGTTGCTGGAAAGATTGTTTTTGGCAATATATTCAATATGCCTCATTTCAAATTCTTACTTAGGACTTTTAACAACCTTCCTCATCCAACCTGACAAAGCCCAACAGCTGCCTCTGCAATGGCTATTTCTGTCCTGCCAAAGTGACTCATGTGTCAAACTGAAGTGATGAACAGTGGTCTAATGGAGTGGCATTTGCTCCTTATGCCATTAATTACCTCTGCATTTTGACTGAAATGAGGTAGTATTCCACTTGTGTTTTCTTCTACTATGTCTATCACTCCAGCACGCAGATGCCACCTGCATTAGTGAAAGTTAACTTGACTGAGCATCAAAAGGCCAAACGTCTCCTCCCTCCTGCTAATTGATTTGTTCTACACTGCAGGAGAGAGCATCTAATCAAGTGTTTTCCAGGAAGATGACACTAACTATTCTGCAATTCATCGACTGGAAAAGCTAGAAATGATACTGTGATATGACCTAGAAACACTGGGACCTCAGTCATTCTTGAGCTCAATGCCCAAGGACTCCTCTACTTGTCTTCCTGGCACTGGGAGGTGTTCAGGCTAAACCTTGCCAGCATTTACCACAAGTATCACATAGATAGGAATGAAGGAAGATAAAGCTTCAAGAAACATGATTTCACCCTGCTACACATTTTTAGCTCAGGATTATTGCCTTAAATCAGACCTTTTCATGGACCAGTACTCAGTGCAAACTCTGGTATAACAGACTTATTATTAATACCATTTTCAAAGCCAAGAGGAAGTCAGAAAGTTTTTCTATAAAAACTTCTTTTTGAACTCAAAGGTCATTTCAGTACTGAAGTGCCATCTGTTCATGTCATAATGAAACTTTTTTATCATTGCATATTTTAAAAGTAATGTCTATGGGGAAAATAATAAACACATGAAAAAGTTGAAAATAGAATGTTAAAATGCTGAGGTAAACTGCTAAAATTAATTTTGAAGAGCTGTTTTATATGAAAATGAAAACTATTTTTACCTTGCATTGAAAATTTATTTGGGTTTCTGAAAATTCAGAAATTTGAGCATTTATAAACTTGAGGGACAAAGTTCAGCTTCCCATTGTGTCAAGTTAATTTCAGATTGCAGTAGCACACAATGGATGGAACTGACATGGATTACTCCAGCTGTTCTGTTCATGGCTAGGCTTCACGAACGAGGATTTGGGAAGGGCTCTACCCACGTTTGTTGCACGCGTGTTGGTGGCTAAAAAGGCCAATAGGAGATAGGCATGAGCAAAAGGTTGCAAAANTCAGCATGATGCTCCAAAGGGCCACAGCAGACCTTGATGATCAGGACAGTATCTACATCCGACACCGTACTGATGGAAGCCTATTCAATCTAAGGAGACTGAAGGCCCATACTAAGACCTTAAATCATCTTGTCCGGGAGCTCCTCTATGCTGATGACGCCACCCTTATTGCACACACAGAAGCAGCTCTGCAGCGTTTAACATCCTGCTTTGCAAACGCTGCCGAGCTCTTTGGGCTGGAAGTCAGCTTAAAGAAGACAGAAGTTCTCTATCAACCGGCACCTCAGGAAGTCTTCCATCATCCCCATATCACCATTGGCAAATCAGAGCTCAAATCAGTTCAGCAGTTTAATTACCTAGGTAGCCTCATCTCCTCGGATGGCAAGATTGACGGAGAGATAGACAACAGGCTAGCAAAGGCATATTATTACTCCAGCAGAACTTTAAATAAATACATATATGGAAGGATGGAAGGAAGCATACTATTATTTAGCACAGGAAAAAAGGCAAAAAATAAAACCCTCTGTAACTTCTTAGAGCCATTTGGATATCTGACAGCAGTAATTGACACCCACAGAGCACAAGATACAGCTTCACAACCAGAAAAAGATGTTTTCAATACAGGACACACAAACACATGCACTCCTCCCAAACCTTCCTATTATGCATCCAAGTGATTTCCCATCCCCATGGCATTTCCTGCCAAGTTTGAAAAATACAGCTTGTCTTTGGTTAATAGTAGTCAAACCTCTTCCTCCATAAGAACTGGAACATAACTGGAACAGGTTGCCCAGAGAGGTTGTGGATGCCCCATCCTTGGCGGTGTTCAAGGCCAGGCTGGATGTGGCCCTGGGCAACCTGGTCTAGTGATTGGCATCCCTGCCCATGGCAGGGGGGTTGGAACTAAATGATCTTTAAGGTCCCTTCCAACCTGAGCCATTCTATGACTCTATGATAAGGCTTCCAGAGATTTCCTGCTGGACTACCACCATGCAGATGTCTTTTGATATTGTCTATTTTGGTAGGACAATAAAAATACTTTCTTGGAAGTCATTCTAACCTTTTAATTTCTTAAAGCAAAGGCAAATTTATTCAAGGGTTGTTTTTCTTCTTTTGTTCTTTTTTAACATCTACCACAGTGTGCATTTTCCCAATAACTTGCAATATAAACCTCAGCAGTTGTTCATAATTTGCCTTTGAGTACTTTTCTTAACTTCTTCATTCAGAGATTTTTCCCTCAAATCTATCTGATAAGGAAATGGCAACTCAAAACTACTACAGAAAAGAGGAAAACACATGGCTGAGGTGTAAAGCATACTTATTTTCATAGACTCATACAGCTAGCTTGCTGCTCAAGTCTTATTTCTAGGGTGAGCATTACTATTTTTAAAATTACCTCTGTCTGCTAAGACAGAAGAGGCCAGGTCTCATTTTTAACATGCTCAAGAAATTTCACCCAGAAGCTGCATTCAACCATGGCAGAGCCAAATTACTGAAGTTCTTATTACATTCAAGCTGGTGCAGAGTCATGGTTGATATATGAGTCCATCAGTCTCAGCATTGATTTGCAGACCTCTCTGAATGTCTCTGAGTAGCAAAGCCCCCTTAAAGCATTTTTCCCTTCTCTCTGTCATACTTTGTAACTTAAATTGTCAAGTCTTATTTAAATTTCTCTGTTACCTTAAAAATATTCATCAAGTAAATCATTGTTTTAGCTATGCATATTCTCTCCATAAAAAAAAATAAAACAAATCATAGCAACTAAACCAAGACTAGAAAAACAGCTAAGGCAGCAATATAAAGCTCTCATGACTGTCATAATGAAGAATGTTAAAGAAAAATATTACAGATGCCTTTTGCTGAACTGTATTGATTAAGCAAAGGCTTCCTTGTATCCCATTGTAGACATTGCTCATGTAAGCACTACAGTGATCAAAGTCAATTAATTTTTCATTAAACTTTTCATGCTCTCTGCCTCTAACTAGACTTCCACAGAATAATTGCATAAATATATACAAATTCCTCAGGTAAAACACAGATGAAAAGTATAAGCCTCCTATTTCTTTTAACATCCAGCATCTTAAAAACCACTGCTTTCCTGTATATATTTAAACCCACAACAAATGAAACCATAAAAACATTTTTTAGCAAAAGTATAGCATATAAATTCACATGAATAACTACTGGCTTGGTGAAAGTTCCTCACTGACAGAAACTGCATCAGTTTAATTCTGTATAAAACAAGTTTTAAGAAGCACACTCTTTATGGGAGGTAAGGAAACTGCCCATTCAGCATTTTTACCAGTCTTGTATGCAGCCACACTACATCTTCACTAGGTAACCAGATACAAGTATGTCTTGTTAAAGGCCAGATGTATTCAGCTGACAAACTGCCCTGATCAAGAAGTAAAGCAAAGCTAGCATTTTTATTTTCTTCTGCCTATATAATACTGAAATATTTTTTGTTTCATCAGAATAAACTATCAGTATAATTATTTGCCAGCAGTGACTACTATAGCTGGCATATGATGGGACTTTAGCAACAAAGGCCCTAGGCAAACACCCAAACCATAAGGGTCTCCACATGTATTATTGTTTATAATCATTCCCACACAGGACTTGCTTATAAGACTTTTCTTCCCCTTACAATTTTTTGTTACTGTCACAGAGGAAGGTGAAGAACAGAAGGAGAAATTTACCTACAATTGTTGCCACTGCATGACAAGAAATGATCCAATGGTAACAGGAAAGAATCTTATCTGAAGAGTATTTGCCATTAATTTTAGTATGACTAAATCTGAATTTAATTTCTCTGTATTAGTGGAAGTATCTGCAGATCAAATTCTCTCTAAAGCAGGTTCAGAACAGGACCAAAGTTGCTCAGACAAACCTCTACTTCATCAGTCCTGCCTTATATAGTTCTATGAATATTCTTCTCAAGAAAGCACCATAAAGCTTAATTTTTTTTCCCTTACTTTCAGAAACTCCCTTGGCTTTCTCCAGCCAAAAACCATCTCATATCCTAGTTCAACAATAGCAAGCACCAGTTTTTTCCTCTGCTGCTTCACTTCTGATTAGTATGGTTTATGTAAAGGAATCAGACTTAACAAGAATGAATTCTCAACTTCACTCAGAAATATCAGTATGGTCTATGAGACATTTAAGAAAAGACATTTAGAATCAGATCTTGAAAACACTTTGTGTAGGAATCCTGATGAATAATTTCAAAACCAGGAAGAATACTCTATTATATGAACCAAAGGCAAACATATGAGATCAGTTAAATTACTGAGGGGTGACCCTCAAATTAATTATAGCACAAACTACTGAAAAACAAATGTGCTAAAAAAAATGCAACAGTAATTCTGAACCACAAGGATAGAGCCATGCCTCAATTTACAATTATGATGCCACCTTCATTCCTACTTTTTTATTTACTATTTTTACAGAATTTGAGACTGCTGAATTCTATGACTTGCTTTTACCACCTCACACAGATGAGGCTTTCTTCCTCTGGATTAGTTTTAGCTGGTTCAGACCCCAGTTCAGACTGCCAATGCTGTGGCAAAGAAAATGCAACTATATGGCAAAGATGGCAAGAAAGGGAAATCACAGTATCTTCACTTCAGTTTGGCTTAGACAGTCAGAGAGTCATGCTCTCAGGTATAGTTTGTCCCTACAGACAAGCTTTATGAACAGAAGAGGTGAACACCATCAGCTCAGTCTTCCAGTCTTGGCTGTGCTCCTGCTCCCCCTTGACTCCCTTTAGGATCTCACAGTCCAGCAAGTGGAGGATGAGACACTTCCCCTGGCTGCCAATAGCCACACACCACCACCACCACCCCCCCTCTGGAGAATTAGTATTCCCTAGCAGCAATGCTTCCATGCTTCTGCTCATTTACCTTTCTGACTTAGGTGCTTAGGGTCCAGTCACATAAAATTCACCACATAAAACCTTCTCTCTCGTGAGCTTGGATCTATTAAAACTGATTCAAAAACTCATAGAATAGTAAGAATTCAGATATAAAGATGCTGCACAACTGACTCAAGGTCAGTCACACAAACTTAGTTGCCAGGCCAGATGCTTTGTTTACACAGCATAAACCCAGTATAATGCAACCATGTCCAATACATTGAGAGTATCTTCTTAAAAGTCAAATTTATCAGCAGAATAAAGATTAAGTAGTTTTTCCATGGCAGACTTCATTAGTCTTTCAGGGATTCATGATTTTGCAGTCACCTAAGAAAAAAAACAAAACCAAAGTCTTGAAGTGACACCACAATGGTGATTTGAATACAGGCTCATCTGGAAATACACACTGATAATTAATCCCATGTGAGCAAAAGTTGTGTGATAAGCAGTGATAAGGCCTAATGTTTAGAGTTAGTACCAAGGACTGGTATGCAGACTGGTAAGGGCATTGCTAAATCTTGTGTACCACACTTAGGGGTGCAGAGTAAAAGGCTGCACCTGCTGGGAGGAGAGGAGAGGACAGGTGACCCTAAACTGACCAACTAGGTATTCCATCCCATATACATCACACTCAACATAAAGTCGAGGGATCAAGAGTGCAAAGCTCTTCTTCAATAGCTAGCATCTGAGGAGGACTCTCTCTATTCTGCCTTTGATCCCAATCCATGACTTCCTGATCCAGCTCCAGGATACAGCCCCTGAATCTGGTTTCTGCATTAGCAGTGACAGTAACATAGCTGCCATCGGGTGGGGAGGGGGAAAGGGGAGCTGGATTTGGTATTGGTGTTGTATGTATTTGTATATATATATTTCATTTGATTATTATTATTATTTCAACCCATGAAAGTGTGTCTCTCTTACTCCTTTTCCCTTCCCATGGGGTGGGAGGGGTGACTGGGAGGTAGAGGGGGTAATGGAGAGTGCCTGTCACTCAGTGAGTGGCAGGCCTAGCCCTAACCCTTGACAGCAGTGTATTTTTCAAAAAATGTCTACAGTTTTTGCCTGTTAGATTTTAAAGAGGAATAATGTCACATATACATTCCTCACTAATGCTCCCTTCTTGCTTCTAAAAATATTTACATTTTTACCAGGTCAAAAAGGTCATTTTTTTTTTAATTGCCTGCATAAAATGTTGGTAGACACATGAATTTATGATAACATAGAATTTTCCCAGATAATTTGATAATCTGGAAGAACATCAAAAAATCATTTATTTCCAACTATGACCTCAGCATAAATTTAGTCAGCCACATAAAATTAGGGTACTGTATTTTTAACTCTTCCTATCTCCCCCTGACAGTCTTGCATCCACCAAGAAATTGTGCAACTCCTTATTTAGTTCTTTCCATGAAGCCAAGACTTGTAAGTTTAAAATAAGCTTTTATATAATATCCTTTTTATCAAGCAGTTTTGTGACTTCCTAGTATAAAAGGCCTACCTTTGCACAACTCCATAATTTGATATCACAGTAACTGGAAAAGAAGTTACTAATATTTTGGAGAGTCTCAGCTGTTCTCCTTTACTGGAAGTGAATGTTTTCTTGTCAGGTAAATGACTTTTAAAGCATTTGAAATGCATAAAATTTAATGTCACTCTGTCAGGCAGTTTTACTTCCTGTGAACATGAGTTCCAAAACAAGTAGGTATATTGGAACTGTCACCTTAAGTTAATTTTCCCTATAAATCCAGTACCAGAGATCAACCACTGGAGTGCTGTTCTCCTTTTTCCAGCATAATAATAAAATGCAACTTCAGGAATATGATCCACAAATAATTTTTTAAAATAAAAAGAATTGTGAGAATCCATGACATTAAGAATAAGGTCGTAACAACCCCCAGCAGTGCTGCCAGCTCGGGGAGGAGTGGCTGGAGAGCTCCCCAGCAGAGAAGGACCTGGGGGTGCTGACTGACAGCCGGCTGAACATGAGCCAGCAGTGTGCCCAGGTGGCTAAGAAGGACAACGACATCCTGGCTTGCATCAGGAATAGTGTGACCAGTAGGAGCAGGGAGGTGATCTTGCCACTGTACTTGGCACTGGTGAGGCCACACCTTGAGTACTGTGTGCAGTTTTGGGCATCACAGTTTAGGAAGGACATTGAGCTACTAGAGAGGGTGCAGAGAAGGGCAACTAAGCTAATCAAAGTCTGGAGAACAGGCCTTATGAGGAGAGGCTTAGGGAGCTGGGCTTGTTTAGCCTGGAGAAGAGGAGGCTGAGGGGAGACCTTATCGCTCTCTTCAGCTACTTGAAAGGCCATTCTAGGGAGGTGGGTGTTGGCCTCTTCTCCCTTGTGACTAGTGACAGGACTAGAGGGAATGGGCTTAAGCTGTGCCAGGACAGGTTTAGATTAGATATTAGGAAGAATTTCTTTCCTGAAAGAGTGGTGAGATATTGGAATAGGCTGCCCAGGGAGGTGGTGGAGTCCCCATCCCTGGAGGTTTTTAAGAAGAGGCTAGATGTGTTTCTTCAGGGGATGATTTAGGGATAAGAGTAGTGTAGGGCTATCGGTTGGACTAGATGATCCTGAGGGTCCTTTCCAACCGTAATGATTCTGTGATTCTGTGAGAACTACTGGCTATTTTACTTGCATCTATTTTTGTAACAAGACTCAATAGGTCTCAGTCAGTTCTGATTTCAACCCAAAATTTAAAAAAATAAACATTGTAGGATGTTTAACTTTCTGCACCACAAGACATGATGGAAGAGCTGCAAAATGGATAAAGAAGCAAGCAGCTCAAAAAATGTGTACCAATATAGTAAAAAGATGGTATTAAGTTTGTTCCTTGTAAGCAAAGCAGGGTTTGGATCAGGCATTGGTGGAATAAAATAACCATTTCAAATCAGATCACATTGCTTTGCTCACTAATGTGTAGAAAAAGAACTTTTTAAATCACCATTCTTTTAAAGGATGTTTGGAAAGACATGAGGAATTCCAGGGGTAGGCAGACAGGTCATCAGGTTTCTGTTTTGATAGAAGGAATTAACAAATCACCATTTAAGGACAGGTATTGCAGGTCAAACCACAGTTTGATGTGCAGCACAGTGTCACATTTGTGACTGGCTCACATTAGATTCTCTGAGAAAAAGCATAGTAACAGCACAGACATAGAGTGATCTTTCCACTGATACATCCATCCCAGCACCCACTCACCTCTGCCTTAGAAATTTCCTGAGCTAAAGGTTGTATTCATCTTAAAAATGACAGTGACTTCTTTTTCAAATCATCAGATCAGCAGTCACATGAGTCTAAGACATGACAAATCTGATGTCTTCTTCCCTCAGGCTTTACCTTTCAAAATCCCAACTTACATGCAACTAACAGTACAACAGCAACACGGTGTTAAAAATGTAGGATCTGCTCCCACAGATCCATTCAATTTACCAAAGATTGATGAAGCAGAGATAATCAGATCAGGCCAGCCAGATGGTACCTCTGATGAGGGAAAATACTCCAAAGTCCAAGGTAACAGGTGCCAGGGCAGACCTCCCAGCCTGTATCTTGTCTGTGGCTAACCAGCATTTTGGATCCCATGCATATGGACCAAAAATAAATAAATTTTAAAAATCACCAAATTAAAACCTCTGCTCACCCTCTTACACTCACTCTCTTTCCCTTTTCTATCTCTTTTTTTCCACAGCAAGGAAACTGAGGATCAGGCTTCAGACACACAAATAAATTGGTTGCAGCTCTGTGCAATTCCTCCCTACCCCAACAGTCAGATGAAACATAGCTGCTTAATGCTCTTCAGGGGGTGCTCACAAAAGCCACAGAGCACAACCACCACCATGTCCACGCCTGGAAACTTGCTCAGGTGCCTGCGTCCGCAGTCTGAACTCCAAGTTGGACAGCAGAGATATACTTCACCCAACAGGAGCTGCTCAGCAGCCTGAGAAATCTTCAAAACAACCCACATCTCTACCAGTGCAGACTCAAAGTACATCAAGCCTTTTAGCCTGTCTCCAAAAGTGGCCAGCAGCAGGAGGCAAAGGAAGACTACATGAACAGGAAGCGCTACATTGGGTGAAACTTTGGTTAGATGCTCCCCGAGGCCTCGCTGATTTGTTTCTCAAAGACATTGCAAAAACTACACAGTAGTCACAACTAGCTTTCCTGACAAAGCCAAGCCTACACAGAATTATCAATTATAATAATTTTGTATTAAGATTATACTTCATTGTGTTTTCTGATGTTAAAACAAACATATTTCAGAGAAACAGTGAATGTCAAAAGGGATAAACGTGAATGATTCAACCCTAGATCATGTCACACACGACCAACCTTTCCTTTTTCTAGCACAGCTTCCATTGAAAGTCACTTTCTTACATTTTAAGTAAGAAAGAAGAGACCCATTAAGTCTTTTATCACTTCTGTCATAATATACTTTTTAAAGGGCTGAAATAACTCCACTGCACCCATGAAATTCATGAGGAATTTTGCTAACTATTTCTACATCATGTCCTGTTTAGACTTAGCTGCTAACACTGTCTTCACAAAAGAAGTTAGCTGACTCCAAACCATGGTAGAGATAAATTGAACATTTTTTAATATCTTGTTTTATCTCCATGTACTTGTTTCTTCACACACACACAGGGTTAGCATTCACCCAAAGAGTAGAAAGCAGTTACAAACAATGCTATATAATTTACATGGTGTATTTTCTGGTAATCCAGTAACACTGCAAGAAGAGAAAATAAACATTGGAGTGAAATGTCTTTTTTTATTTTGAACCATATAAAAAGTCCCCTCTCCTAACCACACTCAAATAACCTTTGGATTGCCTCTTCTGCTCTTTTGAATCCTTTCTAGCCTGTAGGAGATACTCCTGCCTACAGATCTGTTCCACATGCAACAATGCTTTCCTGCAGCCAGCATTTCCCACAGGATACATTTCTGTAAGTGTGGTATTATCAGGCTCATTCAGACAGACCCAAGAGAAAGAAATTCAGATCCAAAAAGAGAGAGAGATCTTTCCTATAAAAGCAGCAATAGCAAAGCTGTTTATGAAGTTTTAAGTATCACAATGGCCCTCTTCTGTGAAGAGGATGGTGTATTTCAGCAGAAAAAAACCCATCAATTTGAAGTCTTTTGGAATTCTTCTGCAATAAACCCACCAAAGTATACCAGTCTCATCATCCCAGCTTTGACTCCACATGTGTATAAGACAAAACCACTAAAAAATTATAAAAATTACTTTAAAAAGTTTAATTATTTATTTCATATATGCCACTGACCTATTAAAATTTCTTCTCCATTTGCCTGAAAACAAAAACCAAATACTTTTTCTATTTAATTCCAACAGTCTTTTCAGCTTAGGCACTGCCTGTATTCAAGTGAGTTCCAGAAATCCCCCAAAGCTTATTAAAAGAACATTATTCATTTTTTTGGTGTGATCCAAGAGCTATTTGGCTTACAAAAGGTAGGCTGTTGGCAACAACTGTTGAAGCTTAAAATATAAGACATCAGGCAAGGAGTTTGTCTCACATTAGAGTACATAAAAAGTAATTGCTTCTTTTAACTTTTAACTGACTACGAGAAATGCATCTGAAATAATTTTTCATGGGTAAAGTCCACTAATACAAATAACTGCATAACCAAATTCTGCTTAGTGTCTTTTATACCACAGCAGTTATACATGCATTTCTTAAACAGTGCATTTTCCATCCTTCATGCTTTCACATAGAAGTCTTCAAGCTTATTTTCCAATTATTCAGTCACAGAATCACACAGCTCTCAAAAAATGAAATGTGTAAGAATTAATTTGTGCAATGTTTCAATCTCAGAATGAAGCACTAAATGAGCACATTTCCTTCTGCTGCTTTTTCTTTCACAAAAGAAGCTATCAATGACAGAGCTTCCTTGGCCATAAGACACAAAGGCATAACATCACTGATCCAAATAGCTCATCAAGGCCAGATGTCTTCAGAGAGTACCAAAGCAGCCTTCTGCATTTCCAAGCACGTCTTACTGTTCTACAAACAAAAGTATCCCTACAGTTAGGAAATCCAATGGCATTCTGAAAGGAAAGATACTATTTGTTTTCAGTGCTTCTTTCTATATTTTAATTACAGGTTCCCTCCCAGCTTGGAAAAAAGAACAGAAGCATATGTCACAGGCATATGGGAGCATCAAAGACTAAGGGTGTTTTCATGGCAGACTCTTTTTAAAGTAGCTTTCATCATACCTTCCAAAGTACACTAAGTGTTGAGTGTCTTAACTCACAACGAACACATCAATACTACTTTCAAAGTCATTTCAGAGTGTTCTGGCATAAAACCAAGCTACATGACAATTATAAAGGTCTTCCATAGAGATTCAAAGTTCACAGGTTCACATATACTTTTCTGTATAACCGACACGAACAAAATTCTGCCGTGTGTGATCTGTAAGATTTCAGTTTCATTTTACCTAGAAAATGCATGCTACATCCAGTAAAGACCCCAAGCAATTCTGATTTCACTTGCTTCTCTTTTGCACAACACCACATTCCAGTTACATATGTGAAACTGATTATTGAAAGCTTTTTACAGCGTAAGACTATGGTGTAATATTAATTAGTAATGCTATAGTAACAGTGGTGCTAATTAATTCATCCTAACCTATAGCAAAACAACATGCACAACGCTATTTTAGCTTTAACAGTTATTCCACAGTGTACTTCTCAAATTGAACATATTTGTGCTGAACACAATTTAAATATATAATATCCCAGAAAACAGAAGAGCTAAGGCAGATATGTTGAGATAGATTGTCTTACCAAGACAAAATGATATGTCAGAGGATACAGGCAGCTTCTGGCAACAAACCAGTGTGGGAAAATCCAAGGTTAGTTCCCCATTTATTCCTAAGCAGCAATGAGTACATTCAGATCTTGTCCCCAGTCCCAATAAATCAGTGATGGGACTCCCGATGACCGAATCTCACGTCACTGGAATCTCGGCATACAAGGTTTAACACAAGGACGCACAGTGGGAATGGATACCCAAGTCAAACAGCACATACACGCCTGGGCACATGGACCCAGGACTGGCCTGTGACTCGGCACACGGAAGCACACAGCACAGCAAGATTGCTGGAGACCAGATGCAGCTGGAAGTTGTGCTTTCCAACAGGACAGGCCTGCATCTGCACAGCATCACCTCCTCCAGGACCCCACGCAGAAGGCGCCAGTGGACTCCCTAACCATGTCTCTGTGTAGCACAAGCAGTTTGAGAAGATGAGTATTATACTGTAAATGCAGGGAATTATTGCGCCTGAGTGGTAAGGCATATAGAAGACAACAGAACAGTATGCACTGGCACATGAAACTCAAGGGTCCACCTCAGGAAGGCTGCATTCTGAACCTTATTTTGGGGGGTTTGGAGACCTCCCAAATATGCACATAGTGCATTACCATTGGTGGCAGCCCCTCTTGTTTGCCTTTTGTCAAGAAAAGGCTACACTTAATCTTAAGAAAGTCTGTACAGATACAATCCAGTCTGCCAAGGCCTGTCTTCCTAGAGCAAAAATTTTGAATGAATGGGCAAAATCAGAAGTTGCAGAAAACACCCCTACCTCTCAAAATATAGAGACTAAATAAAGTGAAATTTCAAGCTGATCTGCAATCTAGGCCGCAATGGTAAAGATTGCAACACAAAATTTATCTTTGAGCTTTAAAAAGCTTTCAGACATTGTGGATATAAAATATATTGTTCTTCTTTCCATTTAGACTTAGTTATAAAATTATCATTACTGGGAGAAGAGCAAAGACTATTCAAACAAAGCTAGATACACTTTTTAAAAAGACCAAATAAACTTTGCCATGGTCAGATCTTTTACTTTACCTTTTTTCTGAGAAATCAGCTTTACTTGGAACAATAAATCAAAGCCACTGTACCTCATTATTCCCAATTTCACTATTTATCAATGAATTTAATCAATGCAATTTTCTTGCATGAGCTAGAACAGCCACCTGCCCTCCCTCTTGAACGTCCTCCAAATTCACTGTGCCATTTTGATACTAAAAAGTGGCCAAGAACATTAATATACTCAGGACTTCTCATTTGTTGAAGTGACAAGTATTTTTGTTAGCAGCACTGTAATGACAGGTTAAGGTGGATGGAGAAAATTTTATTAGTCTAACAGAGTTGTTCATTTTTCTGCCATAAAGAGTTAAGACAGTTAACATCTCCCCACAAAAACAGCAGGACATGTTCACCAAATACCCACTAGAAAGATTGGACCCCAGGAGAAAACTTGCCAAATTGCAGCTACACACTTTATTTCATATTACTGCATGAACAGAAATCATTTAATGAGTCCCAAGCACTAACAATATTAATTATAGAATTATCATCAGATAATCAAGCATTCCCCTTTTACCTTGATTCTGTAATCCTACCTGAACTAAATATCAGTTGCCACAGAAAGACAGAATATGACACATTTTTACCTTTGCACCTTGGAAAGCTGACTGTGAGAACTGTGAAGTTAAACAGCTCAGGAGAAGGCAGTAAATAAATACAAATTAGTGTTACTATATGCTTGCTTGATCCAACAAGCCAGGTGAAACAAGTTTAACCCCATTCCTCCCTAGGCACTACCTCTTCCCTCCATCCCAGCAAAAACGTAGTCCAGGGAAATACTCCTCCAACTGCACATTAACAATAAAACTCCAATAATGTGCATATTAGTAGCACAGAGTAATTAAAAACATGTGACATATTCACAACTTCCCTCTTCCCCTTATGTTGACAGATCAACACTAGTAAAATAACTAATAAAAAATATGAACTACACAAGTGAGCAGGAAACCCACCAGCCCACTCTCCTCTCAACAGCTCCATTACTCATGCTTCAGCACATTCACTTAAAATTTCTACAAATACCTGCATTCCTATCCCAAACAATCAAGTCAACCAAGTCAAGAGTTTCTCTATATTTACACAACTAGCATGGTTACAGAGATATATGATGTTTCCAGTCTCCTAACCACATACAGATTAGCTTTGGTCTTTCTGACACAAGAACATACGCTACAATTCATTACCTACCAATACCACCTGCATCAGTAGGGGCCATCATAAGACATCAGCAAATCAACACAAATTCAGCTCCTTCTAAAAAGATGCAAGGTTTGCAAATAAAAACCATTAATGCTGTGTAAGATCCTGCTGTTACAGAGTACTTTTTGTTTCCAGGTTCTTATAATCTCTAATTTTGTGCCATGACAAGATAACACACGGACAGTTAAAAAACAGGAAGCATATCCCTTAATGTCCTCACTGAGTCATAAAGTCTTTTATAGAACTGTGTAAAGGTAGAGTTAACCAGGAAAAGACATTTTTCAAAATTACAGTATATTACAGTATATTATTTTCACAGGAGGTGGTTAAACATAATGACTCCTGTTTTAATTACAAGGATACTAAGACAACAAGCTGAATTCTTCTCCTGGACATTCCTGCCACCAGTCAGCTGTGGAGTCCATCCAGGTAACGGTACAGCTTTTGGGTCTCAGTGTCATTGCTGGCAAACTGACAGAATGGGGGAAAACTAGTGAGTGCTGCATTAATCTTTACCATTGGAGATTGTTTTCAGAATTGTGACTTTTCTGTCAAAAGAACTGGAACTTACGCCAAAAAAATCACTTGACTGTCCAATATGTCTAAAAAGTTGGTTTAAGAAAAAAACTCTATGATATGAGAAACAATGATCTTGTATAATTAAGACAGTAAATGCTGTTGGACTTTGTAATGGTTTGACCCAGGCTTTTCCTGGTAACCAGTTTGTAACCAGGGAAGTGATCATGTTTACCCAGTATTCCACACAATTTTACGTAACTGGGGGTATAAATAAGGAGGAGGAGAGACCTTCGCTCTCTCTTCCTTTCCAGTGGATTCAAAGACATAGGTTCTCTGCTATCGGTCTCACCCGTACAGAGGAGTCAAGCCTTGCAGGCCTTGTAGGCCTTGAGAGGCAGCAGTTGCTGGCGTCAATCAGTGCAGCTCTGCTATCTTAAGGAGAGTTGTAAGATTCTGTTTTTATTAGTTCTATCCTGGGTTTCAAGTGTACATACCTGTTTCAGTTTCCCTTTTCCCTTTTTCCCCTTTTTCCCTTTTTTTCCTTCCCTTTTCCCTTTCCCTTGGGGGTTCCCTCTACTGTGTGCATAGTATTTTAATTGTATATAACTGCTATATATGTAAATATAAATGCTTTTGATGTAGTTTGGGTTGTTTTGGGCTCTTTAGTTTCTCTCATAGTTTTTTTCTAAACTCTGAGAGAGAAAGGGGGGGGAAGGCTTTCACTGTGAGTTTGGGCATTTGGCAGGGAGCCAGGTCCAAACCATCACAGACTTGCATCTGTCATTAGTCCTAATCCACTACAAAAACTCCAACACTATCATTATATTCTCAAAACAAGCTGCTTTTCCAGCCAACATGTAATTTCTTATAAAACTATAGACATACTTCACTTTTTAATGTACAAGAAAATACAGTCAACAAATGCAACATTAATTATAATATCTAAGTGTGTGAAATCTCTCAGAGAGATGATCATTTCAGATTCATGCCATTTAAAGTATCATCAGGATGATGGATATTAGTTTAGTTGCAAGGACGCTGTGGGAGACAGTGTCAAATGCTTTACTGACATCAAGATAAACCACATCCACTGCTCTCCCATCATCTATCCACCTGGTTATGTCCTCATCAAAGGCTATCAGGTTGGTCAAACATGACTTCCCCTTGGTAAACCCATCCTGACTGCTCCCAATGACCTCCTGATCCTTGGAGACAGAGTTGAGGATAAAGTGTTCCTTCACCTTTCCAGGGATGGAGGTGAGGATGACCAGTCTACAGTTACCCGGCTCCTCCTTCTTGCCATTTTTGAAGACTGGAGTGACCTTTGCCTTCCACCAATCCCCAGGCACCTCTCCTGTTCCCCAGGACTTATTAAAGATGATGGAGAGGGGCCTGGCAATGACTTCTGCCAGCTCCCTCAACACCCATGGGAGCATCCCATCAGGTCCCATGGATTTATGGATGTCCAGATGGCTTAACTGCTCCCTAACCCAGTCCTCTTTAACTAAGGAAAACTCCTCCAGTATCCTAACATCATCTGGGGGTTCATCAGGGGTCTGGGGCTCCTGAGCCCAGTCTCTAACAGTCTAGGCAGAGACAAAGAAGGCATGCACTAATTCCACTTTCTCTGTATCATTTGTCACCAAGGCACCCACCTCATTCAGCAGTGGGCCTACGTTGCCTCTAGTGTTAGCTTTTCCTGCAATGTATTTGAAGAAGCCCTTCCTATTGTCCTACAACCAGTCCAGGAAGTTTAAAAGGATCTGTAAGTAGAAATGCAATAAACTAATGGTTATAATTATGAAATATCTACTCAGTATTTACACAATCAAGAGGAAAAAGGGGGGGTGGGGGGGAAAGGGGACAGAGGAAAAATAAATCACTAAGGCAAATTAGATGAGTTCTTAAATGAAATATTCCTGGATCTGTCTCTGCCAGTCAATGCGCATCTAACTACCGGAGGACAGCATACGAACTTCCATGGTGAGTATATAGAATCATAGAATCATCTGGGTTGGAAGGGGCCTCCAGAGGTCATCTAGTCCAACCCCCCATAGTGAGCAGGAACATCCCCAACTAAATCAGGTTGCTCAGAACCCTGTCTAGCCTCACCTTGGACACCTCCAGGGACAGGGCCTCTAGGGAGAGGAAAGCAAGAAAGCTATGACAAATCATCATCCCTGAGTCGGCCGCAGAGTTGCTGCACTTTGCTTTGCAGTATCTACTGCCAGCTGCTATGACAGACTAGCGATACTCACTGCTGTGCCAAGAAACTGCCTAAATTAGACTTCACCAGCTTCAGGCTGATATGGTACAAGCTAAGGGATCTCAGGCCAGCTCACAGTGTATCAACACTGCAACCACTTTGTGACTGCTACTTACCCATACTAAAATACAGGATAGCAGATCAACTAGACTGTGATCCTGACCCAGTATGACTATTGTTTCTTCCTCCATCTTATTTCCACAGCAAACTTTGGAGTAGTTTTAATGAAGTAAGACCAAAAAAAGAAATATTCACAACTACATTGTTAATAAATAAAAATATACATACTGCAGAATGGGGAGAGAACACACTTTTAAGAACTAGATTTCATGTAGGTGGGTAACATTTTATTGAAAGGCACTGAAACATCTACATGTGGCAGAAGCTGTCTCAGCTTTTGCTCGAACACCTTCCTTATAAGGAAAGGCTGAGGGAGCTGGGTCTCTTTCGCTTGGAGAAGAGGAGATTAAGGGGTGACCTCATCCATGCTTTTAAATATGTGAAGGGTGGGTGTCAGGAGGATGGGGTCAGGCTCTTCTCAGTGAAGCCCAGTGACAGGACAAGAGGCAATGGCTGTAAGCTGAAGCATAGGGGGTTCCATGTGAATACACGTAGAAATTTTTTCCCAGTTGAGGTGCCAGAGCACTGGCACAGACTGCCCAGAGAGGTTGTGGAGTCTCCTTCTATGGAGGTATTCAAAACCCGTCTGGACACGCTTCTGTGTGACCTGGTCTAGGGAATCCTGCTGTGGCAGGGGGGTTGGACTAGATGATCTTTCGAGGTCCCTTCCAACTCCTAATATTCTGTGATTCTGTGTGATTCTGTGATTCTGTGATAATTAGACTGCAATAGCTATTTAGCTCTACAGCATATCTTAGACAATGTTACTGTCATTTTCAGGGAGGCTCTGAAGCATCTGAAAAAACAGCAAGTCAACAGTAACACCACAAATACAAGATTTCCCATCCTGTATTCAAAGAACATGGTATTTTTCAACATAACATCAATCTACTCCAACGCCATTCTGGAATGAAAACAATTTTTAGCCTTTTCATCTATTTAATATGTTAAACAAGTCTCAGAGCTGATTAATAATCCTGCCACAAAGCATCCTACCTCTGCTCACAGCCAAAACAAACAAGTGAAAATGCTTTAAGCAACCCCGCTGCAGGTCAT
Source organism: Galbula dea (assembly GCA_013399015.1). Lineage (NCBI taxonomy): Eukaryota > Metazoa > Chordata > Aves > Piciformes > Galbulidae > Galbula > Galbula dea. Next base: position 180,859 of record VWZX01004398.1, on the reverse strand, counting down.
CCTAAAGACAAGGCTAGAACAAGCTGCTGCCAACAGCATTACAAGCACTTATCAAGCTTATCCTCCTCAATTAGAGGCTTTTAAAATTGCTGCTACAGGATGTGTTTTTCATCTATTACTCAGACCTTACTAAACGTCTCCATGACCTTGTTTCATGCTGGCTTTTCCTAAACCTAGAATGCGCCTCACCCCACATATTTTTGTGCATATACACCAACTGCTACAACCACTAAAGCTTTTTATCATTACTGTTTCCCGTTCACTTCCATAAGGGTGCCAGAAAAGAGACTGATGTATATCACATAGAATCATCATAGAATCATAGAATGGCTGAGGTTGGAAGGGACCTAAAAGATCATCTAGTTCCACCCCCCCCGCCATGGGCAGGGATGCCAATCACTAGACCAGGTCACCCAGGGCCACATCCAGCCTGGCCTTGAACACCGCCAAGGATGGGGCAGCCACAACCTCTCTGGGCAACCTGTTCCAGTGCCTAACCACCCTCCTGGTAAAGAAATTCCTCCTAATCTCCAACCTAAATTTCCCCTCTTGCAGCTTGTAACCATTTCCCCTCGTCTTATCATAGTTTGAGAATCTAAAAAGTCTCTCCCCTTCTATCCTATAGTCCCCCTTTAGGTACTGGAAGGCAGCTATGAGATCCCCTCGAAGCCTTCTCTTTTTAAGGCTGAACAACCCCAACTGTTTCAGCCTTTCCTCGTAGGGGAGGTCCTCCAGTCCTTTAATCATCTTTGTGGCCCTCCTCTGGACTCGCTCTAACAATGTCTAACATGTCAGAGACCATTAGTATTTTAAGCATTATGTTTGTGCATATGCTCTTTAGCAGCATTAGGCAAAGTAATTCGAAGTCAGACCTTGGCTACCTGGATCCTTTCCAGTCCTGCACCGCACTGACACAGATCTAGACCTAAACCAGAAGGAAGGCAGGGAAGGGAGAAAGGAAGAATTGCAAAATAGCCTACACTATTCTGCCATTTATTTCTCCAGACTCTCTTCTGTCTTATTACTTACAACTTAGCATGACAGAAAAATGATCAGCTGAGTAAGAAGTATACAAACTTCCCCCTGCTTCCCTCAAGGCAGTAACTTTTCTAGAAGCTTATGCTTTCCAATCAGGGCTGAATTAGCTTTCTTAAAAAATAGTCTTCTTTTCCCTACTACCTGCCATCCAAAGCTTTCTTTCCTACCACACACAAACAAATTATTACAAATTCTACTCAATCATTCTTTGTACTCAGAACTCTTCTGCTCCATTTTCTACACCTGGTGTTTGTTATAGTGTAGGCAGTTTGCAAAACAGATGGCATGCACGACTACTAAAGGAAGGCACTCAGATTAAAACAAACTCAGCTTGAAGTATTGTAGTATTATAGTCTCACTTTCACTGCACCAAGCTTTGTGAGTAAAAGTTTATATTTTAATTGTAATCACATTGCTTTAATTTGAAATCAGATAGGACAGTTAAAACCTTGTCTCATGGTCTCGTACAATATTCTATTGCTCTTGAAGGTAACTATTGTGACTGAAAAATAAGATAATTGCTATGGGAAATTATCTACCCAAATTATAATTCAATGGGGAAATAACAGTAAATAACTAAATCTGGAAAATGACACTAGACAAAAGTACACTCCTTTAAAAATGCAACTTTAATTTGGTGAAGTAAAGAGCAAGCAGACTTCTCAGATTTTATCACCTTCATTCCAGAGTATTGCTGCAACATTTCTTCCCATTTTATTAAAATTTTTACTATTTTTCTCTAATTTCTATTGACAACATTGCTTCCAAAGCTAATGCACATTGCCACTTCCTCTGCAATCTTGAGTTTAAGAAAGAACACCTAGTTAACCAAACATAGTGAGGATCTTAGATCCGGCGTAAGATGTAGGCTCTTACAACTGTTCCTATTCCAATTGTCTTTGCACTTACTCATTGCCACACTGTGAAAACCAGCAGCAGAATGACTGCTACACTGTGCAGTAGGAGAGATGTAATTTAGTTCTGATTGCCCTATAGACCTCTTATGAAAAGACAGCTATATGACCATTCTCTATTTTCTTCCTTGGAAATAATATTAGTTTACTACTCAAGAAAATTATAAAGAATCATTGCTAAATCATCTTCTTCTTGAGCCTTACCTGAAGCACTATTAAATTGAAAAGCATTATTGCCATTTAATAAACATGCCAAAATATAGGGGAAAAATAAATGAAAAACAAGATGGTTAACTTCAGATTTTCTACTCACTCCTATTCTTGCAAGAGTAGGAGTAAGTAGAAATAACAGAAGAACAAGGCTTACCTGGTAGACAACTCTGTGATCCCAGGACAACTAAATGAATTGCTAAATAGCCCTAAAACCTTCCCTACCTTTCCTCACTACAAAACAACCCCCCTGTGCTTAACAAAGTACTATGCTTCCTCAAAATAGCTAAGATGCAGAATGAAAGTTCTGCATCATGGGACATTTTCTAGTGCTGTACTCAACTCCAGTGATCAAATATATCTGCCCATTAGGTGACACTGGCTCAACCAGGTTTCTGCAAAGGGAGTGGTTTTTCAGGAAGCAGGAGGAGGCATCTGAATCTTTCCAATGTCTCAGTTATTGGATTATCAAAAAAAAAAAGTGAGTTTAAATGCTGATGTCAAAGTATGTAAACAATGAAATCCAATATTCAGATAAATCTTGACTGTTTCCTATGCTGCACAAACCAGTGCTTAGTTTTCCCCTAAGACATTTAACTTTTCCCATTTTGTTTGGTTTACATACTGCAAAAGCAGAGGCTGACCTTAGCTTACTCCTGTCTTCCTAGATAAGATGGCTCCTCAGAATCAATAATAACTATTAGGAAAGTGATCATTCTTGTCCTCTGAAAACAAATATGAAGGTCTGCCATGAAGGTCTCTCCAATTTAGAAAGAAGGATGTGAGGTGACTAAACCAAGGGCTTTACGGAAGTCCACATAGACAACATTCTTCGCTCTTCCCTTGTCCACTGACTTCATCACTCCATCATAGAATGCCACTAAGTTGGTCAGGCAGGACTTGCCCTTGGTGAAGCCATGCTGGCTGTCTCAAATCACCTCCCCATCCTCCATGTGCCTTAGCATAGCTTCTAGGAAGATCTCTTCCATGATCTTCTCAGACACAGAGGTGAGGCTGACAGGTCGGTAGTTCCCAGGGTCCTCATTTCCACTATTTTTTTTACATGGGTGCAATGTTTCTCTTAGATTATTACAATTTAGTGTACAGGCTTTACAAAGGCCAAGTGACACTGCTCAACTCCCAGTTCTCCTCTGCCTATGCAGACACATACCAAAACCCCTTTAACAAGTTTTAATTGGTAGTAAATATTCTTTATGTTGAAAAGAAACTCTTACAAAGCATTGAGTTAAAAAAAATATTTTTAAACTCTCATAGCAGGAAAAGATAAAGAATTTTAAAGGAATCAGCACACTTTGTCTCTTCAGGGATGTATTTCTGCACTTTACAGTAGCTTCTTTACTATTTCTTACATTAAAAATAAAACCAACTATGCCAACAGCTTAAATGGACAACCAGTCTTTCAGTCTTTCTTCTCTGTGTGGGTACACAGAGACTAGTAGACAGCATCAAACTTGGATCTCTTCTTCACTTTAATTTCAACTTCACAAACAAAGACAAAAAATGAGGCACAAAAAAAATTAGTCTGGCATATAAAAGATGCATGTTTCCAATGTATAGGGATACTGACTTTCTTTTTCATTCCACTTTAGACTTACAGCTCTACACTTGTATTTACACCTGGTTTTACTCTGTCATAAATCTGTGTCAATTCTAAACTGGCATGAGAAGAAAAGAGTAGGACAGCACCTGAGAAGAGGGTGGTTGACAGGACATTATCCTCACAGAGAGGAATATTCAGTTCACACATATACAGGTGTGCAACCTCTCCAACAAACTGAATGAAAGCAGTACATCTATTTTCTGAGTACAATCTGCTCCTAAGGAAAAAAGTGGCAAGATTGGAACAGTAGGAAAGATTAAAATTTTCTGAAAGCTAAGAATTCTCTAATCCCTATCACCCCTTGTGTGGTTAAGATATTGTCCAAGAAGTCAAAATTTTGCAGAACAGAAAAATTAGGAAGATTTCTATTTCAGGAGTAAATCCAAGGAATCTTCAACCCAACATCCTTTTCCCAAAACTTTGTTATCAACAAAATTCTGGTTTAAGATTACTAAAGTTCCCTAGAAGTCTACCACCTTACAGTTCATTAACTGTCACTGGATTTTACCTTACTGTTAGTTAATGACAGAGGTTGCATATATCTTACTACTTTTATAAGCATGAGAATCTGAAATTAGGAAAATGCCTAATAGCTACCATTTTATCTAACATCAGAATCCCTTTTTTATGGGCTTAAAAAAACCCAAACAACAACCTTTCAGACAATTTCAAAATGCTCAGAAAGTTAATCTGGAGATAGTATGAGTAGTTGCAATTCTGTGCAAGACACTAAGTCTGTATTTGGCCTAAAAAACATGAGTGTTCTTAGGCCTGATTCCTATCAGTGGAGTCACTCACAGTTTTACACTGAGCATGGTAAGGATAGATTTCATTCAATATCTGAAGTAGTTTACATAGTTCTGTTTCCTATTACAAAAAGAACCATAAACATATTCTTTTTAACAATTTAATTCCTGCATCCATTAAATGTCTCACAGGATTCCAGGCCAACTCCTCACACATGCAAGTAAAAGCTGAAGAATAAAAAGCAAGGACTGATTTTATCTCAAGGTTATGGAAACATCATTAAACCACAAAACCATGGTGTCAAAAATTTATCTTGACATTAGAAAATGTCTCAGTGGAGTTAAAGCCTTATCATGTAATTAACTGCAGATAATTCTGTTTAATACTGAGGATCAGAATTTTAAAACAGTCACAACCTTGATAAATGGCATGTTAAATAAACTAGAGGTCATAAAGAGTGATCAGACAGAAATAATGAAAAAAATCCAACTCCAGCTCAAAGAACAGTTGATATAAAAGCAAATATTCTAGTAAGGACACAGTAATGCTGTGAAAAAGGAAGGCACATTACCCTTCTGAAACACCTCCCCATCCAGTACAGCTGATATTTTCCACAGGTCTTATGCAAACTAAAAATACATTGAGGTGAAATTCTGTTCCCATGGAAAGAAAAGGCAGAACTTTGATTTTCAATGGATAGTTTCCACAAGTTTGCACTCAGGGAGACTCTGCCTCTTGAGCATCACAAGCAAGTAAAAATATAATTTTCACAAGACAAGAGCAGTGGCCAGCAGAGAAGCAGGATTGTTTAAAACAGCTTCCAAGACACTCTTCTGACCTAACTCAGGTTGGAGATTTTCCAAGAACTATCTGCAATTTAGGCATCTCACTGCAAGATCATTTTTCACTTCTGTCTGTCCAGCTGCTTATTTTCCTTCTTGAGGATCCAGCATCAAACAGAATAAAATATGACCTTTGACTGGATCTTTTTGTGGCATGCAATTAAATAAATGATTCCAAAAAGGTCAATGTTAGAATAAGTACCTACTGAACTTGAAAGGAATCTTGGAAGAGATTGGAAAAACAAGGTTACATCTTGAAGTCATGTAGCTGTAATATTTCTTCATTCTATGACCACACAGAGAAGTCATCACAGCTGGTCTTTTTTAGAGTTACACTACAGAGAAGAGGCCACATAAGTCTTTTATCAGAGACTTTACAGTTCCAAAGCCCTAAATTTTACCTGTTGGGAATAAGCATCCCTATTCAGACTAAGGAGAAAACCAAAACAAAACAACAAGCAAGCAAACAAAACAAAGACATCATACAGATAAATAAAAACCCAAACAAGTAACAGCAAAAAACCCCCATACCACCAGAATTTTTTCCATTGACAACTGGCATTCAGATTATCTTCTGAAAACATTCCATGGAAGTTTGAGAAAATACCTGCTGCTCTCTCACTAGGGATGGGGGCATATCAAAATCCTATTTTAATATAATGCCATGCTTCCTAACACACTCATCTGACAATCAAATTCAGAAGGCCATAAGCCACCATATGGAAAATTATAGAGTGACAATAGAGCTTTCCAAAAAGCATTGTGCTTGACAGAACTCTGGACAACATACTAATTTAACCCACATGTGAAGCATATAACTATATGTAGACAATAGCTCCTTTCTCCCAGCCAGTTGACCTGGTTCAGACAGATTCTTCTGTCCCTTCTATCAATTATTTTTATGATTAGTGATATGAAGTACCTGTACCCATGATAGGTCTATGTCATTTGCTCTCAATTTTCCTAGGGCAGAGTATAGTAGCATGAGCAGAAGAAGAAAATGAGACCTACTATAACATTTTGAGAGCCTCTGAATTTCCAGAAGAAAATAAAAGAAAAAAAAAAAAAAGAGCAATGATGACTTAAAAACTCAGTCAATATAAGGAACATGTTCAGTTAAAAATATCTTTGTGATAGCAAAGCTATGGTAGGCCAGCTGTTGACATTTACAGGATCATTCCTAGTTACCCAGTTAACAGGATTTGGAGCTATTCACTCTGCTTTTGATGCCCACTTGCAGCACCTTCATAAAATACATTAGAGGGGTGAGGAGGTGCATATATGTGCAGATGCTTGTGCATACATGTACATTAAAAAAAAAAAATGTAAAAGTCCCCTTATTTTCTTCACCAGTATTCCAATAAATTGAGCAATCATCACACTGCTCCTGTAAAGCCACCCCAGCCAGCCCCCATCTTAAGCTTATTATTACATGGAAGGTAACAACATTTGTAAAGAAATTCTTGTTCAAATTGGTTAGGCACTGATCATCTTCTGATACACAGTTTTATTTTTTAAAATAGTTTGAGAGAACACCACATAATGCATGAAGTTTTTTATCTGAGTCCATCTGACTAGGTGTATTTCAGTTTTTCAGGGAAAATTGCAACTTTACATCACTAATAATGACCAAAAAAATCTATGGAAAAAACACAGTTGAATAGATTAGTCCTTTTCATGGTAAAAAAGATTCCACAATTCTGCAAACATTTTATAAAGATAAAAAAAATCATATATTGCATTTTTATTTAATTTCTTTAAAAGAGGCCCCTCCCTTTTATTTATCTCAGAAGAAAAACATCTAAGAGTTTGACATAATTCCTAAGAAAACACTTAAAACAACTAAAACATGCAGGAATTAGATAAATCTTATGGTAGAATTTATCAATGAACTAGAAATCAAAAAAAAATTAAAGCAAGTAATAGTAAGCCAAGTATTCTCCATATGAAGAATTTTTGCTAGCATTGTTCAAATTAAGTTTTCTGATTTGAAAGCTATAGAATATGTACAGCAAAAGCCCACAATATTTAGTTGGTAACATAACAAACACTTTACATATTGTGGAAATTAATTTTAATTACTTTACATGTACCCTTTTAGAATAGTTGCCCCTGAGAAAGCAGCTTGTGGGTTACAGTACTGTCATGAACACCTGTTAACACATACTACTAAATGCTAAAATGAGATGGGAGGGTATCTGCAAATATAAGATATTGCACTTTACAGAAAAATTCTAGACTGAAGAGTGATGCTATACACTCTTCATCATTGTGGAAAAATCACTTATGTTGGTTGACTCAATTGGTTTTGAACTTTGTTTTTTAGTGCAACATTTTTTTTCAAAGACTTTTACCATGGTAAATTAAAAAGGGAAAGGCAAAAAAAATCCACTGGTTGCTGCTTTAGTGAAATGTTAAAATTAAATAAAAGCCATACTTCTACTTAAATACTGACTGAAGAAATAAAATAAATAGTTTGGTTTCAGCTTGTCATATATCACACTCTGGATGTCTCTACTGAATTCCCACTCAAAGATAAATCAAGAACACATGGAAAGGATGAGTTGTCAGGCAATCACATTTTAACACTTACTTTTGTGAAGATCTGAAAAAAGTCAATTGCAGGTGGCAAGTCAGACACATCCTGGATCTCTGATTTCAAATACAGTTGCAAGGTCTGTGCAAGGTGCCTGAGGCCATCTTTCATTTCTTCACTTAAATGTTCAATATCTTAAGAGAAAAGGGAAAAAACATAAAACAAGCATACCATGTTGTAAACAGAACCTTTCACCACCATTTTGAAAATGTCCAATGGCAGCCATAGAGTCTAGACATTTCAAGGCCCCAAATTAATCTTGATAGAGGGCAATTTTGACATCTTTTTTTTTTTACCCCACAGCTACCTATCAACACGCAGAAACATTTACCAGGCTGCAACTGCTAAGCTGTATGAATACAATAGTGAGTTAAAGATCAAAAGCCAACAGAAAAAGCAAATGTGTAAGCAGATGTAAGACATTACATGGAAAAATTAGGCAACTGGTTTTGTAACATTTAAAAGGTGTTTGAAAAATCTATGCAGCAGTACCTTCCTCCTTGCAGCAGTGCATATTTTTATACTGCATTCTCCATAGATGCATCAGAAATGCTTTATGTTAGTAGATTGAAGAGGAAATTCTTTTAGAGACAAAGGTAGTTTCATACACAGCAGCTGGTAAAGAGAATGGATATGGAAAAATATTACAGAATCAGAGAATCTTTATGGTTGGAAAAGACCTCTAAGATCATCAAGTCCAACCGTCAACCTATCACCATCGTGCCACTAAACCATATCATAGAATCATAGAATGTTAGGAGTTGAAAGGGACCTAGAAAGATCATCAAGTCCAACCCCCCTGCCAAAGCAGGACACCTTAGATAAGGTCAGACAGCAACAAGTCCAGGTGGGCCTTGAATGTCTCCAGAGTAGGAGACTCCACAACCCCCTGGGCAGCCTGTTCCAGTGTTCCGTCACCCTCACTGTGTTTTTTTCTCACATTAACACTAAACCTCCCATGCTCTAACTTGCTCCCATTACCCCTTCTCCTAACACTGGATGACATTAAGAAGAGTCTAGCTCCTTCCTGACACTGGCCCTTAACATATTTGTAGACATTTATGAGGTCCACACCTTTTTTGAACACCTCCGGGGATTCCCTAGGGTCTAATTTTGCAGCAGTTTAAACCTATAGCTATATGTGGACCTAAATGTACTGCTCATGGAGCATTCATACAGCTGCATTTCCAGTTATGCAGTGATATTAATATCAAAATCACAAATACTTTCAGTTGTAAAACTAAACAAGCAAATCATTTCTCCCTGTTACATTTATACTGGGGAGTTGGTTGAGGACTTCCTCTATCACGGAAGTTCTGAAGACTGCAATAGGAGTTAGGAAAACCTTTACATATGATTATGCAAGCATCACAGGCATTTGTACTGTATTCTGCAAAGTATCAACTTCAGTTAATGTCTAGGAGTCCTGATTACCTTGCTTTTTGGAGTTAAGAAGGTTGGACAGAAATTGTTATTAAAGCTCTTAGAGTAAATACAGATGAAACAATAGATGTGGATCTCCCATTCGCCTCCTCCTAGTTTAACTTGCTACAGACCAGCTGTTTCTGTATCAGTGAAAGAACAGTCATCCCACCTGTATCACAGGCCATACCCTCATTTCCTTCAAAATGTGAATTTTAGTAGAAGCTTCCAGCTACTTTACAGATTTTTCTATGATTTATCCATTGCAGCTCAGGACTGTTCAATATCTACAGATAACTTCTGACACTATTCCCCTTGCCTCCAGCCAGCTTAAGGGAAGCTGAGATGATCTCCTGAGAGGTACCAAGAAACCTCAGTTTGTATGGAATTATCCATTACCTTTGCCTACACCAGAGAAAATTGCTATTCAACCAACCAATATTTCATTTTTAAAAGGAAACTCTTCCCTCCAGTTCCTCCTGTGCCACTGTGCAACCCAGCCTTTGGTACCATAAAGCATCATCAAGAATTTTTTTCCCTGGATCCCTGCAGTACCATGAAGCACAGAAGTCTGTAGTCTTCATCATTATAACTTCATTAGAAGTAGCTGGAAATGCTGCTTTTAATTCAGACACTCATCTAAGTCCACATAAAACTTTGCTACACCATTTGAGAATATCCATGGCAGAAAATCCTGATGTTTTACAATTCTCTTTAAAATAATAATAATTATTGTTATTATTCCCTCTGTCCCTTTTCATTTCTTGCCTTATTAAGGTATTTTGCCCTTGCAGCTTGGGAGAAGGCAGCACAATGTCAGGATATACAGAAGTAAGACATAATACTAGTTATTATGGTTTCTCATGGTTCTGTGCTTTTTATTTCTAACTGTATCAGCAAATCAAGCTGGTTTAAAGCCAAAAGTCAGAATAATACTAAAAAATGCTGAAGTAATGAAAATATTCACATCACTCTCTAGGAAATCCTTACAAGCAAGATGCAAGAATGAACTATGGACATATTTCTTTCAAGTTTTTAACCTCTAAGCTACCACAAGATATGAAAAAAAATGTTTTCTATTTCAACATTAGCTCTGTTGAGATTATGAGCACCCTTTCCTATTCAAGCAGTTGAAACTTGTGAAACCACAAAAATAACTGCACATTTTTCTCTTTTTTTCTCTCCATTGACAAATCATGTAAAAGAAGCCATACACATATCTCTTGTAAATTTTAGATTTCTCTCCTTTTGTTGGAAGTTGTTGCAAAGCTTTAGCTTCAATAGCAACACCACATAAATATTAAAAAACAAATAAAATCTCAATGTAAAAATACATGTATTTTTGTGTATGTATATAAAAATACTGGTACTGTATATAGTAAGTCAGGCATCAGGTACATTAAAAACTGAATGAGCAAGATGTCTACTATAATATCCAAAAAAATATTCAAGCCAACAAATCAGGTGGAAGTTTTGCATGAACAAGGCACATGTTTTTATCTTGATCACTGAAAAAAAAGTTCCTTCCTACAGACGTTTTAGCAGGTTTTGACTTTTATTCTGTCATTCTACAGAGATGATGGTAGAGCAGTGGATGTGGTTTATCTTGATTTCAGTAAAGCATTTGACACTGTCTCCCACAGCATCCTTGCAGCTAAACTGAGGAAG
>VWZX01004398.1:133399-167235 GCA_013399015.1 Galbula dea | reverse complement strand
ATGCTTGGGATTGCCCTGACCCAGATGCACTTGGTCTTGTTGAACTTCACGAGGTTGGCATGGGCCCAACTCTCCAGCCTGTCCAGGTCCCTCTGGATGGCATCCCTCCCCTCCAGCGTATCAACCGCCCCACACAGCTTGGTGTTGTCGGCAAACTTGCTGAGGGAGCACTCGATGCCACTGTCCATGTCTCTGACAGAGATGTTGAACAAGACTGGTCCCAGTCCTGATCCTTGAGGGACTCCACTTGTCACTGGCCTCCACTTGGACATGGAGTGTCAAGCCAATTCCTTATCCAGTGAGTAGTCCATCCATCAAACCCACATTCCACTAGCTTGGAGAACAGGATGTCATGTGGGACAGTGTCAAAGTCTTTGCTAAGGTCCAGGTAAATGACATCGGTCACCTCCAAAGGACCTGTAAGGGGACCTCAGATGCTGACTGTCAAAGAACAGCAGCACAGTCTAATACTGCAGCTATAATCTAAGTATTGTGGAAAAGGACAGGCTAGGTTATCCACTCAAACCAATCCCATTATGTCATTCCTTCTCCTAATGTATTTAATTGTATAACAGATACTGTGGACACTGGAGCTACAGCAGTGCAGGTTCAGGAAATAACAGTATCACCATTATGCTACCTCAGAATTTAACTTTACCTTTAAGAAAACCTGTATGGTCAGGTTTCCACTCCAGTTCCTTGCCAACACAAACCTTACTTCGTGCTACTGTCTGAGAACATAGTTCATTCCATACTTTTTCAAACATTTTATCCGACACTGTTATGATTTGGGTTAGAACAGAATTAATTCTGTTCAGTGACTTTATTTTCTAAAGGTATTCCATCCCATAAACTGGACTGTCCCTTTAAGTAACCTGAATTCCTAAATCTTAAGGACACTGCCCCACCCCCACCCCCAGGGGGAAGCCAGAGGAATTCTGGGAGTGTGCTGTGACTACGAGGGAGTTTTGCTGGGACTTCTGCTGCTGGATGCTGCATGTTCTGTCTGTGCTGTGGACTCGTGCTGGACTGAATACGTGAAGCTGCTTTCAGACTCGAGCCGGCAAGGGCTGCGTGAAGCTGCTACCAGGGACTGAGAGAAGCTGGGAGCTGGCATCGGGACAGTTCAGTATTTTGGGTCCTGTATATATTTATATGTGTTTCATTTATATTTGTTGTTATTATTAAGGCAGTTTTAATTTTTACCTTCCAATCCAGAAGTCTCTCCTTTAACTGCCATGAGTTGAGAGGTTGGGAAAAGCCTCTAAAACCACGACAGACACCTTTAATGCACAAAAGGCATATACAAAGATAGAATGAAAACTGCACAGAACCCTAGAAGGACTATGTTCCTGCTATACAAATAATTTTCTTTACCTTTATGCAATGTACTAAAAATAGTTATCATCAGCTTAGCTTAAATTGATATCTCCATTCCAGCTAGCTGAAATTTTTATCAGACAATTAAAGGGGCTCTGATTTCATTGTGGCAAGAAGAGATGAAGCTGCATACTTCACAAGACTGGAGAGAACTAGAAGGAATGCTAAAATTTCCTTTGCTATCTTAATTCTGCCAACATACACAACACTCTAGGTGTGTGTTCACCCAGCTCAAGATCACAGAGGCCTTCAGAGATATTCACTTCAAGAAAATGCAGCTGATTTAAAGCAACAGTCAGTTTTCCATGCTGCAAAAACGGTCCCCAAAGATCTTTCAGTTGATGAGGCACTAATGCCCATGGCTGGGAGAACTGGTGATGGTATTTTCAAGTTCAGCCCACGAACCATGGTTGCTGTAACCAAAATTTACCAAATTAGAAAATGGAAACAAAAATATTTTAGCTTCATGTACCTGCAACTTTAATTTCATAGGCCTCTTTTATTAGACCATAGCAAAGAAGAGAAAGGATAACAAGGTGAGGGAAAGCTGAAGCATAGGAGATCCCGTGGGAATACACGTAGAAATTTTTTCCCACTTGAGGTGCCAGAGCCCAGAGAGGCTGTGGAGTCTCCTTCTCTGGAGAGATTCAAAACCCGTCTGGATGCACTTCTGTGTGAGCTGGTCTAGGGAATCCTGCTGTGGCAGGGGGGTTGGACTAGATGATCTTTTGAGGTCCCTTCCAACTCCTAATATTCTGTGATTCTGTGAAAACTGCTATACACTGAAATACTGAGAGACGGAATCTTTTTTTTCCCCCTCCTTTCTTTTCCTGCCCCCCAAATCAATGTGGAAGTGTAAAAAGAACATGTCATCAGCTAAAGAAACATGTTCAAGAGACAGTCAATTTCTGATCACATTTTTTTTTTTTATCTTCTATATTCAAAAATCCTGTTTATAATTTACAAAAGTTGCAGTCCCATCTCATTAATGAGATGAGACGATACATTAATACAAATATATACTAAGGAAGTTTGCTGACGATGCCAAATTGTGAGGAGCTGTTGACTCCTTCGAGGGCAGAGAGGGCCTGCAGAGAGATCTTGACAGACTAGAGGGCTGGGCAATCACCAACTGTATGAAATTTAACAAGTGCAAGTGGCACATTCTGCATCTGGGATGGGGCAACCCTGGATGTACCTATAGACTGGGGAACAAGAGGTTGGAGAGCAGCCCCACAGGGAGGGATCATGGAGGTTCTGTTTAATGCCAAGTTGAATATGAGTCAGCAGTGTGCCCTGGCAGCCAAAAGGGCCAACCACGTCCTGGGGTGCATTAGCCACTGCTTTGTTAGCCAGTCAAGGGAGGTGATTGTCACACTCTACTCTGTGCTGGTGCAGCCTCACCTCGAGTATTATGTGCAGTTTTGGGCACCACAATATAAGAGGAAGCTGTTGAAGAGCATGCACAGCAGAGCCATGACGATGGTGAAAGGTCTAAAGAGGAAACTGTATTAAGTATGGCTGAAGTCACTTGGTTTGTTCAGCCTAGGGAAGAGGATGCTGAGGGAAGACCTCATCGCAGTTTATAACTTCATCACAAGGGGAAATGGAGGGGCAAGAGCTGATATCTTCTCTCTGGTGACCAGTGACAGGACCTGAGGGAATGGCACAAAGCATTGTCAGGGTAAGGTTAGGTTGGATACTAGGAAAAATTTCTTTTACCCAGAGAGGGTGGTGGAGCACTGGAACAAGCTCCCTAGGGAAGGAGTCACAGTGCTAAACCTGACAGAATTCAAGAAGCATGTGGACAATACCTACAGGCACATGGTGTAATTTGGGGGTTGTCCTGTGCATACACAGGAGTTGGGATTTGATCCTTGTAGCTACCTTCCAACTCAGGACATTCTATGATTTATATATTCACAGTATATGTTTGAAGTCAGCTGTTTCAAATGCTTTTAAAAAGCAAATTGAAAAAACAGTGCTCAAGAAAATATTGCTACAATGACAAGAACTCAGTAAACCAAGAGCTTCTGAAGGTGACATTTTCTCATACATATTCAACAAGGAAAAAAAAACCCTGAACTCAGAAAAAGCTTCTGTTAGGTAACTGCCACACAGAAAATGATGAAATGTCTAATATAAAGAAATTACATGTTCAGCAATAAAAAAAAGAGAATGGGAGTGATATGTGCAAGTGCACATCACACCTGTGGACGCTGACATACTAGTTATAAAGATTATAAAGGCTATCACACAATTTTTTCTTAAGCTGCATTTTAGCAGGGGAATTGTTTCAGGTGACTAGGTTTCAGCACCAGTAGTATTTATTCTATTTCATTCAGGTTTTTTTCTCCCCTTTGGCTTACACATAATAAATAAATTGGACTTCTTGTTTCATTCAGATACATAGGAGATTTGTAATTTCATTTCCTTTACTCTTAACTCTACAAGGTGAAAAAAAATGACACCAAGAAAGCATTAATCCAAATACAGTTAGTGTCACATGCTGTCTGACAAATAAAAAGTTAAGTATCTAGTGCTGAATAGAATGATCCTTGTCCAGAAGAAACAAGGTCATGCTTGTAAATGTCCAGACATCATTCCGTGTAACATAATTATATTGGCATTTTTATCCCACTTAAATGAAAATTGTTCTTTGGAGTAAGCCTTTATCTGTCAGGGTTTTTTTCTTTCCCACGTAAATGTTGCACAGAATTTTATAGATGCTAGAGGTGACATCAAAATGATTAATAGCTTGCCCAACTAATAAAGCCCTAATGAGATGAAATATACAGTACCATATAGCATCATATGCCCCATTTCTTTGAGATAAGTTGCCATATGAGAAGAACAGTTCAAACACAAACCTTCTGCAAAACAGCACTTTGGCTGAAACTGATGCCAAAAAGGAATTAGCCTGACCCCTCTGCAGCAGGAAGGAGCACTGGAACAGGGACTACAATTCACTACCTCTCAACTGGCCAGGGAGAGAAGGAAAAGCTCCAAATGCATTAAGTATAATGAAATTCAACACTATTTGTTCTCACTATCAATATAACAAGTATACAAATCACAGTATATGAAATCATGAAGATGTGAGACTCTGGAAAGACCTACTTTTAAAGTTGGTCTCTAACAATGATTATTGGTAGGCTTATATTAGTCCCACAGCTCTCCATGGAAGGTTTTCTTAACTATGTGTATCCTGGCTTTCAGTCAACATTTTTATACCCAGCATGAAAACAAACACTACAGTGAAGAAGTATGGCCACCGGGCATGATCCTTCTCCCTCCCTGACAGGGAATGTCTTTCAATTTTGAAACAGTTTCTGGTTTTTGTTCTTCTCCCCCCATTAGAAATGAACACTATCAGAAGAAGGTAAAGAAAGCTGAGTAAACACTGCAGGGCAGTACCCAGCTTTCCGCCTCTAGGCTTCACTACACTTAGTAACTTGAAAAGAATGTCTCTCCTTTTATCTCCTCCCAAGTCACTGTCTCTCATTCAAGCTCAATGTATCCCAAGTGCAATTCCTCAGGCTTTACACAAGTGAATAGGGTCAGCACCCACACAGCTTAGGAGATAGTGAAGTATATAGCTGTTTACTGGTGGTAGACTGAGAGTCTGTCCCCCTCTACCCTAAATCAGCACCACACAAACACCAGTTAATGCATCACTGGGTTTCACTGGACAATCCAGGTGCAGGATCATCTCCTGCTGGCTCAGGGCATGGGCAAAGACCTCTCGCATCCCCTGCCACGTCTTGCGTATTTTTAGCTGAGCTGCATTCCCGCACAGACATATGTTATCCCTGATTCCCAATCAACCCTAACCCTATGAAAGATCCTAAACCAATGTTTATGAAACAAAGGTTTCCTTTGTCTCCTATGAAGAATCTCATTTAAAAAAAATAAAAAACAACCAAAAAGTGGGCTATTTTTCCATTTGAAGGTTTTGATTTGTTAAAATGATATCATTTGTAACTTCAAAAGTACTGTTCAAGTTTTTACAGAATGTCCTTTTTCTTTTCCTCTTTATTTCCCTGTTTCCTTTTTTTGTTTGTCTGGGGTTTTCTCCTTTTTTAATTAAGCCATTTCAATAATGTTGATAATAGCACATTCTGAGTTCTGCCTGAAATGACTCTCCTATTTGTCAGGAGTTATCATCAACATCACCAGACCCCAGTCTATGGGATGCACCAAATTAACAAGCATTGCCAGGAGAGATTACACTAGAAATTAAAAGGAGGACCAGACACAGTAGCTCTACATTTGGAGGGACACCCAGCCAACATAACACTGCTAGAAAGCAGCTCCAGGATACAGGGCATCAATTCAGAAAGTGGCTACAACAAAGAAGTGTCAAAGAGGAGCAAAAGTCAATGAGGTCCAACTGTACAAAAAACAAACAAACAAAAAAACCAAACACAAAAACCATGTTTAAAAGCTGAAGTTCTACATATACTTGATCCTCAAATTAGAAATCAGTTGAAAAAAAATCAGAGTCACAGAATGTCAGGGGTTGGAAGGGACCTCGAAAGACCACCCAAAGGATCTCTTGTCCTAACTTCTAGTCTTATATTTCTAATATTTTTCAAGTAAATTAAAGTTGTAAAAGTGGGAAGCAAACTGCTTCAACTGAAAAAGAAAAAATAAAAGCATAACTCCATTCAATATTCAATATTGACATTACTGAGATTTCTATAAAATGTAAATTCTAATTTCCATACAGTTTTGTTCAGGATGCTTGGCTCTGCCAACATATCTCCTTAAAGGATAACACTTCTCACAGTAAGTTCCAAAAAGGGAAATATTTTTCAAAAGACTATTTCTTCTCCTTATAGTTTAGCCTGAAGACAGTTTTTTTTCTTAACCACCTGACGTTTTAAATCAAAAGAAGATTTTTACAAGATATTTATAGCTTTTAAAATGGCTCATTTTGGCAAATCTTAACATAAAAATCCCCTGCTGCATTTACTTTGAAGTTTCCTTCACAAAGTCCACCACAGTTCAGCTACTCAGATTAATCTTTTTTTTCATGTTAGATTTTTAGATTCTAGATGATCTACGAACCAGGTAGTATTTACCAGAATATTCCAGAAAACTGACAGTTTTTAAGCCTAGGCTAAGTGGACTGAATTGTAGAATTCATTTAACACACATCAAAAAATAGACTCCTTCTGCAACTAACTGCAAACTGTAACTCCAACTGCACAATTTGCATTTCTAAGTTATCTGTATTTACAAAGCTAAAATAGTCCTGCAAATGCTTACTTTTTTAAATGTGCAAACTGCAGCTTCAGTTAACACCCCACTGTTTATTTTTTGTTCAGCAATTAGTTCAAGTAGAAGTGCACATATTAATGGATTGCACTAAAGCTACAGAGGTTAAGTAGACCACACAGCCTTTGGCTTGACCAAGGAGAGCTTGCTAACAGCTGCTACAAAACCAGAGCTGCAGAGTAGTTTAGCTAGCTTATCAAAAGAAATATGAATTAGACAACAGTCCTCAAATGCAAACAAACCTGGTGGGTCTCAGTTTTATCTGGATCATCTGCCCTGACGTCCTGGTTTGGGTTAGAACAGAACTAATTCTGTTCAGAGATTTTATTTTTTAGTTGAAGCTCCTCTGAGAAACTGCACTTTCTGAAACTAATAGCATGTTTTCATAGACACTGCCAGCTTCTAGCAGTGATAAGGCCTAATGTTTAGATTTACTACCAGGGATTGGTATGCAAAGCAAGGTCACTGCTAAATCTTGTGTCTCATGTTGGGAAAGCAGGGTAAAGGTTGCACCTTCAGGGAGAAGCAGACAGGACAGGTGACCCCAAACTGACCAACTAAAGTATTCCATCTCATATACATTATATTGAATATATAAACTGGGGGTCAGTCCTCCCTTGCTGCTAGCTAAATTGCTAGATTGTTCTCCCTTGCGAGACTGTTCTTCCTTTCTGGTCTTCCTTTTCTCCTGCGCTTGAGTGATCCCTAAGTTCCTGCATCCAGTACGAGGATCCAGCCCCTGAGCCTGACTCATCTGCTGCTGAGGCCTTCTGCCACTGTATCATTGGTGACGTAGTTAACATCAAGGGGGGTTTGGGCTTGGTATTGCATTTTGTACATATTGTATATATTTGTATATATTTCATTTATCATTATTTTTATTAAATTGAATTCTCTAAAACTCTGAGAGGGAAAGGGGGGGAAAGGCTTTCACTGTGAGTTTGGGCATTTGGCAGGGAGCCAAGTCCAAACTATCACAATTGGAAGGGCGCTGTAAGGTCCCCCCAAAGCCTTCTCTTCTCCAGGCTGAACAATCCCAACTCTCTCGGCCTGTCCTCGCAGGGGAGGTGCTCCAGCCTTCTGATCATCTTCATGGCCCTCCTCTGAACCCACTCAAAACGGTCCACATCTTTCTTATGCTGAGGACCCCAGAACTGGGTGCAGTACTACAGGTGGGGCCTCACAAGGGCAGAGTAGAGAGGCAGAATCACCTCACTTGACCTGCTGGCCATGCCTCTCCTGATGCAGCCCAGGATACTGTTGGCTCTCTGGGCTGCAAGTACACATCACTGGCTCATGTCCAGCCTTTCATCCACCATGATACCCAAGTCCTTTCCACAGGGCTGCTCTCACTGAGATCATCTCCCAGACTGCACCCGTGCCTAGGATTTCCCCAACCCAGGCACAAGACCTTACACTTGGACTTCTTAAATCTCATACAGCTCTCATGGGCTCACTTTTCAAGTTTGTCCAAGTCCCTCTGGAGGGCATCCCGTCATTCTGGTGTGTCAGATGCAACACTCAATTTCGTGTCATCTGTAAACTTGCTGAGGGTGCACTCAATTCCACTGTCTATGTCATTAATAAAGATGTTGAAGAGCAGTGGTCCCAAGAGAGACCTTTGAGGGACATCACTCATCATCGGTCTCCACCTAGACATAGACCCTGATATCTTCTTCTCTTCCCTTTCCATATGTTTTAATCCCAAAAAGGATGGCTTTCTGGCATATGGAAAACAATGCAGATTATACTAAGCAGAATTGTTTATAGAAGCACAATATGTGTAAAGATCATTGGAATGCAAGGACTTAACTTAAAAAGTAAAATTCATATATATTTAATAGAGTAACACTACTGGTGCGTTTAAGCCATTAGTTGGTTGTTTTGGGTTTTTTTCTCTATAGAAAAATTAAAAAAGCTAAGAGAAATTATATTAAACTCAAGAGTTCTGTAAGGTGATCCTCATGGTTCAAATCTCAGGTGCCTGGTTCTCTGCTGTTAGACCTCACACAGTCATTACACAGGTTGCCCAGGGAAGTGGTTGAGGCCCCATCATTCAAGGTGAGGCTGGACAGGGTTCTGAGCAACCTGATTTAGTTGGGGATGTCCCTGCTCACTACAAGGGGGTTGGACTAGATGACCTCTGGAGGTCCCTTCCAGCCCAGATGATTCTATGATTCTACGATTTACCCTTGCATATCCACTCAGTACCAAGGCCCGCCAACTTCTGCACACCTGCTTAAGTGACAATGCAAGCCAAATATAAAAGCTAAGGTTTTAGCTTTTATGCCTTTAGGAACTGTTTCATAGGATAGAATCACAGGACAATTCAGGTTGAAAGGGATCTATGAAGATCTCTAGTTGCAAAGCAGGGACAGCTCTAGTGTCAGATTCAGCTGAGAGCATTTTCCAGTGGGTTCTTGAAACCCTCAAAGCATGCAGATGACACAAACATCCTGGCCAGCATGTTCCACTTCTTGGGTGTTTTCTGAGTCAAACAGCTTTTCCTTATATCCCATGTGAGCCTATTTGTTTCAACAGAAGCCTGTTGTCCCCTGTCCTCCTGCCATGAAACACTGAAGTGCCTGACTCCATCTTCTTGAAAATCTCCTCAGAGATGCATTTTTGCCTAAGGCCACTTCTGTACACATTCTTGACCCTTATTTCCTCTTAAAAAAAAATTGAATATATATATCACCATGATAAAAATTACTCTTGAAATACAAATTGTTCTACTGCAATATTGATTTAGAGCCTTCAGTCTACAGCCAGCAAAGCTGAAAAGTTATTCCTTTTCCTCTCACCATGCACAGCCAAACACCATGTTTCAGCTTAGTTTTGTCTATTGCACTGATTAAAATCTTCTGTTTGTAACTATAATAATACTCCAACAAAGCAAGGCAGCATGTCAACACAGTCTGTCCAGAACTACAAATAAGAAACTGCAGTGTGGAGATACAACAATGTGCAAAATGCATGGAAGCCCTGTAAATAAAGTATTTAAATGCCTGCTTTTCTTCACTCCTTTGTAGCTGTTATTTTTCAACTTACCTGACAAGATTTACCACAGTATTTCGCAAGCTTGCACTGAGAGCATCTGTGCAGATGTTCATTCCTGTTTAGAAAAAAAATAAAATCAATTATCAATACAAATACAGCTTTGTATTTATCATTCTTAATTAACTAGCAATTTCCAAATATTCCAAGGCATTAAAAATAGCTGAAAAACAAGAGTAGTCAAAATGCACTGTTACACAAGAAGAAATTGTGCATGGTTACATTCAAAGCCAAATTCAAAATCCATTATTCATGTGACTCAGCACCTCTGGGGCCACTTTGGATCAACAGTAAATACATCAAATGTTCTTTTTTTGCCATATAGCTAGATCCCTGAGCAGTTTGAAGATAACATCATAATTGGAACCGTGCAATATAGGTAGTTGATCTATTTATTATCTATCTTGAGTCTTGTCTTAAGCAAGCATCACTGTCTTACATAAGACCTTGATGTGAACGTGCATTTGTGATATCATTACTATTTTATAACAGAGTCTGAAGTTGCCATGTCAGCAGAAATTTCTATTCTAAGAAAATACTTATGACTGGTGGACAGTAAAACCAAAATAAAAATTCATTTGAGGAGGGGGAATAAAATTCAGTGAAAACTAGAAGGATAACTACCAGAGCTATACATCACAATCTAAAGGTTAAAAGCATCTACTGACTCTAGTACCATTTTATGATTCTTAGTTCACAATTATATGAGTTAAGAAAATATCATGTAAGTTCAGTACATTTTTAGACACTAACAAAATACTAAATGTGAAAACACACATAGAGCAAATATTACACCTCAAATATATAAGCCAAATTGTCCTTACCAGTCAGATCATTTGAATAAGGTGACACCCTGCTGGCACTATATAATGCACGAACTATCCATTCATCTTCAGGAGTTTCTCTGAATGACAATCACACCTAGAATGCCTGTTACATAGCTGAACAGTAAAGCTACTGATTAAATTGTTTCTTCTTCCAATCCTCTCCTGCCTCTTGGACTAAACAAAATCCTTTAAAATTATAGCATCTATGAATCTTAATCTTAAATAATCTGAACATAAAGAATTCAGGATTCATGTATTTTAGAACATTTTAAAAACATACTATTTACCTAGTTTATTCCTGTCCTTCTCAATATTTTATTAATGTTACAGCCTTTATAGAAACAATTTTAAAGTCACTGTCAAGTACTTCCATGCACTTCTCATCACCTGTAAACATCATCTGGAGATAGTATCAAGTAACTCACAAGGTATCTACAGGATCTAACATAATGTGACTAAAATTCATGGATAAGAAAATGCACAGAATTTGATCTAATGCATTCAATAATATTTTAACCTCTGAAAAAAATTCTTCTGCAATAGAAAAGAGAGATGCAAGAATTGGAAGTAAATTATTCATTTTCCAATACAGCTTCAAAGAGATTTTCCAAACAACCACAACCTCTTAATGAAACATCAAGCACAAGTGAGGTCTTGGTCTGTACTGAAAAAAAAAACAATCCACACAAATAAAATAAGCAGGAGTTGTCATTTGTCCTCTAGCATGGTGCTATGGTCAGGTGAAGAATCTTTACCCTGAGGAATTCGGACATAACTGAATCTTTTCATCATTATTATCTACAAACACCATTCACAGAATCACAGAATGTTACGAGTGGGAAAGGACCTCGTAGATCATTTAGCCCAACCCCCCTGCCACAGCAGGATTCCCTAGACCAGGTCACACAGAAGTGTGTCCAGACAGGTTTTGAATCTCTCCAGAGAAGGAGACCCCACAACCTCTCTGGGCAGTCTGTTGCAGTGGGGTGCCACGCTTTTCTAACAACAGCATGGAGCCTCTGCCTGGGTGGCCACAGTTCTTCTAACAGCAGCCCTCAACCAAGTTACAACCATGCCTGGATATTTACAAAAGACCGACCTTGCAGGCTGCAGCAACCTGCCCATATGACTCGCCCATCGCCTTGACTGACTTCTTCCTGGGGCGCTTAAATTGGCCGTGCTGAATGCGGCCCCTCCCACACTTGTCTCTGCCTCCCTCACAAGAAGACCTGCCCAGGGGACAGAACCCGGGGGCTAGACAGGGCCAGCACATGGCCACGCAAGCTTATCTGATCAGGGGAGTCAAAAGTCCTCCAAATTTCCCATTCTGCTGCCTGAATGTGTCGGTCACAGACAGTCACCTGGCTGGTCTGAGAGAATTGCTCAGACTGAATTCCTTGGGTTGTTTAAATTGGCCACGCTGACTGCGGCCCCTCCCACACCTGTCCCCACCTCCCTTGCGAGAAGACCAACATGTACTAAGGCCAAAAATAAACCTGAATATATAGGTGGGTGGAGGAAGTTCCAAGGGACTGAAATGGACAGAAGAAACCCTATAAGGAAAAACCTAGTAAGACAGTTTGACTGAAAGCGGTGCATATGCTCTTCCCCAGCAAATTTTTTTTTTCTTTTGGCTATTTTTAATTTCTTTTTTGTTAAATGTATGAGAAGATCACTGCAACGAGGGCCTGACAATAGGCAGTGATGCAGCTGTGTCTATGGGAAGCTGCTCCCAAGTATAAGTGACAGCATGGGAGACAGCCTGAAAACACATAGCTAAAATCCTAAGAAGGACGTGCCAACTCTGAATCACAGAATGAAGAGGTTGATGAGGGTTTGTCTGGACTGTCAGATCTTATCAGAGCCACACCCCTACTCTCACAAGGTACAAAACATGTCCTTTTAAAAACATCACGAAATATTTCTGTTTGCCACGAGAGGGCCTAATATAATTTTTAAAACCACAACAAAACACAACCAAATACAATTAGACTACTTAATTTATAATGAAAATGCATCTACACTTCTCATCTGATTGCAGGCACTTGACTTTCAGCCCTACTCACAAAATACGTGTCAGATAGAACATTTGATTACCAGACCACACTTACCACTCCTTGCTATGCCGTTTATTCACACTTCTGCTTCTGCCTCAGCTTGCAAGAAAAAAGGGCAATCTCACACCCCTACTGCATTTTTGTTGTTGATACAGTTTTTCAATTAATAATCCAAAACACATGTAAAAAAAAGAGTGGCTAATTCAGATGCATGTCATGTTGAACTAATTTCCTGAAAAAATTCTTAGACCTTTGCAACTCAGCCAAATATATCAAGTGCATAAAGTCTACTCAGATTTTCTCAAGTGTGTGCATTTCAGACCTGTCACAAAGTGAAAGCAATCAATACCCACAATAAGCAAACATGTTATTCATTGGTCTACTAATATGCTTCTATTTTCTAATAATAAAAATAAAGAAGAGAATAATAAACAGTCATTTTAAATTTGGTATATTTGAGAGCAGAGGGATTTTGTTAAATGCCATTACAACTTACTTTTTCACCTCTCTCCCAGCAGAACAACACAGTGTAGCAGCACAGCTGCTCTCCAGCCGTTTCCCCCCGCTGAGCCAGGAGGGCACTAGGCCCTCAAACATGCAAAAACTTTAATCCTATCTTTGAATTCTCTGTTCAATATTTAGACCTCTGATCCTAATCAATGCAAGGAAATACAAGAAAATCTCTCTGCTGAAAACAAAGAAAAGACTTCAGAAGTAATTTCAATGTGCAAGGCCCTTTAACTGAAAATGTTATTTAGGAGAAGCGCTCGGCATCTTCCAAAGCATTAATTTTTTTTCTTGTAGAAGACAGAGTAGCTTTAAAACCAAATACCTTTTACATTTACATATGTATATATGTACACACATATAGTATACAACACCTTATCAACATGTATGATGAATAAAATATGTCATCAGAACAGAAATCGATAGTTGTGTAAAAATACTGTAATTATCCTTCCAAAGTCACAGCTACCCTCCACTGAGAGCACTGAAGCAGAAACACAGCAAAAGTTGGCTAGAGGAGCACAAGGTAACGACTACAAATTGTCTCCTACACCTGCTTGTCCTGCAAAGCTACTTTATCACAATTTTCCTCAAATCAAGGCCATCTCCAGTGTTTACCTGCAGTGAGCATGCCAAAATGCCTCCAGCAATTTCAGGCTTAAACAGATTAAGTTCTGTCACACAGTACATTCATTCCACCTTAGGATTTCAACCAGAGAAGAAAACCAAATACTGAGGAAGACCAAGATTGTATTTCACAATATGAAAAGGTCATATCTATAACTTAGAAACATGTAAAAAAAGCTACATGCAACATTTTTAAATTCTAATTTTGGGATCACGTGATTAAAATTCACTGAAAGCAAATATAACAAAACATTCAATCTTTCATTTTTCCTTATAAAAATGATAAATTGTTCATTAATCTACTGTATGTTCAAGTATTTTCTTCTTTGACCTGTAAGACAACATTCCACAAAAATAAAGTTGCTACTCTAAAATATCATATTGCTGTAAATGTTTACATTCTGCTAGTATTATCTCCTGGATCATATGGATCTACTCCTCCCAGTGAAATATAAACTCCCTCAGACCTTCATCAACTTTCTTAACTTCTTCTCTTCTTGATCATGTTTATATTTTTAGAATACCCATTGCTCTTCTGCTTCCAAATATGAACAGTTACACCTGAAAAGTCCTTTCATTCCCTATGAAACACATTTGGAAAGTGCTGAACAAAAAATAAAATATTTCAGGCAAAAAACTTGGACAGACATAGCAATACAGCTAGGTTCAAAATAAATTGCAGTGCATTTTGTCTTCTGGATTTAGAACTGGGTAAAGATGTATATCAAGTTAACCCCTCTTTTTCACCCATTTAGCCCTTATGTTCAGATCACGCCTAAGTTAAGATACAAAAACAGGGTAGTGAGCTCTGATGAAGAAACCACAAAGCTAGAAAGCAAGAGTGAAATGCAGAGAAAAAAAGTCTTTCCATCAGATAGCAGAGAGGGCTGACACAGAGAAACCGATCCATGCACATAGAGGCACAGAGCCCACGGAAACAGCTTGCTTCCCCTTTGCTCAGGTGTAATCTAATATTGTGAGGTCTTGCAAGAAGTCCAAAGCATCCTTGTCATGAACTGGATGTTCATAATACCCTGCTGAAGATCTTTGCATTAGAAGAATGTGAAAATGACCCCACCTGGAATATTTCATCCAGTTCTGGAGCCCCTATTACAAAAGGGATATGGGGATGCTGGTGCGAGTCCAGAGAAGGGCCACAAGAATGATCAGAGGACTGGAGCACCTCTCCTACAAGGACAGACTGAGAGAGTTGGGATTGTTCAGTCTGCAGAGAAGGCTCCAAGGAGACCTTACTGCGGCCTTCCAGTATCTGAAGGGGGCCTACAAGAAAGCTGGGGAGGGACTTAGAAGGTCAGACAGTGAAAGAACTAGGGGAAATGGGCGCAAGCTAGAGGAGGGTAGATTTAGGTTGGATATTAGGAGGAAGTTCTTCACTATGAGGGTGGTGAAACAGTGGAACAGGTTGCCCAAAGAGGTTGTGGAAGCCTCATCCCTGGAAGCTTTTAAGACAAGGCTTGATGGGGCCCTGGGTAACCTGATCTAGTGGATGGTGTCCCTGCCAGGCGGAGGGGTTGGAACTAGATGATCTTTGAGGTCCCTTCCAACTCTGACAATCCTATGATCCTATGAACTTTACTTTCTGCCTCCAGCCAGCTCTCCAGAGCAGGTTTGCTTTCTGCTGTTCTTGTTCCTCTTGGAATACACTTTAAATGCATATAAATTTCCCTCAGATAAAAGCATTTCTGACACCAAGTCTAATCTTCAACTCTTAAAAATACAGGCTAATCCTGACAGAATCACTGTTTACTCTCCTAAACTATTCTACACAACTGTGAGAGCTGGAGAAACATGAAGACAACTTTTAGCAGACCTACAACCATGTGTAATAAATTTACAGATTTCTGTCTAAACAGCTCTCTCTCAGTCCAGCTGGATGGACAGTCTTTTAAATTACTATTAACAGACACCCTCCAACCTTTTTTTTAAACATTTCTTCAAATATTGATAAATATTTCTTCAAATAGTTTATATTTTATGAATTCTTTTCCTGATATTGCCATATTTGCAGAGAAAAAAATCTTACTATAAAAAATGTAGTCACTAAACTTTTTGTTTCTGTCCTGGTTTGAGTTAGAACAGAACCAATTCTGTTCATTGATTTTGCTTTCTAATGTATTCCATCCCGTATGCATCATATTTGATATATAAACTGGGGGTCAGTTCCCCCTTCCTAGATTGCTCTGCATCAAGCACTTGAAGGTCATCCCTAAGTTCCTGCATCAGGCACTTGAAGATTTGACCCCTAAGTTCCTGCATCCAGCACCAGGACCCTGCCCCCAGGGGAGCCGGATTTCATCTGGTACCGAGAGGTCTGGTACCAGGACGCCTGCTGCTGCAGCTTTGGTGGTAATGTAGTTATCATTGAAAGGGGGGTTGGGTTTGGTATTGGGTTCTGTATATATTTGTATATATTTCATTTAACATTGTTATTATTATTAAAGTAGTTTTAGTTTTATTTTCCAATCCACAAGTCTCTCTGCCTCTATTATCCCCTACCCCTTCCGGCTGGTGGGGAGGAGGGGGTAATTGGGAGCGTCTGTCCGTGGGTTGGTGGTCGGCCCAGCCTCTACCCTCAACAGTATCTCAAACCATCAAGTCCTAAAGCTTAAAGATTCATTGGAGAATCCATCTTGCTCGCAAAGATCTTAGTAAGGTTTTTCCACACTTCAGTTAACTTCTTTGCACTGATACTCCTGCAAACATTCCCTAACTCCACCTCAAATGCTGTGGGCAGAATGCCTACAGGGAAGCACAAGCAGTGCACAGTGCTGCAGAAGAAAGCAATAAGCACCCAGGCATCTGACAGAGAAACGGCCCATGCTGCTGCATGGCTAGAAGAACACTACTCAAACAGGAGGCAGCAAATGTGTATGGAAGCTAACAAGCACTCCCATAGCTATCAGGGCAGTAAAGACACAAGTTGCTCTTCTGCTAAATATGCCACCGTAACAAGCACAGAAATCCAAGGCTGGACTGCATGGTGATACTTGTTCAGCTGTTGCCTGCTCCTGCCCCCCATTGCATTTGGTGTCAAAGCACCTACAGAAGCAGGATGAGATCCTGAACCTGTTTCTTGCTCAATACCTTAAATCTAAAAGAGTCACAGCCATTGTGGAGTTGGGCAAGATGCTGCAGTTACAGTACTGAGAAAGCCTCTGCAGGACTGGAGTCTTTCCACTCCAACATAAACAGCTAAGGCAAGCTATAAATCTGTTCCACATCACCTTATACTTACTCTCTGTACTCTGGTGACATCCAACGGTTAAAAGTGTAATAGATGTTTCTTCAATTTCAAAGACTAGTCATCCAAGCTTTCCGAAAAGGTTCCATTTGGTACAGGAGAAAAAAAAAATAGTCAAAATCACAGAATCACAGAATGTTAGGAGTTGGAATGGACCTCGAAAGATCATCTAGTCCAACACCCCTGCCACAGCAGGATTCCTTAGACCAGCTCACACAGAAGTGCATCCAGACAGGTTTTGAATCTCTCCAGAGAAGGAGACTCCACAACCTCTCTGGGCAGTCTGTGCCAGTGCTCTGGCACCTCAACTGGGAAAAAATTTCTACATGTGTTCACACGGAATCTCCTATGCTTCAGCTTACAGCCATTGCCTCTTGTCCTGTCACTGGGCTTCACTGAGAAGAGCCTGACCCCATCCTCCTGACACCCACCCTTCACACATTTAAAAGCATAGATAAATGTGCCTCTATGACTACCGTGACACCTATATATTTTCAGGGGAAAAAAGATAATTTAACAATTGAAAGCAGTAGTGTTAATTTGTCTCACTCCACTTCCTACCCATTCTACATATCAATTAGCAAGCAAAACATATGTACCCTTCATGGTTTCCATATGTGTCCATTTCCAGCAGAAAAGTCTTTAAAAAGAGATGGGCCCAGTTCAGAAGTGTATTTTAGAATCCCACATCATCAAACAGTTTCTGAACAAGCTAAAGAATTAACAGTTTGCCCAGCAAAGAATCAAACCCCAGAAGTATCCCTGAAAATTTCAGTAGTACTAACTGACATGCTTTGAGATACCCACACGCTTAGGCATGCCTGCAAATGGCAGCCCTCTCTCACAAACTAGTTCTGTTACTATTACTGCTACATTTCTATCTGTAGTCAATACCTTCACAAAAGATACTTATTCCAAATAGGGAAGAGTCTGAATAATTTAGTGTCTCTCAGAAACTACTTAGAAAGGGGGCAAATTTTTTTTTTAATAAATTCTTCTGGAGATGTAAAAACATGGGTAGATTTCAAAATTCAAGTTAACTCTTGAACTAATTTAGTTTGATCTTAATTTTTTAATAAAATATTTTAGAATAAAGCCTTCTCCATTTACAGTTCAGTTTATCATGCCATATAATAATGATATTGCATTAGCTGAGAAATAATCAAGTGCTTTTTAAAAATCTGAAGGTACTCTTTTCATTAATAGAATCAATTTCTTAATTAAGTCATGGGAATTTCAACATACAACATGCTTCCCCACACTTAGGTAGTTTCTCATTTTTTCCTAACAACAATACTCCATAGTGAATGTTGGAAGAAGGAGGAGCTGCCAATGCATAATATCTGTCATAAAATGAGAGACTCTCATCTACCTTCCTGCTGACTTGTCCTAATCACAACACATCACTGCACACATTTCCATTTCAAAATTTGCCACTGGTATTGAAGAAGCTTCTAATAGTCATACACAGCATGGATGTTTGAACCAACATGAAGAATCACAAATTGATTTGGATTGGCCACGGATTTTGCACAATTATCCAGTTAAAATTGTTTTTTATATTCCAGAAAATACTACTTTTACATCACTATAAGTCTTCAGTTAAATCTCATTTTCTCCATGGCCAAGAAATGTGGGCCTTTAATCATCATACTGTAGCTCCAGCAATAAGTCATGAGTGAAATCAGATTATTTGTTCAACAACCATGGAATGAGACTTTGCAGAGCACAGTAGAAGAAAATAAGAAATATGTTATTCCTTATTTGCAAAAGAAGAAAGTGAAGGTTTCTTTTGATGGGCAAATGCTGGGAGAGAGGCAGTTTCTATTAGTGTATATCAGTGCCAATATTTTTTAAAGATATTGGTAGAAGTTAAATAATCAACAGCAATGCTTTGCTTTGCAGAATGAAATAAATGCCAGCAGTACATTTGGAAAACATAAGCCTCTGGTAATTTCTAAAGTCAACCATGTCCTAAATCAATGAACTGAAAAAGCATGTGGGAAGGAATGATCTATCACAATCACACTGTTTTGTAAAAACCACATGTTTATTAAGATTGCAAAATTAATTTTTTTTTTCAAGTATGTGCATATACATGTATATATTTTTATCCACATACACAACCTCCCATGGCCTTCTTATTCCTATTCTGAATTTTTCACCTCATATTTGCTACTTCCTCCTACACCTGATGCAAAGATTACAATAATCCATCACTTTTTCTGAGTATCTACCACCACCCCTATAGTAACACAATGAAACTCAAAGGAGGTTACTCACCAGCATAGGCATCATCTGCTCCCTCTGACAGCTGTGCTGGCACACACACAAGTGGCTTGTGCATATCACAAAGGCTAGGACAGTGTCAGAATGATCTACATAAACCCTACATTTAGCTTATTTTGCTACCTAAATGCTGGTTTCCAGGCAAATGTTACATCCAAATAGGAGACTTTGCAATTATGAACAGAGGGATGGACAAGTGTTCTACCATGCACACTTCAGTCAAAAGCATTATTAAACATGAACTTTAAGTAGCTTATCTTATTATGAAGAATTTCTTCACCAAGAGGGTTATCAGGCATTAGAACAGGCTACCCATGGAGGTGGTGAAATCAACATCCCTGGAAGTGTTCAAAAAACACTTCCATGTGGTGCAGGGGGACATGGTTTAGTGGTGAGCACAGCTGTGTTGCATGGATGGTTGGACTTGGAAAGTCATCTACAAAAACTTCAGCACTTGTGGTCACTATTCATAAATAAACCATCCACACAATGATAGCCAGGAACTAGCTTATCTTCCAAATGTAAGACTCACTGACCTGTCAGTAACTACTAACAGTACAAGTATGTCTCTGATTCACCGACTGGAAGAACAAAAGAAAAGAGGTAGATAAAAGATCTGGTCTAATCTTTACTTGCCTAAGAAGGGAGCTTTTTGAAGATTTTCAATTCAAATTTCCAGGCAGTTTTGTGGGGACCATTCTCAGGACCCCTCATAACTTCAAGGAGAAAGCAGCACACAACTGTGTGAAGATACTTACACCACAACTCAGCATAGAAGATAAAAGAACCATCAGATCAGTTAGGTCGTGTCGCCGTGGAAGCCACTGTGTTCTACCTCCTGCCTAAAGTCAGAGGCTGATCAGGTGTAACACAAACAGATGTTCTTCTCAAATATAAGTGCCACTGAAAATTCCACAATCATCAGCTCTGCTGGTCTTGCTATACATCTATACATGCACCCTTCTGTAATGAATCCAAACCATTTATTTCTACTGATGAGCAGCTACCAACATGAGCTGGGTCACCAATTCCTTTTGGTGATATTCAGGAGCCACTGACACTCAAATTGCCATCACTAGCATCCAGCAGCAAGTATAGAGAATCAAGGATGACCAAAGACGAACTTGTAGCTCATTTGTGAGAGTTACTAGAAGAGGTCATTATTTAGCATCAATAAGCACAGGTCTTGAACATCACCCAGAAATCCAGTTCTTTCAATAGCCTTCAAGCAAGCGCTTGAAGGAGACCTAGCCAGCCTTAGAGCAAGAGCACTTGCAGCCCACTGCCCTTCCACCACTGTATAGTGTTCAAATACCAGAAGAAATGCATGCGGCAGCATGCGTGGACACACACATTCCCTGTTTGCCAAGGCCAAGCTGCCTCTCCCATTTCCACAGAAGCCATTCAGCACCCTCCAAATTTCTCTTGCAACCAGTGTTGCTGCTAAATCCCTTTACATGCCTAAGGCTTCAGAGAGGTCAAATACCAACTGTATCACCAAGCCCTACCAGTTACACTGGCATTACATACAAGGTAGCTATACTGAATTTAGTGCTACATAGCAAATTGCTTTAAAAGAAGACAGTTGTAGCCAAGCTGTGAAGTGTGAAGTAATGGAACACAAACTCCACAATAAACACTTGCAAGTCACAGTAGTAAAGCAGACTTGCAAACAGTCTGTTTCTAGTTTCTTAACTTGGGGAATAAGCTTCACCATCAAATGGCTTACTGATAATTGCCTCATGTTCAGTCTGTTCTGAATCAAATGAATGATACTCCTGCCTCACTTTGAGGAGCAGCTGTACATAAAGCAGTTGGAGAACTGACATGGCAATTTTATACACTTTAGAGCTTGCACTTTGTTTCTTCTACACAAGTCATGTGGCTTCTAATAACCGATAAATTTTCCCCTCCAACATGGCTCCAACCATATGGCCTGTGAGCACTATGGAGTAATCAACATTAGTCCATACTCCTTGCTAAATGGTTTACAAAAAATGAATAACAGAAGGCTCCTGCAAATGGAAAAAGATTACTTTATTATCATAGATTCTGGGTCTAGGTTCAATCACTTGCTATCAATGATAGGAAGAATTAACCCAGAGTAAAATTTCTTCGTTCCCTCTAGTCAGATGAGAGAGCTAGGCATTTACTGCTTATGCATACAGAATGGATTGCAAGAGGTGTCAAAGATGACCTTGACCTAGCAGCCAGATGACTAATAATCATAAACAATATAAAGACAATTTAAAATTTAAGATCACAGGGACAGAGAATCGTTGCAGATATCACTGCTATTTCCACATTATTCCATTTGGGTACAACAATTCACCGTAATCCAGGAGTCAAAAATGTCCCCCCTAACACACAAAGCTGCTACAATATAGAAGAATGTTACAGCAAACCATAGTACTGAACTCACATTAATAACAGGAGTTTAACTTTTATTTGTCCAGGCAAGTATTCAATACTTTGCTTTTTAAAGCACCTTTTTGCTTAGTCTTAAAATCATAAAAGCTGTTAAAAGTATACCTGATGCTCTAAGGAGCAGAGCAAAACTTAGTAAAGTTTTACTGGAAGACAAAGGAAAATAATAATTACAAAATATTTTAAAATATAGTACTTCCAGAAAATACTAGAGGTGTTCTGTGGTGTATTCTGAAGATGGGAAGCAGTACTTTTGGTGGCAGGATTGAGTCCTATAACTACATACACATTATTGAATAATCTTCCCTGGTC
Source organism: Galbula dea (assembly GCA_013399015.1). Classification (NCBI taxonomy): domain Eukaryota; kingdom Metazoa; phylum Chordata; class Aves; order Piciformes; family Galbulidae; genus Galbula; species Galbula dea. The sequence goes on along the minus strand of VWZX01004398.1, from coordinate 145,207 downwards.
TACTTCTCTGCTTTTTCTAAATCTTCACTATAACTCTCCCAGCTTCATACACGCAGGAATTTCAGAAAACAAACAACCATCCACAATGAACCATTTTCACAGTATTTCATCATTTAATTAATGATGAATAGGGGCAAAAAAGTTGTTGATGCTTTAATAATCACTGCTTCACTCAGCTTGGAAAAGCCAAAATTTTTATGAGTATGATCACTGCAAAAGGAGAAAACGCTACACCACAGTTGCTTCTGGTCATTTTCAAGCTGCTCCTGCTCTACCCCAACTAAGTTGTAACATTAACTACAAGTGCCAAATGCAGACTGATGTGCTTTGTTGGCAGCTTGGCTGCCATACAGATGGTGTCTTGCCAGCAGAGCCCCAGCACTAGCAATCCCAGGGGCACTGTCTTTGCTCAGTTGGGACAGTGGCTAGGAGGGGCAGGGCTCAAGGGGTTCAGTCCCTTCTAGTGCCTTATGTTCCCTGTAACAGTGCTTGAAATGAAACAACTCTTGGGGGTTATTGATAGCAACAACCCCTTGTCCTGTGCCTGATCCACCAGATCTGGATGCCTGGACCTCACCTGTCTGTGTTTCAAGAGCCACAAACCTTAACTCAAGGCCAGGAACAGATTTTTAAGCCTCTAAGATAGACAAACTTGTTTCAGAGAAAACCAAGAAAGATTATGCCATGGATTTTGCACACTGTTATACTACACCTCATCAGTTTTTCAGATGCTCTGCCACACTTATTTCAAACTTGGAGGGAGAAAAAAGACAGAGTTTCTTCAAACAATCCTGGTACATAAAAATGTGACTTTTACTGCTTCCTACACTGCTCACTTCAATGCTGTGTTCATCACCATGTCTGGCCAAACCATTTAAGTAGCACTGGATATCAAAAAGCTTTAAGAGAGGTTTTCTGAAACAAGCAGGCTCAGAGATACCCCAATGCCCACAGCAAATTAGCACAAAGGAGACCAAAAGTGAAGGGGGTGCCAGCTCACACAGAAGTCACAACTCAGAGCTATGGGCAGTCCGGTAACAAACAGGAAAGGCATGAAGAAAGAGAAAGGGAGAGGAGCAGTACCATCCTGGTGCAGCAAAATACCACCAGCTCTTCTCTGTCTATTCAAACAGAAACCGGTCTCAAGCAGAAGCACTGAACTTCACCAATGCAGTTTTAAAAGGGTAGCTGGCTTTTTATTTTGCCCATAATTCTGACAACTTTCCCGTCTGTCTATGCGCTCATACATACCTCAGTGTTGCAGACAAGGTCCTCCTCAGGTGCAGAATTCAGAAGCACCATTCTCAAAAGGTAGAGAGAGATGGTTCAAGTGCCTTAACAGTTTGTCCTGACAGTCTATTTTTATTTTGCAGAGAGAATCATAGAATCGTCAGAGTTGGAAGGGACCTCAAAGATCATCTAGTTCCAACCCGCCTGCCTGGCAGGGACACCATCCACTAGATCAGGTTGCCCAAAGCCCCATCAAGCCTTGTCTTAAAAGCTTCCAGGGATGAGGCTTCCACAACCTCTCTGGGCAACCTGTTCCACTGTTTCACCACCCTCATAGTGAAGAACTTCCTCCTAATATCCAACCTAAATCTACCCTCCTCTAGCTTGCACCCATTTCCCCTAGTTCTATCACTGTCTGACCTCCTAAAGAGTCCCTCCCCAGCTTTCTTGTAGGTCCCCTTCAGATACTGGAAGGCCGCAGTAAGGTCTCCTTGAAGCCTTCTCCTCTGCAGACTGAACAATCCCAACTCTCTCAGTCTGTCCTTGTAGGAGAGGTGCTCCAGTCCTCTGATCATTCTTGTGGCCCTTCTCTGGACTCGCACCAGCACCCCCATATCCCTCTTGTAATAGGGGCTCCAGAACTGGATGAAATATTCCAGGTGGGGTCTCACAAGAGCAGAGTAGAGGGGGAGAATCACCTCCCTCAACCTGTCATCAGCAAACTTGCTGAGGGAGCACTCGATGCCACTGTCCATGTCACCGACAAAGATGTTGAACAAGACTGGTCCCAGTACTGATCCTTGAGGGACTCCACTTGTCACTGGCCTCCACTTGGACATGGATTCATCAACAGCCACTCTTTGGGTGCGGCCATCAAGCCAATTCCTTCTCCAGCGAGTGGTCCATCCATCAAACCCACGTTCCACTATCTTGGAGACCAGAATGTCGTGTGGGACAGTGTCAAAGGCTTTGCTCAGGTCCAGGTAAATGACATCTGTTGCTCTTCCACTGTCTACTGATGTCGTAACCACTTCGTAGAAGGCCACCAGATTCATCAAGCACGATTTACCCTTGGTGAAGCCATGTTGATTATAACCAATCACCTCTTCATTATTCTTCTGCCTCAGCAGTTCCCCAAGGAGGATCTACTCCATGATCTTACCAGGCATGATCTTACCAGGTGAGACTGACTGGCCTTATAGTTTACCGGATCATCCTTCCCCTTTTTAAAAATGGGGGTTATGTTTCCCCTTTTCTAGTCAGTGGGGATTTCACCAGACTGCCATGACTTTTGAAACACAATTTCGCTTTGTCTGCAATTTTTTTTCTTGTACAGCTTCCTTCAAATGTAAGTGTAGATTTGGATTTCAGAAAAGCTGATGAATCAAAAAACTGCAGGTGATAATGCCCAAACTTCTGTAAGAAAAAAGAATGTTGACAACTATCTTGACGAGGATAGGAATGATTTGGAACCAAACTGAACTTTGGATGCAACTAAATTAAGTACCCAGGTGCTATATAAAAACTGTATTTATATTGCTACTCCAAAGAGAAGAGAAAATTATTATTTGAACATATATCCACATGTGGAAGTGACTGAAGTTACGTTGTGTCATTGAATTTTTTTAATATTCAATATTTTAATGTCTACACACACCAGAATCTCTCAAACACTTACCATCCAACCATTCTTGGCCAGAAATACTTTATATATGAAAAAGCTATAAAAACAATTTAAAAGGCAATCTCTTAAAATCTGTGTGACCTGGTCTAGGGAATCCTGCTCTGGTAGGGGGTTTGGACTAGATGATCTTTCGAGGTCCCTTCCAGCTCCTAACATTCTGTGATTCTGTGTAATACAGCAATGTTGCAGTCATGAAAGTATTATAATTTGTAAACAGCAACTGAAGGCATAAATAGCTAAGGCAAATAGTCACAAAATAAATTGGCAATTATTTTTTAACTCTTCAAAATCTTTTCAAGGGATATTACTTCATGCTACCCCTGTCAATTATAACCTGAAATTTGGGGGTTTTTTACTCCATTTACTACAAATGGGTCATTTGTAGTGTAGTTTTTGTTCAAAACTAAACACACCCACCCAGACATGAATCTCCATGTTCTGTTTCTATCTCAGAAATTTTTCCTCCTTTTTCTGTGGGTCAAATGGCAGCAGTCCAGCCAACCAATTCAAACAAAGATTTAAACTGGCACTTGGCAAACTTGTTAACTTCAGTTTTTATAAAACAGGGAGAGTAAAGAACAAACACACTGACTACATACTACAGCCTAGAAATGAAAGGTAATGTTTCTGATAATACCTATTTTTTCGTAAGAATTACCAGTGAACTTAAAATCACCTTGAAGCTTATAAATGTCTTGTAAGACCATTTGCACTATCTAACCTATCAAATAAGGGCAAAGTGCATGGTGACCATTGTCAAATTAATTGTTCAGTCGAGAATGAGTAAGTAAAAGGCATTAGCTCTGTTATGCTCCATTGCATACAGCTACATCTTTGATAACTGCTTCATGGGAGTTTATGGATCCTACATGACCTCTGTCAAAACTCAATTGACTTCTTCCCTGCAAATTCTATTAGAATTGGTCCCTGCATCGGGGATTATGAGATGGTTGTTAAAAAAAACCCACACAAACAAAAAAAAACCCCTAAACAAACTAACAAAAAACCCCACAACAACATCTAACTAAAGAGTCACTTGCATCCCACGCAATACAAATTAAAAAAAGAAGTTTTATATCTGTAATTTAAAAAAAAATTGGGAATGCTTCAGGAACAAGGGGGAAGGAAAAGGAAAAAAGAGGGTTTTTTTCTTTGGAAACTATATGAAGCCATGCAAACATATTCAGATTTCAAAGAGTAAGTACTTTAAACACTTGAACTGGATGCCAACATAGAGGCTCTGGAGGAGTTAAGCAGTCAGTGTAGAACTTGTAGTGAAGACTTTGGAAATTCCCAGTCACAAGAATGATGTACATGCACTGTACAAGTTAGAAAAACTTGCAAATACAACTGAAATGACATTGAAAGCAGGGCCTTGCATAGGCCAATTTCCACTATCGTGACTGCAAAACCCCTCTGCTGGCTCATTTCAAAAGGATAAATCCTTCCATTAAATGCATTACTTACATCATAATTGTAACCAGAGAGCAACCAATCTCCCTGAGATTATAGAAAAATCCACACAGTTCATTAACCATGTAATTATCTTTACTGCCACCATCCCAACCACTAAGAGCCAAAATGCATCCCTTAACCAGTTTTGCTTCACCGTATCTGTATGAATACAAAACTCATGTCTCTTAAATTAAATAGCTCAAAAACTTGGATTAAAGATAGCAAAAGCCAGATTTAAACTAAACATTGATTGTCAGAAAGCCACACATTCACAGCAAGCTTTGCTTTGTAGTCAAAATTTGCAGTACCTGTATGAACATATGCATACCCGTCAAGAGAATTTGACATCTAGCCTTTACTCAGGGGTGGACAGGTACTTAACTGCAGAAAAAAAGATCCTGGAAGGTCCCACCAGATCAGCTAGTTACTGTTCTTCAGCTACCTACGTGCCCTTCTCAAAATACTTTCTTAGACAACAGATTTCTCTTCTCTTGTGCTCTCTCACAATAAGTGACTTGTACAGGCATTTGCACCTAACTCATCCAAACTACGCACACCATACATCACAGAAAAGCTGCAGCACACATGGTCAGTTAGACTGTTGGCCAGAATGCTGTGCCACCCCACTCGAAGTAAAGCACATGCATGCCTTCAGGCAAACTTCTCCACCTAAGAGCTCCTCAGGACAAAGAGGGACTTCAGCACACCCTGAGCCTGGTGGAGTACACCTTCATATGGTATCACTGCATTTCCTTCTGTAAACATAATTAACAAAGTGGATATTTGTGTTCCAAAAATACAAGCCACATTCTAAGAAAAACATCTAGAAAAAAAAAGAATTCAAAATCTAAATAAAAATATAAAGACCCCAAAGTGAGGGAGGATTTATGCAAGCCTCTACACTAGCATGAATTTCAACCCAGGTAAGGTACAGCTATAGAGAAAACTGGGAGTAAGACTAGAACAGGAAAACACAAAAAAAACCCTGCATATTTGGACCTCTTCAAATTGCTTTAAGTATCATGGATGGACCATTCTTTAAAAATGCCTGCAAAAGACATTTGTCCTGCATGAGAAAACAAATACTCTAAAGAGTGATTATCACTAGTTAAAACTTGTTTTTTAAAGAACAAATCCTGCTTCCAAGGAAGAACTCTATAGACATTTCACATCAAACAAAAATCATGGTCTCACAAAGACAGTTTTCTTAATGAAGAAATTAAAGGAATACTCAAAATAAATTAGTTGCCCAGGACTAAATACATTACCCAGGATCAATGCATTTAACTTGAAACAGAATTATCTTTTTCCATACTATTATAAGTACAGCCTTGAAAATGTCCCCATTTCTAATAAAAGATGGTTCACAAACCACAGTCTAAAGTCTGAAGTCTGGATCCGACATCTAACTGAAGAAAACTCCAAGGTTTATACCTTAATTAAGAAGAACAAACCAGGGTTTCCTGCGTCTTGTTTAGTATTAGCTACAGATTCTGGATAAAAGGGGAAAGCTTTGGACTTTTATCCATGCTGTGCCTCATGGGAGCAAGCAGTGGAATGAACAGAACAAAGCCATTAATTTCATTCTGCCTTTGGGCCACCAGCTGCCGCTGGGCTGCAAAGACACAGCCATGATGTGTATCCTGGTTCTTTAGCTCTATTTACTTAGTCAACAGCAAAAGGTCTCCTTAGACCTTCCTGCAACAATTTTCTTTGTGTCATTTCTGCATTAATCTACTGCAATGCATTTTTTTCCAGTGTTAATCTTGAAGGCCAGCTGAAACTTCTTGTTTTTTTCATGATACTGCAGCTGGGCTGCTGAGGGCAACAGGTTGGTATGTGCAGTCACTTCATTGACTACCCTGCTTCCCAAATAGTTATGGATGCAATTACAGGCAATGCACTCTGGCTGCCTAGAAAAGAAAGCCAAAGTATCAAGCTGTGGTTAATTCAATTTTGGTGGTTTTCACTTGCCTTTCTTGCTGCTGGCCATTTTGCAAGTGAGTAGACAGACTTCATTTGTTATTTCACTTTTTTTTTTTAACTTATCTATCTATATACACAGAGAGAAATTCCACACCCAACAAGAAAGATGGACTTTTTTAAGCCTTAGGTCCTACAGCCCTAAGTAACACATCAGTCACCAGCATAACTGAGGAAAAAAAATCCCACATAATTATTGAAATAAATAACCCAACTTCTTAACTAGATAAACTGTAATTGAAATAAGAGATTAATATATTTGCAATTAGAAAAACATTAGGCTATACATCAAAAGCAACACTACCATAACTGTAACAGCTTTGCCTTAAACACTCATAGTGCCTAAAGATCTACCTGCTAATGGGAGAGGTCACTTTACTATACACACAATACACTAAGTGTATCTGATATGTAGTAACAACATACTGACACCTGTGAAATGTTTCTCCCCAAACATAATCCATTTGCAGCCTGCATTTCTGATGTGATTAAAAACACTCAAAATAGTTCAAAACCAAAAATATGCATACCATACGTAAATGTTCAATCTTCCCTACACAAATGGAAAAGGGTGACTCCCACATCACCAGTTCCTACAGATTAGATTAATGCACATCTCTAAACCACACGTTAAGCAAAATTAAACTTGATGGCTTCTGTCTGAGGTCAGCGGGGAAAAGAGAATTATGGAAGAGACTTTAAATTTAAATTTAAGAGAATTTTAAAAATGTTATTACATTCTACCTAAATGTTAAATTCTACCTAAATACTGCTCTGTATCTGGCATTGATCTTTTCAATGAGTATATTTCAGTAAAACTGAGCATACAGTTGAAACAACCTGAGCACACTACTACGCCTTTTTAGACCCATTAACTTTTTTAATACTGAGTATTTAAAGTGAGTTTAGGGAAAAGACAAATGCAACTAAAAATCATTGCTAAGGAAAAAAAGCAAACAGAATAGTGGTTTCGTCTGACAGAAAAGTAAACATTTTACTGGCTAATTAGTGAGTTAGGCTAATTCTAGAAACAAACTGAAGTTGTTATAAGTCAGGGTTTCTGCAGACATTTTTTAAGCTTCCAGACTTTAAAAAAAAAGGAAAAAAGAACCCAAACAAATAAAACAAAACAAAAACACACACACACACAAAAAAAACAAACCACCACACAAACACCCAAAACCACACTAGCCAGGCATTCTCTTGCTTACATGAGCAATGACGCCTTTTATTAGGGTTTGGGTTTGTTGGATTTTTTCTTTTATTTTACATTTCAACTTCATTTCCAGTTGCAAAAACATTTTTTTCCATTCATTGCATTCTCCTTATTTTAGTTATGTTAAGTTTCTGTTGACTATATTCCCAGGTTAAAAAAAAAAAATACAAAAGCAAACAAAAAACCCCCCAAACAAAATAAAAAAAAACCAACCACCACCATAAAAAAGAAAAACCCAATACCTTCCCCTCACATACAAAACATTTAAGTGCTGGAAAAAAAATCATCCCAAAAAGATCAAGTCTTGAAATAAAAGCATGACTCCTCCTACCATCACACCAGCATACAAATTAGCAGATACTACCATATTTCACATGGTAAAATTTCTTTTACTGTAGCCATAAAATGAGTGTCAATTTTCTGTTGATGAAGCTTTGACGAAAGTTACGTAAAGTAGGTGAAAAGCGTAATGTGAAGCAAGAAAAAAGATCTTAAATGTTGTATATTTTTTCCAGTAACTGCTATGACATTTTAAAAATAGAATAAAATAGAATTTTCATATGAAAAATTCCTGCAAAAGCCTCCTATTGCAGCTACTGCTGTACAAAGCTTTGCAGTAAATATCATTATGTAACAAACGGATCTGATGGCTTGCCACCCCCATATTACCTTGTAGGATGTAATGCCAGCAGTACTCCTACTGCTAGAATAAAACTTGTTTCCCCAAATGCACATATTTATCTGTTAAAAATATCCTCAGTAACTGTAAAATAAAAATCAAGAAGAAGGAAATAATGGATTTTTTAAAAATTAATTAAATCTAAAGTTGGTTGGGAAAGAACTTCTCCAAAATAATTACTAAATTACTTAGAAACTGTTATTTCATAGCTGAAATAAATATAAAATTGTTTAAGGAGAACATTCTATTCTTCCAATTAAAATTAATCCAGCTTTTTTTATTGCATAAGAAGCATACATATGCATAAAAACAAACCACACACGAACCAAAAAAAAAGCGGTTTTTGGAAATTACTAGTCCTAGGAGACATAAGACTTCAAAACAATTAAAACCTTCTCTTTTTATTAGAGATTGTGATAGGATAGTCGCAGGAGTGAGTCCACAGAGATTTTGTTCTTCCTGACTGTGAACTCACATCTCCAGCAGCTGTAAACAAGACATACACACATCCAGGCCAGACTTTACTTCAGATACAAGCCTGTGAAAAACTAGAAGCCAATTTCTTCAACCAGTCAGGAAGAACAGTAAGGACTCTTCGCAAGATAAAGTAAAAATACCTGCTCTACTAAAAACTACTAAAAGTTTGTAGCAAAACTGGACGCATTTCAAACTTTCAGAGTGGAGAAAAGTTTCTGACCTTGTCAGCTCACAGAATGGAGTGGGATGGAAGAAGAGGAGGAGGTTTCTGTTGTAGAGACCTGAAGGAAAGCACAGCCTTGGATGACACTACTAAACCTACAATCATTGATTAAACATCGTCTTAAGGCAAAAATTCTACACAATGAGCTTATGCATGCATTATAGTTTGTAGCTAAGTTATTATCTGCAATAGACTGATAACCATTCATTAACTTCTGAAAATAAGAGACAACTGGCAAGCTATTTCATGCCTCAAAGAATTTATAGCAAAAGGGAGAGAAGTAAACACGCACTGCAGGTGACTTTGTATCTAGAAAATAAAATGAATATTTAAAAATGTCGTTACCTTCTGGCTGTAAAATGGATCGACATTGAGATGTCCCAACAAACGAAGGTTTTTAAACTGATAATGAACCCTTATGTGCTATCAAGCATAAAACCAAGCATAATTATTCAATTAGTAACAAACAGCTATTAGTAAACTACTTTTTAGTAGAAATAAGTTTTATAATTAGAGTCTATAAGAACATGCGACAATGAGTACCAAATATGTGCTTCACAAGCAGCCCTAACTACAAGGGTCATAAAATATAGTATGTGTACAGACAGTTATGGCTTGTAAGACTCCACAGGGGAGGTTTAAAACAAGATATGAAAATTAAAAATTAATAAGTCTACAGTACAGTTGTTCTGAACAGACTTATTCCCAAAGTCACAACTCCCAAGGCAATCTCTAAAGGACAAAGAATTTGGCTCCATGATTATTTCTGAAGTACTTGAGAGTTCTGTAAATTATTTCATCTGCCTCAAAGATTAATAAGGGAAGGAACACCGCAGAAGTGACCAGGGTCCTACACCAGCTCCCCCCAACAGAAAACCAAACATCACTGTGTTCTGTACACACAAAACACTGCCATTGCTGAGAGCTACCTGTTCAAAGACAGAATGTGTCCTTTTGTAATTCAATTCCCCCTGAGACTCAGGAACAGGGTAGGAAGCTAAAACCAACTTTGAAACAGGATATTCAGAATTTCAGGTAACGTCCATGTTCATTCGTATGGACCACAACACCTACGTGCGTTTCCACCATCAAAACAGTATAACCACCCCAATGCCACCATGCAAACAGCCTCAGGCTCTCCAGCTAAGTGTCTAGCATTGGTGCTTGCAACCCACAGGTCTCCTGACCAAATACAAAGACACAACTTTTTACATCCCAAAATCCAGGTTTTTTCCACACAGGTTTGCATACAAGTTCTTAGAGATCTTTTCCATTAAGAAATCCTGTTCATTCAAAACACTTTTATCCTCTCCTTAAGATGCTTCTCAACTTCAGGAAATTCAAACCTTGTATAGAAATTACAAATCTCATCCCAGACCTCCAATTCCTCTTCATCCTTTTAAATGTTCCCATTAGTCACAGAGAAAGGACACAGCCTTGTAACTTTCCAGGACTGTAGGTCTCACTTTTCAAACTCCCACTGAGATTTATAAACAAACATGCACAGAAAGCATGTTTCATTACCCTTCATACTATACATACACTGTTATTTTAGCTTTCATCTGCTAAATTCTCTCTTTCATTTGGTGAGCTATTTATGTCACAATATCATCCACAGCAGACCAGTACTTTAAAAACCTCACATGTTCTTCCCTTACAATCAGTTTTTCCCAGAAATATTTAATATCTTTTCTGCTTAGAGCAGCTCTCCAGGTTAAGTCTCCTGAGCCCAGCTCAGGTAAACATTTTTCACACTGGTGTTTTCTTTGGTCTGTCGTAATTTAGATTCCACTGGCCCCTTTTCTGTTCTTTTATCTTATCAGTTACGTTGCTTTTTTTCCACATGTACATTTTTTTCTTGGCTCAAGGACAAGCAAGTTTCTCAACTTTTGAAGCTGGAAAGAACTCTTACATGATCTAGCACCATAATATTCTGATCTGCCAAATTGCATGGGCCGTAACATTTCGCACAGCAAAGCTTTCATGTCCGGAAGAATAAGGAAATAATTTAGCTATTTTAAAAAGCCATGTTAATGCTAAATATATGTATAAACCCCTTGGGTTTAGACTTTGTCATAGTGGTACTATTAAATTTATAGCAGATATGCCTTCTGCTGCCTATAATCACATTTTAAGATGATCAAGTGGGCTAAGGTCAACTATTGCCCTTAAGGTGATATACAAACATATAATTAAAATATATTCTATTTTACATGCTATCAACAACTTCTAAATATGTGGGTAAATGCAATGAACTTCAAATCCCTCTCAAACAGGTAAACAGTGAAAGACCTTATTCAATTTCACAGATTAAGCCAGTGACAAAACAAGGGCTCTAACCTCCAATTACGTAGCTGAACTACAAGGTCATCCTTCACCTGTTGTTCCTCACACATGTACTAAAAAACACCCATCAGCTGAGAATATCTCCAGTTTTACAGAAGAGAACTTAAAAGGGAGTTAAACACTGTCATTCTTTGCTTTGATTGACTCCTTGTCCCAAGTTGTGTTTGAAGATTGTCTACGAAGACTCTACCTGGCAGCAAAGGGAGGAGAATGACAATCAGCCCTTACAGATGAGAAATCTTACAACAGCTCTTCAGATAAAAAAAATGACATCTATTATATATATACATATAAAATATATACATATAGGGAATAGTAAACATTTCTACAAATATATTAATGGAAATAGGAAGACAAGGGAAGGTGTGGGCCCCCTCAGAAAAGAAACGGGAGAACTGGCGACAGATGACATGGAGAAGGCTGAACTTATCAATAGCTGCTTTGCTTCAGTCTTCCCCGGCAAGGGCCCCCGCCACACCACCAAAGTCAAAGAAGATAATGGCTGGGGCGGGAAG
>VWZX01004398.1:93793-133017 GCA_013399015.1 Galbula dea | reverse complement strand
TGGAGAGGTGGGCCCATGCCAGCCTCGTGAAGTTCAACAAGACCAAGTGCAAGGCCCTACACCTGGGTTGGGGCAATCCCAAGCACCGATACAGGCTGGGCGGGGACTGGTTTGAGAGCAGCCCTGCGGAAAGAGACTTGGGGGTGCTGGTGGATGAGAAGCTCGACCTGAGCCGCCAGTGTGCGCTTGCAGCCCAGAAGGCCAACTGTATCCTAGGCTGCATCAAGAGAAGCATGGCCAGCAGGTCAAGGGAGGTGATTCTCCCCCTCTATTCTGCTCTCGTGAGACCCCACCTGGAATACTGCATCCAGTTCTGGAGTCCCTATTACAAGAGGGATACAGGGGTGCTGGAGCAAGTCCATAGAAGGGCCACGAGAATGATCAGAGGACTGGAGCATCTCTGCTACAAGGACAGACTGAGAGAGTTGGGATTGTTCAGTCTGCAGAGGAGGAGGCTCCAAGGAGACCCTATTGTGGCCTTTCAGTACCTGAAGGGGGCCTACAAGAAAGCTGGCAAGGGACTCTCTAGGAGGTCGGAGAGTGACAGAAGCAGGGGAAATGGGTGCAAGCTAGGGGAGGGTAGATTTAGGTTGGATATTAGGAGGACGTTCTTCACTATGAGGGTGGTGAGACAGTGGAACAGGTTGACCAGAGAGGTTGCGGAAGCCTCATCCCTGGAAGCTTTTAAAACAAGGCTTGATGGGGCCCTGGGTAACCTGATCTAGTGGATGGTGTCCCTGCCAGGCAGGGGGATTGGAACTGGATTGATCTTTGAGGTCCCTTCCAACTCTGACAATCCTATGATCCTATTATTGCAAAGGAAATTTCTATAAAGGCAGTGAACAAGAACAGAAGGGTAAACCTTTCCTGAAACATTAAAACAAACACCATAAAAATAAAACTACTTAAGTCTTGATAAATGCAGCAACTTCCTAATCAAGAAGTAGCGGAATACGTATTTCAACACAAATATGCACATAACCTTCCACACATTTATTTCTTTTTAATCCAAAATCCTATAAGGGGCATTAACACAGCACAGGTGTATCTTGCCTGTGCTGTGTGGTATGTCATTATAGGCTGCAAAGGCCAGGCTCCTACAGGAGAGAAACTAGATAAAACAGAGGTCAGTTTCTCACAAGAAGTTAGATAGCCTGAGAGAGAAAGTGGGAGTCAGCTAGCAGGAGCCTTGCAGCTGCACACAGAGGCATTGACACCCTACACAGTCTTAGCATGCCATCCTCCCCACATCTCACAGGGTCAGTCTTATCATATTCAAATGTCTTTGTAGTGTACTGTTTTTATCACATTTATGGTAGTTGTTTTTATCTATTAAGTGTTACTTGTTAATTAGTCAGTATCCTTTGTATATGAAAGTGTCACTTGCTAATTCATCAGCATACTTTGTGTATGAAGGTGTTACTGACTGGTCAGTGCCCTTTCTGTATGAAGGTAATTGGTCATTATCCTTTCTGTAAAAGTGTAAATTCTAGCTTATGGACTAATAAAAGGATTCTGATTGCCATAAGCAACCAGGACCCGTGCCCTAATACGCCACCGTGCTGAATTGTATATAAATGCAACTTTTCAGTAGAAAGGTGAGTCCAGCATAAAAATCGCATCCCAAATTTCCCAGAAGTCTGCAAAGGGGTCAAATTGTTTTGCATAAAATGCTCATCATGTCTACACCTCTTATGGAGTTTCATTAAAAATCCAGTTTAAGTAGTTGTAGCTTATCAGAATACAAAATAAAGCACTAACCACATAAAATAGTGTAATTCCATGAAAATTACTGCCAAAGAGGCAAAGGCTCTTGCTATTACCACGCCTGACATGCCACTCTTTTTAGCACTCATCAGTACAATTCATCTACTGTCTCAGCCAATGAAATTAACATACTTAGAGCAAGAGATACTAGTCTGTGTTTATTTTGGGGAATAAAACCAAAACTATGGTCTTTATTTTTAAAAAATCATAATTCCATAATAAATTTTATTGACGATAAAACACATTTCGTTGCTATGTCTGTTTTACACCTGATTTCATACATCTCTTCTGTGATTACTGCATTGCCTCTTTTTTACCTAGGGAAAAAAATTCAGATAAATCTATCATCACATGTTGAGTTTCACACAGTATTTCAAGAAATTGCTTCCGCAGCTATTCCATGCGTTGTACAGTAATGGCAACTAACAGGACAGTTTTGATTTGAGAAGTGAGTAAAATTTGTAAATAGCTGGATAGCCAGCCTCATTCACTAAAACAACTTAGACACTTATGAACCTAAATATCTGAAGTGGTTTTCTGCGCCGTTTCAATTTTTCTTTTTCGCCCTTTTTTTCCTTCTTTAGAAATCTAGACTAAGATGTTTTCAACAGCTAGAGGATTTGGAGTCAACACACCACAAAAATCAAAGTGAGCTACACAGAATCACAGAATGTTAGGAGCTGGAATGGACCTTGAAAAATCATCTAGTCCAACACCCCTGCCACAGCAGGATTCCCTAGACCAGGTCACACAGAGGCGCATCCAGATGGGTTTTGAATCTCTCCAGAGAAGGAGACTCCACAGCCTCTCTGGGCAGTCTGTGCCAGTGCTCTGCCACCCTCACTGTGAAAAAAATTTTCTATGTGTATTCACACGGAACCTCCTATGCTTCAGCTTACAGCCATTGCCCCTTGTCTTGTCACTGGGCTTCACAGAGAAGAGCCTGACCCCATCCTCCTGACACCCACCCTCCACATATTTATAAGCGTAAATGAGGTCACCCCTTAGTCTCCTCCAAGCTAAAGAGACCCAGCTCCCTCAGCCTTTCCTCATCAGGAGGATGTTCCAGCCCCTTCATCACCTTGGTGGCTCTGCACTGGACTCTTTCCAGCAGTTCCCTATCCTTCTTCAACTGAGGGACCGAGAACCGGACACAATATTCCAGATGTGGCCTCAGCAGGGTAGAGTAAAGGGGGAGAAGAACCTCTCTCAACCTACTAGCCACACCCCTTCTAATAAATACTCTCTCAATGATTAGAATATCTAGATCCAGAGTTTGATCAAAAAAAAATTGTATTTTTTTAGAGGAAATTAAAATTCAGTGCACTAGTCTTGCACAAACTTTTCTCATTCCATACTATGTTCAATGAAAATACCAAGCACAATGATCTGCAAAGTGGTACTTGAATTTAATCCTCGTACATGCACAAGTTGCACCAAAATGGAGGATGCAATATTTCTGCATATCTCACAGACACCTCAATTTCATACAGAGCAAGCGTCCCTCAGTAACACCACTTCTCCACACTATCAAGACAGCACTCCAGTTTGAACCTATATGTTAAAGCAAGCTGCTTTCAAGCTTTTCTTCACAAATAAATAAAAATAATTTCTGATCTTTGATAAATACAAAATAAGCTGAACAAAATTTTCACATGGGAGACATACAAAGGTTGTTTCATGCTCAGCATTTCCTGAGACAGATTCCTCTTTAAGGGCAATGTTTCACCAAACATCTTGTCTCAATTTCTCTCCCTGTATTCTACCATAAAATCCTTCTCACCATCAAGAATGCCATCACCACTAAAATTGTCTTTTCAAGTCACAAGCACACACTTTTAACAGTTGAATGAACCATTTGTTCCTTTTGTTCCTTTTCTACACTTCTAGGTCACAACCACTCCTAATCACATCCTCCTAAGAAGTCCTTCTCATACTTGCTGGGTTTTTAGCTTTGAATGATGAAACCTGATGACACAGGCAGTGCACAAACCCTATACTAATGCCTGCGCAAGCCCTCCCCAGTCAAGCTAAAAGTTGTATTTCCTACCTACTGATTGCAGGATCAGGTGCTCTGATACTCAGAGGCCAAGAATAGAGGCCAAGATAGTCTACTTCAAAAAAAGTACTCAATCTTTTATTTCACTTAAGCTCAAGCAATCAAGCTAATGACAGCTGAACAAGCCCTGAGGTGAAGGCAGCTAGTAGCTAAGACGATAAACAGGAAAGTAAAATATTGCATGAACAAGGGATTACAGCTTAAGTTAGCATAGGTATTACTCACTGTTGTTCAGTCAGTTGTGCCACTTGGCAACAATCCTATAGTCATTGGGATGCCCTTGGGAATGATGCAAAACTTCACCTTGGTCTCTAAATAAAATCTCCCATTCAGCCACAAAGACTAGACAGAATGGGTTCAAGTTGTGCCAGGGCAGGTTTAGATTAGGCTTTTAAATATGTGAAGGGTGTGTGTCGGGAGGATGGGGTCAGGCTCTTCTCTGTGAAGCCCAGTGACAGGACAAGAGGCAATGGCTGTAAGCTGAAGCATAGGAGATTCCGTGTGAACACACATAGAAATTTTTTCCTAGTTCAGGTGTCAGAGCACTGGCACAGACTGCCCAGAGAGGCTGTGGAGTCTCCTTCTCTGTAGAGATTCAAAACCCGTCTGGACGCGCTTCTGTGTGACCTGGTCTACGGAATCCTGCTGTGGCAGGGGGGTTGGACTAGATGATCTTTCGAGGTCCCTTCCAACTGCTACTATTCTGTGATTCTGTGATTAGGAAAAATTTCTTCACTTAAAGAGTGGTGAAGTATTGGAATAGGCTGCCCAGGGAAGTGGTGGAGTCACCATCCCTACAGGTTTTCAAAAAAAGGGTAGATGTGGCACTTAGGAGAATGGTTTAGGGGTAACAGTAGTGTAGGGCTATCAGTTGGACTTGATGATCTCGAGGGTCCTTTCCAATCATGATGATTCTATGATTCAAGGGAAAACACCATCATCTCATACACCGTACAGCCAAAAGCACTTAGTGGCTTTTGAGTACAACCACTAATGATTAATGAATTCCAGTGCCTATGGACATGGTATCGTTAATAGTTCTTACAGAATTTAAACAATAAATTCCCTAACAGAGTGTAAAACTTTCAGCAATTTATGCAAAACTAAAAACTTTCCTGGGAGCTATATTAAACTAATTGTGTTATTACATATTGCATTAGCTAGAAGTTACTCATACTTTAATCACTTATATTTTCCCTCACAGCACTAATTTTAATTTTGTAATTGCACAATTACAATTCACCCTAAGAAAATGAATACTAAAGATAATCCTATTCACAAACATTTTCATGGCTTTATCATTTACCACAAGCAAAGAATATTCATGCAGAACATATTAATATTTTTAAATAATCGCATTATAGATGGCAATATGCAGAAAATAAATATAATATCAGGTGTGGATTGCAGACATATAGTAAAGTCTAAATTCAGAAGAATTTACAAGAAGACTACAACTTAAATTGTCAGACAGCCTGACAAGACAACAATTTTGATGTAATACTTTTCAAGTTACAGAGCAACATAAGCATGGAAATTGTAAACACAAAATCACAACACTGCAAGACCTTTAGGGACTTCCAAAGCATGGCTAAACTTTAATTTTCATTTACCATCAATGACAGATACAGCAATAAGCACTTGACCTGGGAGAATTTATTCTTCACAATGCTTCTCCTTCTTCTATGTCTTCTGTTATTAACAGAGGCAAAGCTCTCCCACAGCATTGTTGCAGCTAAACTGAGCAAGTGTGGTCTGGCTGATTGGGTAGCGAGGTGGATTGTGAACTGGTTGAAGGACAGAAGCCAGAGAGTAGTGGTCAATGGGATGGAGTCTAGTTGGAGGCCTGTGTCTAGTGGAGTCCCTCAGGGGTCGGTACTGGGACCAGTATGTTTCAATATCACAGAATCACAAAATATTAGGAGTTGGAAGGGACCTCAAAAGATGTGACCTGGTCTAGGGAATCCTGCTGTGGCAGGTGGGTTGGACTAGATGATCTTTCAAGGTCCCTTCCAACTCCTAACATTCTTTGATTCTGTGAAATGTCATATTATAGCCCAATAGCCAAGTAGATGATAGAGAAGAAGAAAAAATAAGATATAATAGTTACTTTCCAGAACACAGAAAGGTGATAGAAGCCTCTGGGAATGACTTGGCAATTAGCTTTGTTAACCATCTTTATCAACGTCCAGCAGCATGGAAAATACAGTGCCCTAAGTTTGTGAATGAAACATCTTTCTTCATCTCCTCAGTCCTGCTACATAAACCTGAAGTGGGCTGTACTGCCACTGACCCCATGTTAAAGAGGTATTAAAGCATGGAAGAAGCCATACAGAAAACTTTAGTTAGTAGAAGAGAAAGAATCTTCCCTTCTTTATTATATTTTGTATTTCTGAGCATATCTTTACTATGTACCCTATTTCAGGACAGTATTTTTTTTTTGGATTCACTAATGAAATATAATTCAAAACAGCTACACAGTAATATTAAATCAGCTAAGGCAGAATATTTTAGCCTAGCCTTCTATGAAAAACAACATGAACTTATTCATAAGACTATCTCTGAAGTAAGAAGAAATGACAATGGGTTACCAAAATCTGCAATCTTGTCTACACACAACTTAAATCAAATAACAATGACCAAAAAAATTAATTTTACTATACAAATAGTACCAACAGCGCAATAAAGTAAGGAAGGGATGTTAGCCCTTCTACTGGTAGATGCACTATATATATATATATATATATATACACACACACACATGTATAAACTTCTCACTATTTTACATGGGCAATAATACTCACTTTAACTGAGGTAAGACTAAGCAGAACTACTGCACTAGCCAAGCTTTCCTCTCTGAATCAGAGCAGCAAACTCTGCCACCAACAGCCATCCTTACCCTGCTTGCTAACCTCAGACCTTCACAGTGAGGATTCAGCCAAGGTCACAGAGAAAGTCAGTTCTATAGCAAGTCTGTGACCCGAAATCCCAGTGAGACCATGCTGCCTCTTAGCAGATAGTCCAGAAGTAAGATATTCTTCACACCATTACCTATCCTGTGTGCGCGCGTATGTGTGTGCGCTCGTGTGTGTGCGCCCGTGTGTGTGTTCCTGTACTGCCACCTAAAGTTCACAGTGAAAAACAGGAATACTAGTAGATAATGTGACTTTTATCTGCAGTCCTGGAAAGGATCAGTAATGTTTCCTCTGACACCTGGCTTTGAACTTTGAACACTACATATTCATGAAACGGTTCAATTCCACATCCTACTTCAGAAGTACTTCACCGTTTCTCTGATTTCAATACATAAAAAAAAAGACTTATATATGGATGTATGTATCATTCACTAATTTAACAAAGTCCATTGAATAAGGAGGGGGGGGGCGGGGAAAAGCCAGGGGAAAGTGTGGAATCACAGAATGACAGAATATTAGGAGTTGGAAGGGACCTCGAATGAACATCTAGTCCAACACCCCTGCCACAGCAGGATTCCCTAGACCACGTCACACAGAAACGTGTCCAGATGGATTCTGAATCTCTCCAGAGAAGGAGACTCCGCAACCTCTCTGGGCAGTCTGTGCCAGTGCTCTAGCACCTCAACTGGGAACAAAAATTTTTCTGTATTCACATGGAATCTCCTATGCTTCAGCGTACAGCCATTGCCCCTTGTCTTGTCACTGAGAAGAGCCTGACCCCATCCTCCTGACACCCACCCTTCACATACTTAAAAGCATAAATGAGGTCACCCCTTAGTCTCCTCCAAGCTAAAGAGACCCAGCTCCCTCAGCCTTTCCTCATAAGGAAGATGTTCCAGGCCCTTCAGCATCTTGGTGGCTCTGGGCTGGACTCTTTCCAGCAGTTCCCTATCCTTCTTCAACTAAGGTGCGGCCTCACCAGGGTAGAGTAAAGGGGGAGAAGAACCTCTCTTGACCTACTAACCACACCCCTTTTAATCCACCCCAGAATCCCATTAGCCCTCCTGGCCACAAGAGCACACTGCTGGCTCATGGTCATTCTTCCATCCACCATGACCCCCAGGTCCCTTTCCCCTTCACTGCTCTCCAACAGCTCAGACCCCAACCTTTACTGTTCCATGGGGTTTGTCTTTCCCAGGTGCAAGACTCGACACTTGGCCGTATTGAATCTCATTCAATTTCTCCCTGCCCAACTCTCCAGCCTCTCTAAGTCTCGCTGAATGGCAGCACAACCCTCTGGTGTGTCAGCCACTCCACCCAGTTTAGTGTCATCAGCAAACTTGCTGACACCGCACTCTGTTCCCTCAGCCAGGTGGTTAATGCATAGATTGAAAAGTAGTGGTCCCAGTACCAACCCTTGAGGGACTCCACTAGACACAGGCCATCCCATTGACCATGACCCTCTGGCTTCTGTCTTTCAACCAGTTCACAATCCACCTTGCTACCCAATCAGCCAGACCACACTTCCTCAGTTTAGCTGCAACAGTGCTGTGGGAGACAATGTCAAATGCTTTACTGACATCAAGATAAACCACATCCACTGCTCTACCATCATCTATCCACCCGCTTATGTCCTCATAAAAGGCTATCAGGTTGGTCAAACATGACTTCCCCTTGGTAAACCCATCCTGACTGCTCCCAATGAGCCCCAGATCCTTGGAGACAGAGTCAAGGATCAAGTGTTCCATCACCTTTCCTGGGATGGAGGTGATGCTGACCGGTCTAGAGTTACCCGGCTTCTCCTTCTTGCCATTTTTGAAGACTGAAGTGATGTTTGCCTTCCTCCAGTCCCCAGGCACCTCTCCTGTTCCCCAGGACTTACTAAAGATGATGGAGAGTGGCCTGGTGATGACTTCTGCCAGCTCCCTCAACATCCGTGGGTGCATCCCATCAGGTCCCATGGATTTATGGATGTCCAGATGGCTTAACTGCTCCCTAACCCAGTCCTCTTCAACTAAGGAAAACTCCTCCAGTATCCTAACATCATCTGGGGCTTCAGGGGTCTGGGGCTCCTGAGCACAGTCTAGGCAGAGACAAAGAAGGCATTCAGTAACTCCATCTGCTTTGTATCATCTGTCACCAAGGCACCCGCCTCATTCAGCAGGGGGCCTACATTGCCTCTAGTATTAGTTCTTCCTGCAGTATATCTGAAGAAGCTCTTCCTATTGTCCTTGACCTCTCTTGCAAGGTTTAATTCCAGAGAGGCCTTAGCTTTTCTAGTTGCCTCCCTAAAACCTTTGACAACAGTCTTGTACTCTTCTCATGTGGCCAACCCCTCCTTCTGTAGACTCTCTTCTTCCACTTGAGTTGCCTGGCAGCTCCCTACTTAACCATGCAGGTGTCCTGGCTCCGTTCCACGATTTTCTACGTGTTCGGATGGTCTGCTCTTGAGCTGGGAAGAAGTGGTCCTTGAATGTTAACCAACTCTCTTGGGCCCCTTTGCCTCCTAGTACCCTGTCCCATGAGATTTCCCCTAGCAATTTCTTGAAAAAAAAGAAAGAAAGAGAGGAAAAGAAAGAAAGAGAGGAAAAGAAAGAAAGAGAGAGGGGAAAAGAAAGAAAGAGAGAGGGGAAAAGAAAGAAAGAGAGAAGGGAAAAGAAAGAAAGAGAGAGGGGAAAAGAAAGAAAGAGAGAGGGGAAAAGAAAGAAAGAGAGAGGGGAAAAGAAAGAAAGAGAGAGGGGAAAAGAAAGAAAGAGAGAGGGGAAAAGAAAGAAAGAGAGAGGGGAAAAGAAAGAGAGAGGGGAAAAGAAAGAGAGAGGAAAAGAAAAGAAAGAAAGCGGGGAAAGGAAAAGAAAGGAAGTGGGGAAAGGAAAGAAAGGGGAAATGAAAAAAAGAAAAATGGAGCAAGTCCTAAACATATTGTATTGTCTCTCTTTTTCAAGACTTTGTAATCACAGAGTTTTGGATACCCACCAATGTTCCAGGCACAAATATACAGATATACAGACTTTGTACAAATAGGTCTGTCAGAATCTATCACAATCTATCTTGCTAGATAATTTGTAAAGGGTAGAAAACACTTTATGTTTGGGGTTTTTTAAACAAACACAGACAGCTACTATGGTTTGTCAGTTTTCACTTCTAAGGATTCGGGAGAAAGTTGCAGGCATTTATTCAACACACATCTCAAAATCACATGCTCCTTACACAGGATGAACTTGCTCAGGTGGCCAGAAACTCAACCACCTCACACTGCCTATTTCATAAAGGTTATCATCACCTCTACGAATGCCCAGAGTAAACCGTTCTTGCGGGACTACAGCTGGTGAGAACTCTGCCGTCACAACGTGCAGTTTTGAGCAGGACCTAGTTTTGAGGCAGCCGCAGGGTTCACCGCGGCCAGCTCGCCACACCGCAACCTCCGATCAGGTCAGGCCTTCGCCCCCGAAGCGACAAGCCACCCAGCTGCGTTCTCCCGCTGCAGCCTCGCCAGGCTGAGGAAGGCCTCTGAGAGGAGTGCCTAGAGCCACAGCCTGTCCGGCGCAAACCGAGGCACCAGCCCTGCCGGGCTTCTGGTACGGGCAGCTAGCCCAAGAAACCTACGCTCAAACTTCCCGCGCCCAGGAAGAAACATCCTGTTAGAAAAAACTTTGAGCACGGAGGAACCAACCACCACCTCTCTAAAATAGCAACAGAAAGCTGCAAGTATCACACCTCAAAGAACTACCCACATCAGCCAAACTACGCCTAGCCTAAAAAGCCAAATCCCTAAATCCCTCTCCTCCCCCCGACCCCACCCCCGACCCCAGCCCGGCACGCCTCGCTGCCCCGCCTCAGCGAAATGGGCGGCGCTAGCCGGCCGGGGCCGGCGGGAGAGGTGATCGAGATGTTCTCGCCATCCCAGGCGCTCCTCCAGTCCCTTAGTTCCCTAGTACCTGCTCAGGCAATGCTCGCACACGCTGCCCAGCTGCGCTTTGGTGACGACGTAGGCGAAGGGCTCGGCGCGGTACAGCAGCTCACCGGGCTGCACCCGCCGGCGGGATCGGAGGCCGCTGCCTTTGCCCGGACTGAGGAACCGCTCCAGCGCCGCCGGCTCCATCCTCCCGCACGCGCCGCCACAGAGAGAGAGGGCGACGGCGTCCCGCCCACCGCCACGTGATGCGGCGCTGCGGCCGCCATCTTAACTGAGGGCTTTGCGGCGGTATGCACTTGTTTGTTCTTCAAGGATTGAGTGGGCATTTTCAACATAGGTTTTTCCTGGCCGAGACCAGATCTCTTGCCTGTATTGTGCGGCCGCGGGGCAGAAGGTAACCCTTTGCCTGAAGGAGGGGTTAAGTAGTCCTCAGCACAAGCAGGACGTGGACCTGTTGGAGCAGGTCCAGGGGAGGGCCACAAAGATTACCAGAGGGCTGGAGTATCTCTCCTATGAGGAAGGGCTGAGAGTGTTGGAGAACAGAAGGCTTCAGGGAGACCTTATTGCAGTGTTTCAGTACATAAAAGGGGCATACAAGAAAGAGTGGGACAGTTTTTAGTAGGGCTTGTTGTGTTATGACAATCACTGCTTCATTTCAATACTGACCCAGACTCACCACTGATAAGAGAGGTGGAAAAAAATACATACAAAAATAAAAGTGGCATGATGATACACGGCGATAGGATCCTCACAGCTTTGAATTCAACAAAATTAACTTCCCTAGGCTCTCTGCTGCACAGAGATGGGTGGCCCTCCTCAGCCCCAGCTTAGACTGTGTCCTCCATGGCACCACAGGAAACCAGAAGGCCCTTTTGGCGTGGCAGCTGATGCACGTGAACACAGCAAGTTCACTGTATCCTTCAATGTTGCCACGAAGGGAAAGTCATACTCATTTTGTACTGACACCCAAGGGCTTGTCAGCAACTTTTCTTTGCTGAGGTGACATTGAAACCAGCATAGATTAAGTCAGATCTAGGGCAGTCTTCAATGTATATAAACTCATTCATTGCAGAACATGATAAGACTTCTTAGTTCATTATCTTGATCAAAATATTTAACAGTTTGGTTCGACGAATAATGATTCTGCAATATCCATTCCAACCAATATGGCACAAAACTATTTTTTTCTGGGAGCAAAATACAGCTCAAAACACAATATTAATATCTGCACTAACACAAAATCTGTGTCACTAACAGCATAGAATAGCTAACAATTACTTGAAAGACCTGTCTGTGCTTACAAGTTTTCATGAACACATAGGAATCTCTTGATGAGGTCTTCACTTTTAATGTTGGTGTGCTAGTTAAAAGTTGATTCTAGAATGTAAAATTAAAAAAAAACCCTCAGTGCAGAAGCATTTTAAGCACAAATTTGTAATAAATTTCACTCAGAGTTACATAGATTTTACCTGTTAATTCTATACTATGAAGTTTAAAAAAAGCTTTCCAGTAGGTGTCCTACCACTGGGATCAGCTACATAAAGTGTTAAAGTCTTGCTTACATCATGAGTAATTGACTGTTTCATTTGGTGTGTCTTAAAAACCCCTAATTTCCCTTGGGCTTCCTATGCTTGCTGTGTGCCGTTTTGTATCAGCTGGGGACAGCTAGCATGTTTTTATCAGTGACAGCATACACAAGGAAGAATGCAGCACATACAATACAAACAAACAAACACCTCCCACTGACTCATTTTCCTTTCTGAAGTTACTTGTTATTTCCATTTTCTAAACATTTACAGAAGAAAGGTGCAGCTTTGCTAATTAAAGGCTTACAAAGTTTAGACTGGAGTTTCCAATCTACAGCTGCACTGATTGTGTTAAGCCTGACAGAACATGTTTCTCAGGAAGCACCTTCCTATCACATTTACACATCTTAAACATCAGAGAATCTATCTGTCGAGTTTTGTGTTGGTAGTTCTATCAACACTATCATTATTACCTGCAAGGCTAAGCTGTAAATATTAAAATGTCTAATGCTGAACAAGCCTAGTAGCCAGTATATCCACATTCCACCTTTACAACCTCTCATCACATCACCGTGTTAATTAGTACATGGTCACAAACCCTTCTTCTGCATCAAAAGTGAACTACTACCTACAAAATCCAACTTGACTGATCTCTTGATTCCCAGCAGCAAAATTTCTCACTAACTAGGCATCATAAGGACCAAGTTTGTTTGTTTTTGATAAGATTTTAATATAGTTAAGTAGTAAAGCTGATGGCAATTGCCATCACAGACACACAGATTTCTTTAAGAGGCAGATATATGGCACAAATGATGAGGACCATTAGAAAAGAATTAGCAGCTCTAAACTTCCAATCAATACAGAAACTATGATATATTGGTGCTTTAATATGGCATGCCAAAAAACCATTTTCTTGGCAACTCCTCTAAGAAACAGTATTTGAAGAGCAATATTTGAGTTGTACTCCATAGATGTATCATTTGTGGTTCATGTTTTAGAGGTGCATGAATTAAATACGTCTTGGGGGGGAAGAAAAAGAAAGAAGGAAGAAAAAGGAGAAAAAAAAGGAAAAACAAAAAGAAAGCACAAGGCCAGTCAAGAAATAATTGAAAGGAATATGCTATACTTTGGACCTTCTATTAAGTACACTGTATGCATGCTGTAACCTTAATCTCATCCGAGATCACAAAGTCAATGGAAGTAACACACAAAGAAATATATTTGCCCAAAAGCTGCAGCCAATTAATGTAATTTTTAAAATCTATTACATCTTTATATACAAATAGTGTCACAGTACACAAAACTATTTAAAAACCAACTAAATTGTGTAACATTTTCAAATGGTGCTAATTTCAAAACAGTTTTTATTACTTACTCTGATACAGTAGCTCACAGATTAATGCACTTTCAGAAATGGGAAACATTGCTACCCCAGTGTGATAGAAAAGTACTTCCTGTAAACGTTTGTGGTCTCAAAGTTAGCATGAAGATAGTATCTTCTGAGAAGGCCTCGCATTTTAAGTGTATTTGCAGTTTTGTTTTTGATTTGAATAGCATTTTTGTGGGTTATTAAACTGTAAATATTGACTTGTTATATTTGTTATACATTATATACTGTTTTCCTAGTTGCAAGTTCCATCTTTGCATTTACCTGAATCAAAAATAACTGAAGAGATGTTCGCTCCATTTTTCCACCAACATATTGAGGAATATGGGGCAAAGGCAGATATGCAAAGGAAAGGAACAAAAGTAGCAAAGGGTTGGTTAAAAATGTAACAAAAGTGATCAGAAGCCTTTATATGCAATTTAAAATTTCAGTGAAAGTTTGCATTCAACATTATCCTACAGAAGCTGTAAACCTGCAACAGTAGGAAGTAATGAGTGGATAGCATCAATTAAACAAATCCATAGACCTGCTTCATTTTCACTCCCCCATACCTATTTATATACACCAGTAATTTTCACTATTTTTCCATCTCTTCCATCAATATTAAAACCATTTTTATAGTGAGAGCCATTGCTGTCTTTTTTTTCACATTTGTGATCAGGGCTAAACTTAGGTTTAATGACAGAGTTCCAGCTCGCATTAAATCTCCTCATTTCAAGTGCACAATATTCCTTCCACTTACAGACTCAAAGACATTTGGAGTCTCTGCATTTGCTCTATAAATGCTGTTTTGCAACAGCACCAAAAAAAAACCCAAAAAAACAACACAGCAAGTAATTTTCTTTTTTCTTGTTCAGGTTTGAACTTTTACCAGCAACACAGTTAAGGTAGTCTATATAGATAGTGGCAGTCTTGTTCTTTATGCACTGAATGCTTCAGGTACATTAATATAAGACATCTTGCTGCAACATGAGCAAGGTATTTGATTCAAGGAGGTGGTGGTGGGGAAATCAGGCAGCAGACACTGCATTCTTGTAGACCAGTAGGTAAGACAGTTACTATCTACTGAGATTGAAAAAAAACAAAAAAAAAGGTGGATTTGCTTCTGTTAATGCAGGTTTGCCATTCACCTTCAATTTACAATGGAAGTTATCTGAAATAGTAAGAGATGTAAACAGAAAGCAAACCTCAAATCTTCATGACCTACACCAGACCCCCAGTAACGCTCTGAGACAGACTGCAGATTAGATCTCAGCCTTTCCGGTACTTTCATTATAACAACATTAAAGACGTACCAGCAGCTTAAAACAGGTAGCTGCTGCCTAGCTAACAGAGTGAACTAAGGCTGCTTGAAGTCAATTTTATTTCTGCAGCAGGAACTGCAGGAGGAAGAAAGAGATGAATGCTTGTTACATCCGTACCTCACACTATGCTTCAGTAATATAATTCGATTTTTGCACTGTTTTGGTCACTGCTGTGTTCCAAAACCTAAAAATAGCTCAAGCTTTTACCAAAAAGGCATTTTGTTAACTAGTGCTCTGCTAGAAAAAAAAGATGCATTTTTGGCCGCAGGTCTTCCCAGAGTATGGAATGCAGAACCACTACAGCCTGCCAGCACCGCTGGACAGCAACAGAACAGTTACATGGTAAGTCAGGAAGAGAAAAGAGGAACAGGCTGCATTATAGACTACTGTGGCTAAAAAAAGAAATTTAATAGCATATGGTTTTGAAGTAAGTTATTTTGTACATATAATACACATGAAACAGATACATATTGATAAAGTTGAAGGTTAGATGATTTTTTTTCTCTCCAGACTGCTTATACTGCACTGAATGTCCTGGTGACTTTGTTTTTAAACTAAAATAAAACTGATACATATATAGCTGTTCAAGTACTGTAAATCAGAAAAGGCTGCCCAGTGTTGTTTTCAAATTTTCAAAAGAATTGTTACAACTTTTCTCCCCAGAGATATAACAAATCTGTAGTTAAAAAACCCAAAACCAACAAACAAAACTTCTCAGTTGATGTTTGATCATGCTGTCATTACCTTGTCTTCTACAAACCCACCATTATTGATTTATTAATGTTATGTTGACTTAGTTTGCAAGGATTTTAGATCAGCAGACAATAGGTGATTCAGTGTTTTGGGAATCTGTGAAAGGGCATTCAAACCACTGAACACTAAAATAAAAAAACCCACACAAATAGCATTTGGTCTGTTATTTTTTTTCAAGTGTTGTAAATATGCAGCACTGTAACAAAAAGTTCCATTTAAGAGGTACATCCAAAAGCAGCAGGTCACTACTATGCTCTGTAAAAAGATGAAAAGATTGTCCATTCTAGATAGGATTGTGATCAAGTAACTGTGAATCTGTTACCTTCATTCTGTGTAGAAGGGCTCTTGTTAACTTGCTAAATTTAATTTCCTGTTTGGACAGGAAATTATCTAGCTAACAGTATCTCCGATTTTATTTAAATCATTATTTATCAAAGTAATCTTCCAGAAGCAAAGGTGATCTTCCAAAAGACAGCATCTTTAGAATTATAAGTTTATGTTCCTTATACTTTCCAAGACTTCATCATGGAACCAACTTTCAGTAAACATACTAGAGTTTTGCAAAGCCTCAAAAAGACGCCTGTAGTCTTCTGGGTATAAGTGACGTGTTTCAGCATTTTCTGGAATTTCTAGCTTTCTCAGCAGTTTACCACCACTGTCCAAGCTCCATGAACTGAAACAAACAGACAAATAAAAAAATGGTAATGGAGCATTTCTTTCTGTGAAAAATTAAAGAACAAGAATCAGTATCTGAAGATCCATTTCACTCTTTTGCAGCTTCCAGAAGTTAACATCTTCCTACAACACAAGCTATGTTCAGTCATACTGCAAACAGGTAGAAACCTCTTTTAATAAGACATATAAATACTAAATAAAGTCCCCAGTAGACACAGACAATATCAAACCACATAAGCTGCCTCCTCCACCCCAAATGTGTAATATAGTAACAGGCATTACAGCATAAAAAGGAATTATTGTTCAATACCTGAGAAATTAAAGCCAAGGTCATCTTCAAGAAGGATTATTCACTACAGCATGAGTTAGCATGACTTACATCTCCTAAGTATTTTCTTCTGTACATAAAAAGACGTATCCTCTCTCTCCATCTACATCACTGCTATGGAAACTAGACCTTTTATAAATATGCATACACAACAACTATTTCCCAGACAAAAAAAGGGTGTATAAATACAGAGAAGATGCACATTAGGAGCCTTCAAGGTTAGCTCCATTTCCTGGCCAAAGGATCAACTGGAGCTTAGGTATACCACTAAGCTTTAAAAAAAAAAAATCCATTAAGGCTCTTTGCACTTGCCTTTGCTAAATGATTACTGCAATTTATTAGCTGCCCTTCCCTTTTTGTTTGTTTGTTTTTCCCCCTTTTCTTTCTGGAAATTAACTTCCATAAAGTACTGCCAGCAAATGAGAAATATACATTTTCATTAACAAGTTTGCTGCCATGGTCGTGTTGGGCCAACAGTTGGACTTGGTGATCTTAGAAGTCTTTTCCAACTTAATGATTGTATGATTCTAAATTGAAGTCATTGATTTCCTGACTATAAACACTTCCTGTTTATCAAAATTGAAATCTACTGATCATAAAGCAAAGAGAAGAGCTCCAGTGTAATACCAAAAAGAATAAAGAGAGTTGCGTGATTGGTAAGTAAGTTATGAGGCCTTAATGTTTTAGTCGGATAACAGAAAGCCATTTGAGGACATCCCCACTCCACCTTCAATAACCTTCAGCTGTTTTCACTGGCATTTGATGTCTGTTACAAACTGAAACTCTTCTTCAGCTTTTAATCTGTATCTGCAAAATTCCTGGCCATTTATTATTATGTCTGTAAAGTGAGTGAAAACTTCTTGCAGATACGCGACCTCACCTCCACTGGAGGTACAGACAATTACTGCATATCTACATCCTAAGTATTTGTTGACATTCCTGTCAAACCTCAAGTTGTTATCATCTGTGAATACAGGCCAGGAACAGTGCCCAAAATACCAGCTTGTGGGTTGCAAAAATGAAATCCTCTATTCTACATGTAGATAACAAAAACCCCCAAACCTGTATTTCAGCTACACATAAATACTGCTTAGAGAACATTTTTTAATGTTTTCCTATATTTTTCTGAAAAAAGTAATTCTTTCTTACTTACTTTAATCTGTCAGTAATTCTAGACTTAGGCTTAGCTAGACACTGTTTCACCATGAAAATAAAGGTGGCAGAATTTGTGGGCTTCAAGACTTCTGTAAACAGATTTCGATGAGGAGTCAGTCGTACCAAACATAAATGGTCATTTGGCAGCCACTGCAAGAAAAACAAAATGATTCACTGAAAAGTGATTTTTTTAGGCAGTGTCTGTCTTTAGCTAAGAGTGAGAGTTTCATCTGTCCCATCAGTAACATTTTTAAACCATTTTACAAGTCATAACAAGATGATTTCACTGGAAGCTGAGGCTTTAAAAGTTCGTTCTAGAACAAAGATGCTTTACCTCCCCACCCCTCAAACAGGAAAGGAAATAGGAAACAAAATACACATATTGTACTTAAGACTGAACTTTCCTAGCTGAAATAGATGAGATAGGCTTGATTTAAGTTTTCAAGAGATCATATGACTTCAGTATTCACATACTATGCAAGGTATCAGATTAGATCACTCCAGCTACCTGCCTTTTTTATATAAAGATGGAATTATTTGAGTACAACACGAAGACAATACTGCAACTTGAGGATTTTATGAAATTGGGAGGAAGTAGACTCTTATACTAACATAATATTCTGTATTGGCAGCAATGGGTATTTCGTTCAACAGATCTTAATATCTGTACTTCTCCTAAGGCTGTGACAATACATCTTACATAATGCACCAGATATGCCTCTCTACTTGGCTTTACAGCAACACATCTATGTGTGTAAGGCATACTCAAATCCCTTATTTTCTCTTATAGTCACTTATATTGCACAGTAACATTTCAAACAACATTCAATATACTACTATAAAAAAGAAAATAATTTCACACAAGGAATTTTTCCACTTCTCAAATTTAAGCTTTGAGACTCACATATTTCAGCAATTAACTAGCACATGGAATCTACACTGGACACGCAAATAACCATTTTAATCAAAACCAGCAGCATGCTGATTGTGCTGTAATTTGGTAACACTTGTTTTGTTCAAGCAGGTAGATGTGACCCTGTCAGAAACTTCTGAAACAGATTTCAACATTTTCCCATCACAGACAATAAAGATATTGTTTATTTCAGTTTCTAAGCTCATAGCATTTCTTCACTTTTGATGCAACTACATGCTGCCTGTAAGTTTTAATTAGAACACTTCTTCAAAAATACATGTGTAAAAGTTTTCATGAGATTATTTTAACCTTTTAATTAAAAGTGGTTTAGCTGCATCTCCAGAAAGAGAAAAATGCACCTGACGCTCTTACCGTGCTTTTTGGTACCGCCAGTCCCCCATTTTTCAAATTAGTTGCAAATGATGACCAAGGTTCCTAAAAAAGGGAGCAAAGATATTATAGAATTAATGTGTTTTGTTAGAATAGACGAGATCAGAATAATTTCAGTTGGAATGGACCTAAAATGATCATCTAGACCAACTGCCTGAGTGATTCAGGGCTGACCTGAACGTTAAAGCATGTTATTAAGGGCAGTGTCCAAATGCCTCTTAAACACTGACAGGCTTGGGGCATGAACCACCCCTCTGGGAAGCCTATTCCAGTGGTTTTACCACTTGGTAAAAAAATGCTTCCCAATGTTCAGTTTAAACCTCCTCTGACACCATGCTGAACCATTCCCACTCATCCTGTCCCTGGGTACCAGCGAGAAGAGATCTGCACCTCCCTCTTCACCTCCCCTCCTCAGAACATTGCAAAGAGCAATGAGGTTGCCCATCAGCCTCCTTTGCTCCAAACTAAACAAGCCCAAACTCCTCAGCTGCTCCTCCAAAGACATGCCTTCTGGCCCTTTCACCAGCTTTGCTTCTCTGCTCTGGATGCATTCAAGAGCCTTCACATTCTTCTTAAATTGTGGGGCCCTGAAATGCACAGAGTGCTCCAGGTGAGGCTGCACCAACACTGAATACAGCAGGATAATCACCTCTTTTGACCATTTGGTTATGTTGTGCTTGATGCACCCCAGGAATTGGTTTGCCCTCTTGGCTGCCATGGCACACTGCTGACTCATATTGAGCCTGCTGTCGACCAGCACCTCCAGATCCCTTTCTGCAGGGCTGCTCTCCAGCCACTCCTCTCCCAGTCTGTACTTGTGCCTGGTGTTACTGTCCAAGATGCAGAACCTGGCGTTTGGATTTGTTAAATTTCATCCCATTAATCATTGCTCAATGCTCTACTGTACCTTGATTCCTCTGCAAGGCCTCTTGTCCCTCAAGAGACTCATCAGCACCTTCCAGTTTGGTATTGTCAGCAAACTTGCTAATGGTGCATTCAACTCCTGCATCCAGATAGCTAATAAATATATTGACCGGGACTGGCCCCAGAACTGAACCCTGAGGAACACACTGCTGATGACCAGTCACCAGCAAGGCATAGCCCTGTTCACTACAACCCTCTGAGCCCTGCTTTTCAGCAAGTTCTTCACCCAGCACACTATGAATCTACTCATCCCACAGTTGGACAATTTGTCCAGAAAGATGCTGTGAGGGACAGTATCAAAAGCCACACTAAAATCCACGAAAACTACATTTACCACCTTCCCTTCATGCACTAGGTGTGTGACTTTATCATAGAAGGATACCAGATTAGTTAAACAGGGCTTTCCCTTGTGAACTCATACTGACTGTGCTTGATACTTGGATTGTTCTTTCTACAGTACCCAGTATAATTTCTCCATATTTTTTCCAGGAACTGAGGTTAGCCTAGCAGGTCTGTATTTCCCTGGGTCTCCCCTCACACCTTTCTATATATTTTATATATATATATTTTTTTATATTTTCTGAGAATAAATGTCTTTTAGTATAGTGGGTTGTAAAATACTGACATCATAGTTAATTATGATGCTGCTTAATTGAAAGAGTTTTACACAAAACACAACTATTTCAGGTCAAGAGCTCTCCAACTAATTGAAATGTCAAATTAGCTTCCAATTAGTTTACCATAATAAAACACTATAAACCCTTTTCTAAAAACATGTCCATACCATTAGACAACGTCAGCTGGTACAAAAAACTTACCATGTGCAGTAGTTGAACTTCACATCCTACTTGCCAAAGTACAGTAAGTGCTTGGTAAGCCCTTGCATCCCCAGGCTTTGCTGTCAATACCTAACAAAATGGCAAAGAAAGAGCAGTTTTGTTGCAAAAACTAAGCATTTTTTCTTTACCTAACAAAATCCTTACATAATATATATTTAATGAGTGTTAAAATATTCATAGTTAAGTCTAAAATTTCAAGGTAAAGTTACATTAGGCCTCAACTACACACTTTGTGCTATTTTAACCTTGTCAGAACACACAATTAGAAGGCATTATGGCAGTCTAAGTATTTCTTTGCAAGTTATTTGGATAAATGAACTGCATAGGAATTTCCAGCACCTTCTGGTCTCTTTTTAACGCTGAGAAGTTTCACGCAGAAGCAAACCAGGGACCATCTTTTGTATAAACCCTAAGATGGGCAGAGTTATGTATTTGCACCAATAAAATTATATTCCCAGTAAGACACAAAAGCAAAGTAAGCCAAATATCAGGTGACCTCACTGAACATCAAAACACTTGCACAGTCATCATCCTGATGAATACTACAGATCAGCAAACTCCTAGGGCAAGAAAAAGTTAAACCTCGTGGTTATTCTCAAACAGGGCAAAGAAAGATTTAAATTGTAGTGGGGAGATTCAACTTCTCAGAGGAGAAAAAGAAAAACCAACAACATAAAAAAATAAACCAAAAGCAAAACAAAAAACAGCCACCATACAGGAACCAACAGTGCCCACTAAAAGAAGGTTCCAACTGCTTTTACTTAGGTACAGAATTCTCATTTAAGAAGGTTCACAATAAAAATGGAAAACTTAATAAAAAACAGTGACTGCATTAAATGAGCAGTCTGCCCCTATTTGCTCAAAAATCTGGCCATGAAAAACATACCACTTAAGTTGACATTTCAGTGATGTGCAACCCGTCACTTTGCAGAAGAACAGACTTAAGACTTTTTTTTTTCCCCCTCCCCTCTCTTTTTTCAGTAGAGTGACAAGACAACACAGGTTGTGTAAGCACACCAGAAAGCCTTTGCTGACTTCAAATAATTAAAAGATCTGTGGCTCTGTATGAACCTCACAGTTCCATAGAAAGAAAGGGTACCTTTGGACTGTAAGTATAGTTCTAGAGGCTTAAGATAGCATAAATTAGGAACACACAACCTAGAAAGCTGCTCTGCATTCAGTGTACAGAACCTTAATAAAAATGTCTGTAAATCACTCATATTTTGCCTCAGATTTTTTCAGTACTGCATACAGAAGTAGCTCAAGATGACAAGTGCATTTCACTGAGTATGGTATCTAGTAACTCTAAACCCTCTTCACAAGGCGTTTTGAATTCAGTCTTCATTGACTGTTATCCATAACCAGTAAGCAATTTTGTTGTAAAAGCACGTTACAGAATGTAAGCACCTAAGAAGTTACAATGGAAAGCAGTTAGTTGGCTGTTACATCCTTTTCAAGGACCAGTCTTCACATTTGGAGGATTGGTGGTTATTCCGTAACTGAAATGTTTCTTGACAGTGCTATTACTGCATAAAGAGAACAAGTAGGCAACAGACAAGACTTAAAAAGTCTGGCAGAAAAAGAAATTCAACAGCAAAAACGTTAACTATACAATATAAAAGTTTTTGTGTTCTGTGAAGCACTACTTTATTCTTGACTACCTGTAAAATCTCTTACACATACCTTGTACTCTTTTTCACTCATAAAGATGTTGAGCTCCATTCTTCCGTATCTGTATATTGAATTGCACTCATACAGGGCAAAAAGAAGCTTCCAAAGTGTAAGCCTTTCCTTTTTTTGTGGTAAGATTCCAAAAATTTTCACAGGTACATCTGTTTCAATAGTGTGTAAAAGTATCTTTAAAGTTTTGCAATATGTACTACACAATCCCATTAATGCTAATGTCTAAACTACAAACAATTATGAAAAGGAAGTTCATCACCTCTTGTTGTTCAAGAACTAATGTAATTCAAGCTTTAGTCAAAGCTAAGCCTAGTTTGCATTAATCTAAACCTTTAATAAAGACAAGAAAATACCTGAGATGCCATATTGCCACAAGGTTTTTATTGAAACTATCAAGACCCTAAATAAAGCTGATATGTAGGAAATAATATCCATTAACCTAGCATATATATTACATAGAACACATTTCTGAAGCAATTCCCAAAGATTTTGCCAAACTGCCTACACACCCTTCAGGTGTATTTGTAACATGCAATCATATACATATACCTGCCCTCCAAGGAACTGCTGCTACACCCATGGTTTCAAAGAGTTTGTCAGAACACATAGCAGGTGGTTTCAGCGTTCCAGTCACCAAAGGATCCAGTCTGAAGAAGTCACCATAAACCACCTTTAATTGTCCATCCAGGCTATTCTCTAGGGACTGAACAGAATTGGTTTCAGTTGAAGAACAGAATTAGTTTCAGTTGAAGAACAGAATTAGTTTCAGCTGAAGAAACCTGGAGGCAGTAACCTGTCTTGCAAAACACCCAATGCAAACAAGCAAACAAAAAAGTTCAAGAACTACCTAAAATTTTTACCCAGTCAACAAGAGTCAAATTTCAGAGCTGCTTCTCACAGCTGATAAAAATAATAGCTTCCTTCATTGTGCAGGGCATTTTGACATTTTTGTACTTTCAGCTGATGCTTTAAAATGCATCCTTGAATTACTAAAATGTCCTGCAATGTTTTGCAAAAAAGCTACACTCAACAAAGCAAACCACTGCATTTAATGATTTACAACTGGAATTCTTCATATACACAGAGAAAATGCCTTTAATACACATTTTAAAGTCATGTAAAAGTCTTTGGTTCTGAACCTGTGCTCTACAGTACTGTAACACAATCCTAGTGCAACTTCTGCAGCTCTGTGTCTGACCACCTTTGAATCCATGCAAAGCCAAGGTGAAGAGGAGAGCTTATTATTACCAGACAATTGCAGGACAACAGATTAAATAATACCATGAAATAATCAGAATAACGACGACTATTTTCACAGATTTCTTAAAGCTACATACAGACATCTTGCTAAAAACATAGACAGCTATGACTCAGATTAGTATTTGCCTCAAATTTATGCATGAAACTAGGTAAATGATAAACTTGAATTCCTACATATACAAAATGTCAAATCATTTGATTGTAAAATAGTCTGTTGGTGAACATGCCACACAAAAACAAACAGTACTTCGTACTACCAAGCACTGCTTCACATATTACATGTAACAATTCCTCACTAATTCCTTTTTGACCCAACAGCTATTACACAATTATAAATCCTTTTTGACCCAACAGCTATTACACAATTATAAATTAAATTCTTATTTTTCCTTCAATTAAGTTTCAGAAATGTGCTACCACATCAGAAGAGTACCTGTAAATTTAGAAGAAAAGAGGAGTTACTTTCTAGAGCTACCACTCTAACTCCTGCATTGAGGAGAGTTCTGGTCAAGATCCCAGGACCTAAAGAGGGAAAATAAAATTTAAAAATTGATAAATTTTATATAGGTGCATTTTTTCCCAAGTGTTTAGCGACTTTCTAAGTGAATCACACTAAGTACAGTGTTACAGTTAGATACTGAGGAACATTACATACAACATTTCAAATATTTCTACTGCTTTTTCTTCCGCCAACTGAAATATACTTTGAAACCTTACCCGCCTTAGAGCTAAAGGTAAAAAATACCCTCTGCAGAAATATAAAACAAACAGAATGCTAGGTATGCAGTGGCCCAGAGACTTACGTGTGCTTTTACTGACAAAGTCCACCTACAAACCCAAAAATATTACCGGGACAGAAACTTGCATATCTGCTTACTCTACGATATAAAGCTTTAAACACAGTCACTCAAGTCTCCAGACCCAGCACTCACTCATTGCCCCTAAAGGTCTGTAGAAATGGACCGCCACCCGCCCCAGGCATACCGCAGTTGCCGCGACACCTAGACGGCCCTGCCGGTCACCAACACCCGCCCTGGGACGACAGCAAGGCGGTGGCCAGGGCAATCTCTAGCACGGACCCCATCTCGGAGGGCCTGGGCAGCGCCGGCAAGCAACTGAGCTGCCAGCATCCCCCTGCCACCCCACGAAATCCCAAGAAACGCAGGACCTCGTCCCTTTCCCTCAGCACTAACACTCATCCGAGGCTCCGTTACCGCTCGTGCTGAGGGCTCCAGCTCTCGCTGACCCCGCAAGGTCACTGGGGCACGTCAGGTAGCGCCGCGTTCCGCAGGGCAAAAGGAAACCGGGGGGAGAACAGCCAGGACCTCAGGCAGCTTACCGGGCGCACACTCTAGCAGGACAGGCTGGTGGCCGGGGCTGGCCCCGCTCTGCAGGCAGCGCTGCACGGTGCGCGCTAGCTGCGGGCAGGTGATGAAGCGGCGGATCGACACGCCGGATCCCTGCACCTGCTGCACTAGCCGTTCCACCTCCGCCGCCTCTGGCACCCGTAGGCCCGGGCTCGGCCACTGTCCCGCCGCTCGCTTCGCCGTCACCCAGCACGGTGGCAGACCACACAGCAGCGGCCGCAGCCCCTCCGCCAAGACGCGGCGGTAGCCCGCAGCGCCCGACGGGGCGCGGCCTGCAATCATCACCACACCGCTACCACAAGTCCCACGCGAGTAAGCACCAAATGCGCGATCGCCGCGGCAACAGCAGCGTCACTTCCGACTTTCCCCGGCCTCTCTAGCGCTCTTCCGCTCTATTGTCGGAGGTCTCTCGTCCCGCCATCCTCTCTATGGTGCTTGCCCTGCACCGCCGGGAGCCTGCGGCAGCTGTGGCGCGGCAGGACCATCCCTCTCACCTCCACGCCATGCCGGGCGGCGGGTCCCGGCCACCCGAGCCGCAGCGGAGCTGAGGTGAGCTGATAGGGCCTTATGCATAAGAGGAGGAGGGAAAGGGGAGATGTTTCTCCCGGTGCCGTGCTCCGCCGCCACCTTCCGCTCGTCCCGGCCGCGACCAGAGGCTGGGCGGGAGGGGAGTGAGGGCCGCCGGGCGGGCGGCGAGAAGGTGGTATCCCCAGTGGCTTGTATAGGCGAGGTAGTGCGTACAGCCCCTTCCCGCCCCCTGTCCGGCGGCGGCGAAGCTCCGCTGGGAGGCGAGCGAGTGCC
This sequence comes from Galbula dea, assembly GCA_013399015.1. Lineage (NCBI taxonomy): Eukaryota > Metazoa > Chordata > Aves > Piciformes > Galbulidae > Galbula > Galbula dea. The sequence continues at coordinate 107,058 of VWZX01004398.1, read as the reverse complement.
CGCAGGCGGCGGGGGAAGGCCAGCGCCGGGCGGGCAGGGCAGGCTGAGCTCACTGCCCGCCTCCGCCGGGATGGCAGGTAGCGGCGCTACGGCTCGTTCACCCGCAGTGGTGCCTCTGGAGCAAACCGAGAGGATAAGACGTGTGGCGGCGATTGACCGTTCAGGAGGGGGAGGCTTCGGCTGGTAAGAAACGCTCTGCCGCGCCCCTGTGGAGCGATGTCTGCTCGGCTTGTCAGTGGAAGTCCCAGGAGCTACGTATTTCGTTTGAGGTTTCTTTGGGTGTTCCACGGGAGTCTTTGATCTCCGCATCTGCAGCTAAATAGTCACTTCGGGACTCGGTTCTCTGCATGGCCCTGCCGCTCTCAGCAGGTGCAGAATCCTGCTCCGCATTTCTCCGACATCCCCCTCGGCTTCTTTCTGCCCAGTGCTGCCTTGCTATTACCTTATCGGTAAAATTAGCAATTCAGTGGCAGCGACTTTGTCCTTTCTACAGTTTTTTTAAAGCCTTAACGAGAAATACCTTTAAAACGATCTTCGAAAGGTGTTAAGAGTTCTGCAGAACTGCAGCTCATCCTTCAGGGATACTGTGCTAAAACCTGTCAGTGGCCATGGTGTGAGGAGTCCTGGGCAAGGAGAGGCAGAATCGTTCCAGTCCTGTTTCCCTGCTCCCTTCCTGGTTTGTCCAGAAGGCAAGAGTGATCTGGCAATCAGAGAGTATACGTATAGGCCTTCAAATTAAGGGCTCACAAGTAGACTTTCTTCTGTGATTTTGTGCAAATTGCTTGATTTCTTATATCTCATTTCTCTGTAAAGTGAGAAAATAACATATGCCTACTTACTAAACAAAATCGTCTTGTTTAACATATCGCTGTTAACAGAAGCTGGGGCAGAAAATTGAGGCTTTGTAGTTTTCTGTTTGGTGAATCTGCACGTGTCATGAAGACAGGCAGGGCTGAATTTGGGAAAAATTGCAAATGCAGAAGTTCTTCATATCTGCCATTTAGTTTTAAATACTCTGCAGTTTTACGCTGAGTGTTGTAATCGTTTTCTTCCCTGTGCCTTAAGGGAAACAGACTGTTCAGCTGGCTGATGGGATAGACCTCAATCCATTTTTAAACTGGACTTTATGTTTTTAATAGCTTTTTTGCTCTCTTGCTAATTAGCCTGATAATGCAGTAATTCATAGGACTTTTAGAACATCGAACAGAGCGTGGTCTTCATAGTGCAAGTGTTTAGTAATGTCCTAATTCTGCATTCCTTATCAAAGTTTATTGATAGCTATGGCCACAGGAAGAGTAGGTACAGTTACTGTATTACCATGTTGTATTCCATGTATTTTAACCTTAATTAAAGAATTTTGGAATTTTTTTTGCCAGTCAGAATGCTCAAGAGTGCAAGGGTCATCTTTGAATGGGCTGTTCAAAGTAATTGAGCTTATTCAGAGGAGTAAGTAAAGGCAGAAGGCCCTGACATTCTTCATACAAAAGAAATTATACACCCTTCTTCATGTTTTTATTTACTTTAGCTTAGCACTTACCTGCACTGAACCATAGATGTTTATAGCATAAATATACGATTTTTTTCTTTTTCCCCCTAGAGCTGCCAGATACATACTGAACCTGGCATGCAGAGAGGACTACCTCTTTCAGACCTGGTCATTATCCTTGCTAAACTGTTGAAACCTTAGGAAAATGGTAAGTTTTGTATACTTTTTGTTTAAAAATTACAATAGAAAGGTATTTAATGTACAAGTGTATCCCAAGAACATTTGAATTGTTATTTTTAAGTTAATGGCTGGTTGTGGCATATATTTTCTAGTTTAATCCAGCTGTTGCCACATGTAAATATTTGAATTTACAATCTTACCTCCTAAAGCCTTATATCTTTTTAATTTCTGTGCACTCTGAAATTATTGTTTCCTCCTAATTACTGGTTTTTGAAATCAATCAGAGAAGGAATCAAAAGGGTTGCCTGTCTGACTGGATTCCAGCCTATGCTTAAACCAAAAAAGCTCATTAGTTTGATGGGTCAAAAAGATCAGTAGACAGATTTTCCTTCTCAATGATTCTAAATGTCTTTTGCATTTACTTCTATTTGTCTTCATTTAAAGATCAAGTTGGTTTAAGTTAATATTAATGCACTACTCTTTTAGTATTATTTTGCTATGTAGTAACAACTTAGTCATAGCAAATGAAGCATTTCTAAGTAAAGGGAAAAATTTCAGTAGTGTATATATATATATCTTTATCTCAGTTTTTCAAACTCTTATGCCCATACTTCATTTTAAACACAAATTCAGTAGAATTCACATCTTGCACAAAAAAAATCCCAAACAAAACCCAACAACAACAACAAAAAAACCCCAAAATATATGTGCATGGAAATTTGTAGGGACATATATTTTCTTGTTCTGGTAGTGATACTTATCATTAGAGTCTCCTGTTTGGATCAGAATACAGACTAAGTTTGTTGGCATATAATTGTTTCAGAAACTCTTTTATCTGTTTATTCATCATAGCCCATTTTATCATTTAGTCACTGTAAAATGTAAAGTAGTTACCTAAATTTGTAATATTGATTGTTGGAGTATTTTATTTAGGTATATATTGAACATAAATTACCTGTTGTGTGCTTACTTTGTCAGCATACTTGAATGATTTTGTTGTAATATGGTGGATGGTGACAAAGGAAAATAGTAGAAGGAGTGGTAGGAGATTCCTTCCAAAATGCTGTAAGGGCTCAGGAAAATAGTCTCTAGGAAAAATTTGTTTTGTAAAAAACAATCACATAGTAGCTTGATTCTTTTTTCCTATTCCCTTGCCATGACTGTCCTCCACTCCAAGCCCATAGATGCATGAAGGAAACATCCCAAGGACTGAAGTAGCATTTAATCCTATTCCACAATCTGGTTTCAGATCTAGTAAGTTTGCAGCCTATGGGTTGTATCAGACATACTCCTTCCAAGTGAAAATTGGTTTTTATAATGAGGTCAGCAATTTTATATGTAGAGCTACTATGCTCTATAAACCTTAACTTACAGCTTTTTCATATGTTATCTGTTAGACTGGGGAGAGTGGAGAGGTGAAGGAGTTTTTTTGCTGTTTGGCCAAGCTATTAGTAGTAAGGGAAGTAAGAATCCAAGGTTCCTTGGAAGCCTGCCTGCTCCATGTGACAGTATAGCTTCCAGCCTGGTTCTGAAAGCCTGATTAATAGGGAATTACTGTCCATTAAAAGTGGTCTAGATCAAAAGTGGTACAGATCACTGGAGAATGAGTGCTCAGGTACCAATTAAGTGAAACTATCAAGTTAGTTCTCCTTTGAGATCATTTCTGAGCACCATATGTATGGCTACGTATGTTAATATAAGCTTATCTGAAAAAGATTTATGTTAAACCACTTCTCCTTTGCTGTTTTTCTGTTGTAGTAACATGCTGTTTTCATGTTATTACATGAAAGCATTTTCACACCAGGTGCAGATTGGCTTTGCAGCCTTAGAAACACAGCAGCAAAGTTCACAGCTGACAAAAGAACCGTTGAGCACAAAAATAAACATTTTTAAGGGCGCTGATGACTTGAATTCTGTCCCTGCTGATGCTAACAACAGTGTCCATGACTTATTTTCCTGTATAATGAACACCAAACAGCAATGTTTTTGACATTTTCAGTGGAAGGGCAAAGAGTTCTCTAGTGTGAAGACTGTTGCATAAGCTGTGTATTGTAAGGCATTTTGGCAGGGGAACAAATTTTCTCTGTGCTATATCTGTTCTGTGTATACAGAGAAACTCAGTCCCTAGGGCTATCAATCTGGCATCTTTCATCAGCACCAAATTTACTGCAAATATTTTTTGTGTGCGTTCCAAATAAAATCAAATCCTACTAAAGCTTTGTGGACAGGAGTAGAAACATCCAGCTAGGTGCATCTTCTGTTTACTTCTCTCAGAATTCCTCTTTATTGGATTCTGATAAGCACATTCTGCTCTCTTAAACTCACGAAGTCCATATTTGTGTGTAACGTCTTGTCCCAAGTCTTGTGACCACTTTGGCAATGTTACCTTGCTCAAGAACTTGCCACACTAAAGACTTTTGTACTCTTTCTTGGCTTATTTATCTATGTAAGTGTATAACTGTGCTATCTTTGAAAATGTGTTGCTGACTTACAAGGAAACTGCAGAGGAGAAATTGTATTATTGTCATAGGTTTCTGTAGACAAATTTTGGCATGTTGCACACTTGATTTTAAGGAATGGAGTTGCTTAGGAGCATGAAGTTTTTTCTACTGCTGTTCCAATACACTGGTCCATCTGCCCAAACTGAATTGCAGACATGTGGCCTTTTAATGGGAGCTTTAACACTGCTTTTCTCCATCCATGGGATTCATTTAATTTTCTTATTTTATTTTATTTAGGAAAATAATATTACACTGCTGGGCAAATTGAGATCAATTCAAACTAACTTTTGAGTTTTTAGAAAACAAACAAAACACCCAACAAGAACTAACAGCAAAGTAAACAAACTAGGGCACATCTGTCCTGCAACTTAAAAGTTTGTATGTGGTTCAGTTGTATTTTGTCATCTTCCTTTATTCATGTCTTTATAAAGTCAAGTGACATTCACGGTGCAGAGCTTACACTTTTGATTCCAGAATGATTTCATGACAGCTGGCATAGAAAATTACCCTTTATCCAATATTGTTTTGGTAGCTGCTTAGTTTCTTATCTGGATTTCTCTTTTTCTAATGGAAGACTATTAAGGTCTACTATTTTAGCACTGAAATATGGCATCATTAGTATAAGAAAAAACAGTAATCATGCGATGTCTTTACGGGCTGTAAATCTCCTCTTAGTATCATTTAAACTATCTCCACTTAGATTTTAAGTGAAATCAGTTTCTACCCTCTTACAGTACTGATGCTAGGATTTATTAATGTTTGTGATATTTGGGACTTTCTAATGGAAATACACTTTTTTTAATGGAAACTACTACTTAAAATGGCCTAGATAATAGGAGTTTTCTGAAAAACTGATCAAAAAGAGATTAGTTCTCTGTTTACAGGCTTAGGTATTATAAACAGACATTCAAATTCTAATAGAAAAACTGATAACTGAGTGCTTCAGAAAACCTCTCCAAGATCTATTAATCAAAAGTATGTGTAAATTATTAGAGACAGCTCATATAACCAGCATCTATTTACACACTTGGAGCTGAAATTAATTACCTTAATAACTATCTGTTGGAAAGGGGAAAGTTGAAACAGCACTGAAGACTAAATTCAGTGTTGAATTTATGTGGTTGCAGCTACATTAGCTTCAGTCAAATTAGACTAATTTGAGGAGGATTGTGATTCCTTTAACTATTCTGGTTTACGCATTATTGAGTTCTTACTCATGCATTTGAGGGCAAAAAACTTAACTAGATTCAAGTGTCTGTTTCATACCTCTTTACAGTTCTTGTTTGGGGAGCCCCTTTAACAAAAAGTCTATGTCACAATCATAATGTATTCATCTTTGATATATCCCAGTGAAATCAAGCAGTATTTTGTAATTAAGAAATGCATTAATCTACCAGTTTGACCAACTTCGTGGAAGAGATTCAGAGTAAAGAAAGCATTTGATCTTAGTCATTTGTCTTTGACACTGCATAATGTAGAAGCTAGACCATCTTTCCCTTCTGAAATTCAAAACCAACTGATGCAACATTTTAGTAGAGCTGCTGGATGTTCTTGTTTTCTAATGATTCCAATTACTGAAGCTCTAATGATTAGCTGTGTTCTTAATTAACCTTCCAGTCGGACCTGCAGGTTTGATAACAAGGGGACCGCAAGTGTGTAAATAATTTATGAAACAGTTCTGGTTCACGTTGCAGACAAGAATTGTTTCATAGATTTTATGGACAGATTTCCATTCTACTTGTGGTTGCTTCTGGCCTTGATATGATTTAGGACCTAACTGAGTGTTTTGACCATGCTGATTTCTTTGTATTGATGAGGGCTATGAAACTTGCTCATCCCTCAGGCGTAAATGATGGGCTTTGAATTCCCTGTGAAATTCAACTGTTAGAAGGTTTTGAACACTCTTATTTCCTCAGATGGGCAATTTTTAAATCATTACCTCATTCTTCTTGCATGTCCATTGCAACAAACTCTATTCTGTCATTTCTGCCTTTTCATATATGTTTAAAGTAGTTACTAAGATCGTGGGGAATTTCAGATCATTGTGCATATTTTAGTTCCCTCTTATGAGCTAATATGATGTAATAGCTTTCTCATGTCCTGCTAGAGTAAAGATGTCAATAAGAGGGCTGAGCTGGTCAGTTCTCTTCAAAATAATCTGTACTGACTTTTTAGTTACTTTTTTCCCCCTGTAAGAAAAAAGTACTCGTCCTAGAACAGATGCATAAATTTGTCTAATAGGGAGTTTTAAATTTTTGTTTTACTTCATAATCAGACATGTGTACATGTTCTGAATTGTAACATAATCTGGGGGTTGTTGGGTTAGAAGGAAAATACAAAAATCAAAAAAGGCAAACTACTTCTTTTATGATTTATAAGTGCAACCCAAGGCAGGCCAAGTTACTCATAGATTATTCCTGTCTAACGTTTGTCTAGCCTGTTTATAAAAGTGGGACAGTGATTAGAGTTCTCCATCCTCCCTAAAACCAGTCTATTCTGCTGCTTTTCTTCCCCTACCTGAGATATGTTCTAGTGTCTTGCTGCAGGCAAGAGCAAAAAATGAACACCTGAAATGGTGAGGTCACCTTTTATTCTTATACCTTTCAGTGAAATTTATCCTACTGAAGCTTGAAACCCAAAACTTTTCAGACACTTCGTGTATTTTGAGTGCTGAGAAGAGAGCTTTTGTCTGAAGTTTTCTTCTGAACTCTGTCATATGTTCTAATAAAATATAGTTTGTTCCCAGACAAACCTCTTGTATTTGGCTGCTGGCTGTAATATATTTTTATGGTAATGCCAAATGTAAAACGAGTACATTATGCCTGGCAGTATATGTTTATCATTGTTTATTAGAGCTGTGAATAAGCAGTATGACTAGGAAGCCTAGAAGTTGAAAATAGCACATGGAACTTCCTCTCAAAACCTCACTATTCCTGCTGTTTGTAGATGTAAAGATCATAATGCCTTTAAATGCCACTGCCACTTGAGAAACATCACTTCAGTGTCAGAAGATGCCAAACCACCCAAGTGTTCATGCTCAGACGTTTTTGTAAATACAGTGAAATTACATAAACAACTCCTACATCGGAATGCTTCCAGGAGGACAGCTGGCTTAACACGTTTGAAGAGAGAGACCTGCTACACCACTTATCTGTCAGACAAGCAGAAAACACATGTAAAGATTTTTTTACCCCTAGTACATTATTTCAAAGCCAAACATAGGCCAGCCTGAAGAGTCAGGAGGATATTAATGAGATTCTCTCATAGCGAGGCTTCCCAGTAATGTGATTGTATGTAAGACTACCTTGTGAAATGATAAACTGCTACTGAGTCCACTCTGTAAGGCAGCACAACAGCATGGTAATTATTTGCTGTGGAGATGTCAAGTTTGGTAATGGAAGTATACACAAAAATATTTGTATTCACGTTTCCTTAGAAACAGCAGCATTCCAACCATTATGTGTAGCACATAAAACACAACACAGAGCAGAATTCTGCTAGCTGAATTTGGTCTGGCTTTGTGAGATGATTATACCTAGAAGAATTGCCTACCTTCTTGATATGCTTTCTCTTTCCTTCTGCAGCAAATTGTGTGATGGTCAAGTACCTCTTCAACAACTAGTTCTTTTCTCTGTTATTTGCCTTGGCTGTGGTGAGGCAAGGGCACTCTGAAGCAATCTGATGATAATAGTCCAGGGTTTTTAGGTGTATCTTCACTTCCACATCAGCAGAAGAAGCAAACAGTTGCAGAGAAATTGCATTTTCTCAAGAGAACATATGGGCTTTTTGTTTAGTAGCTCCTGTAACAGAATAGTAACCATTGTCCTTTTTCCTGCAAGCTCATGGATTCATAATGGGATATTGTGTGTAGGTTTCAGTGCCATGTGGCTACTTTGTTATGTAGAGTTTCTTGCCATCACTGCATCATCATTTTGGTAGTAAATGTAATTTTTCATAAAATGGGTGTTCTTCCTTTTATGTGGAAATTATGTATGTGGTGCTTCTATTAAAGAAAAAAAGTAATTAAAAAAACTAACAAAAGCCTGCAACAATAAAGAAAATTTAATTCACTTAATCCCAGGTACTGTCTGGTTTTTAACTGTAGTTAAACCTGAGACTTGGTTAATTTCTTCTTTAAAAGGATAGAGATTCCACAACATCCCTAGACAGCCTGTTTAGTTGCTTATATGGCAACCTTGTCTAGTCTGAGTAACTGTTACCACATGTAGTGCTGTCTCTTCCTCTATAAAACTCCTACCTCACTCTGATCTAGGTTCTCTTCTTTGTGTATCTCTTTTGTGTATATTGTGCACAAACCAAAAATACATGACAGTAATTGATTAATGTCTAGTTGGACATAATAAATTCTCTTCTGCCTGTAATGCTTGCTGTATTGTATCTAAGCAGAAAGAACACTGGACCTAGTGTTCTATTTGGTATCTCTAGCAAATGCTTTTCATCAGAATAGAATGACTGGTTAATCCTTACTTCATATGGATGTGTTTTGATTTTAAAAGATACAGTGTGTTCTGTTTGTCTTAATGAATTTCATGTTACTTCTTTTGGAGTGCTTATTGCTGCAATTAATTTTTAATTAAATCCTCAAAAACATTTATGACTGTTTCCAGCTGCAGATTTTATACAGCTATTGTGTTTTATCATCAAAGTTAATGAAAAGATGAAATAGAAGCAACACTAGGAACATAATCTGAACTGCCCATTCAATTTGAATAGAGCAATATAGGTGGTGAAATCGGGAAACTGATTTTCAAAGATTTAAGGCTTAAATCTCCCTAATCCACATAGAATAATTAAGTGGCATGTGGATGAGAGGAGCTATATGAAGGTAGTTAAACGGAATAAAAGAATGGTTTGCTAAGAACTTTTTGAATTTCAGAACCTTTTTTAGACTTTTCCCTGCAGATATGATGATATAATCTTGATCTGTTCTGACCATGAGCCAGCAGTGTGCTCTTGTGGCCAGGAGGGTCAATGGGATTCTGGGATGCATTAGAAGGGGTGTGGTTAGTAGGTCAAGAGAGGTTCTTCTTCCTCTTTACTCTACCCTGGTGAGGCCACATCTGGAATATTGTGTCCAGTTCTGGGCCCCTCAGTTGAAGAAGGATAGGGAACTGCTGGAAAGAGTCCAGTGCAGAGCCACCAAGGTGATGAAGGGGCTGGAACATCTTCCTGATGAGGAAAGGCTGAGGGAGCTGGATCTCTTTAGCTTGGAGGAGGCTAAGGGGTAACCTCATTTACACTTATAAATATGTGAAGGGTGGGTGTCAGGAGGATGGGGTCAGGCTCTTCTCAGTGAAGCCCAGTGACAAGACAAGGGACAATAGTTGTAAGCTGAAGCATAGGAGGTTCCATGTGAATACAAGAAAAAAATTTTTCCCAGTCTGGACCAGACTGCCCAGAGAGGTTGTGGAGTCTCCTTCTCTGTAGAGGTTCAAAACCTGTCTGGACACACTTCTGTGTGACCTGGTCTAGGGAATCCTGCTGTGGCCGTGGGGTTGGACTTGATGATCTTTCGAGGTCCCTTCCAACTCCTAACATTCTGTGATTCTATGATAACTCTGAAATCAGTAAATGAAATATTCCACTTTATGTTCCATAAACATTCACAAACCCCACCAGCTTTCCAGGATAGAGGAGCTATGTTAGTATGAGGGTTTTGAGGGAGGAGGGAATGTTGTTTGTTTGTGATTTGGGCTTCTTTTTTTACTGCCATCTTCAAATTGTGACTATGCCAGGTTAGGAAAGATCCCAGTTCTTTCATTTTTTTTCAGAATACAGTCCAAACAACTGTTTTTTAAACTTATGTTCCCTTAGTAAGGGTAGATGGAAGAAAAGCTCTGTACATACACAAAAATAAGCAACTAAAAAAAAGTTGTTGAAATTATGTTAAATACATGGAAGAGAACACTGAAGAGCACAGGCTTTTTAAAATTGAATTTGACCTAAAATAATCACAGAATGTCCAGATGGGTTTTGAATCTCTCCAGAGAAGGAGACTCCACAACCTCTCTGGGCAGTCTGTGCCAGTGCTCTGGCACCCTCACTGTGAAAAAATTTCTACGTGTGTTCACATGGAATCTCCTATGCTTCAGCTTACAGCCATTGCCTCTTGTCCTGTCACTGGGCTTCACTGNCCTTCACTGCTCTCCAACAGCTCAGCCCCCAACCTATACTCATACATGGGGTTGGTCTTTCCCAGGTGCAAGACTCAACACTTGGCCTTATTGAATCTCATTAAACTTCTCCCTGCCCAACTCTCTAGCCTGTCTAAGTCTCACTGAATGGCAGCACAACCCTCTGGTGTGTCAGCCACTCCACCGAGTTTAGTGTCATCAGCAAACTTGCTGACACTGCACTCTGTTCCCTCATCCAGGTTGTTAATGAATATATTGAAAAGTACTGGTCCCATTACTGACCCCTGAGGGACAACACGAGACACAGGCCTCCAACTAGACTCCATCCCATTGACCACAACTCTCTGACTTCTGTCCTTCAACCAGTTCACAATCCACCTCACTACCCAATCAGCCAGACCACACTTCCTCAGTAAAAGTGAATACTGTGACATTTTTGTAATGTACGTAGTTTGTCTTAAAGCAAACAAGCACATGACTAATTTCTTTAATACAGACTTTGTCTTTTAACTACTTGGCAAGTATTTTCCCTCTTATTTTTGATTTGTGCTATAATCATCATGTTTATATATGCCAATGGAATTAATCTGTGTAGCAACTGGAACTGAAGCACTTTCATTCATCAGGACCTTCTAACAGAGGTCAGCACAGTTCTTCTCAGTGTTAGCTTTTATTTCAGTTGGGGCAACCAGTGAAGGGAGGAAGGATGCACCTAGGAAGAATCAAATATTTTTTCTTAGTGTATTGTATGTGTGTACATTTCAGTTGCAAAAACATGAATACAGTAACTGCATGTTAATGGTCTGTTAAATATATACATATATAGTTTAAATCACTATTGGTTTTGAATGTTTCTGCTTGTGTTTCTAGTCAGAGGTAAAGTTCATTCTCAGAGGATTTAGCTTCACTTTGGTACCTGACTGGTGCCTTGGTAAACTCAAAAGGAACTGGAGGTTGCAACATTGAAAACCAGGAGAAGAAAAAAGTTTAATCTAGGAGAAACAAAATATTTTAAAATGTCTAAGTCAAGACTGTTCTAAATTCTGTGAACTAGCTCTTTCTGAATTTTCATTCTCTAAGGAGTCATGAGGTTTTTAGAAAGCAATGGATTTTCAGGGCTACTTAAAATTGGAGGAACACTGAGTTGCAAACAATCAATGAAGAAATTTTGATCTGTGCTAGCTGCAGAAGCTCTCCAGCATCCCAACTAGAGAGGAGTTATCCTTTTAGCCACATGTTAAAAGGAAATGAGTTAATATTTTCTATCAAAATGTTAGCTTCCTCTGTAGAAAATATCACTTGTCAAAAGCAGCTTTTCCTCATTTTGCACAATCTAATAGGAAACACCTTGTTTAAATGCATTCATGTATTCTGTTTCCCTGTGATAGCTGTTGAAAGATAAACTGTTGCCTACTGATAGAAGCAAGAGAGTGGTGGTAGGTTATCCTGATATTTAATTACTGCTGTTAAAACTAATCCCTTATTGGCGTTTGGCAATTTACCTCTGTCCCCTTTGTTTGATGTTTCATTTAATTTATGAGCTGAAGAGGACAGCAGTAGTTGTTATTTCATCTGCTAGGAAAAGTAGTAAGTGAACCTTTCAGTTTTAACAGTGTTCAGGATATTTTTTAATGCTTTAGAACAGTTGTCATTGATAAATCAACATAACTATAGTTTGTCTGTAGTAGTGGGTGTCTGTAATGAGTATCTTATGTTTCTGATTCTTGCTGATCTGATTACAGTTCTGTCCTGCTTTTAACCTTTCATTTTGTGTTTAACTCTCTTTGAGAGAAAAGGGCTTCATTAAGGGTCATCCTTGTAATGAATGGATGCATTTTCCAGATAGGTATCTCCTGTAGAGTTCCCTTCTTTGTCTTTCTAGTGCTCAAAGAAAGACGATTCTCTTATTTGGTTGCCAAAGGAAAATACCATACATGTCTCTAGAGTACAATTTATTATTCTAGAATAGAATATTTCAGTTGGAAGAGGCCTACCATGACCATCTGGTCCAACTGCCTGACCAATTCAGGGCTGACTAAAAATGAAAGCATGTTGGCATTTTCCAAATGCTGACTACACTTGATGTCCTTTTTGTCCTTCATATGTTTGAAAATATTTTCTAGGATTAATATCACATTCCAGAAACTGAGGTGAGGCTAAGCAGCCTGTAGCTCCCAAATCCTCCTTCTAGTCCTTCTCTAAGATAGGAATGACATTTTCTTTTTTTCCAGTCCTTTTAGCAATAACAAAGGTGGATGAATAATTTTGGGAAAATCATTTTTGTAATCTTCAAGAGAAATACGTTTCTGTGTATGAAGGAAAACCTACTTACTCTCTAAGGCATTTTCTTCCATTCTTCCTCAGTTTCATTTTTTCTAGCAGGTAAAGTGAAACATTATCTTGCATATCTAGCAAGTGTGTATTTCAGTTATTTCAGTTGTATATACCAGGACACAACCGTTCCACACAGCTTGGTGTCGTCGGCAAACTTGCTGAGGGAGCACTCGATGCCACTGTCCATGTCTCTGACCAAGATGTTGAACAAGACTGGTCCCAGTACTGATCCTTGAGGGACTCCACTTGTCACTGGCCTCCACTTGGACATGGACTCTATGCCACTCTATGGGTGCGGCCGTCAAGCCAATTCCTTATCCAGCAAGTGGTCCATCCATCAAACCCATATTCCACTAGCTTGGAGACCAGGATGTTGTGTGGGACAGTGTCAAACGCTTTGCCCAGGTCCAGGTAAATTATGTCGGTTGCTCTTCCACTGTCTATTGATTATCGTAATCTCTTAGTAGAAGGCCACCAGATTTGTCAGGCACGATTTACCCTTGGTGAAGCCATGTTGATTATAACCAATCACATCTTCATTATCAGTACTGGGACCAGTCTTGTTCAACATCTCTGTCAGTGATCGAGTGCTCCCTCAGCAAGTTTGCT
>VWZX01004398.1:0-93617 GCA_013399015.1 Galbula dea | reverse complement strand
CAAGTTTGCTGATGACACCAAGCTGTGTGGTACGGTTGATACGCTGGAGGGGAGGGATGCCATCCAGAGGGACCTGGACAGGCTGGAGAGGTGGGCCCATGCCAACCTCATGAAGTTCAACAAGACCAAGTGCAAGGTCCTACATCTGGGTCAGGGCAATCCCAACCACTGACACAGGCTGGGTGAAGATTGGCTTGAGAGCAGCCCTGCGGAAAGAGACTTGGGGGTGTTGGTGGATGAGAAGCTGAACATGAGCGGCCAGTGTGCGCTTGCAGCCAAGAAGACCAACTGTATCCTGGGCTGCATCAAGAGAAGCATGGCATGATTCTCCCCCTCTACTCTGCACTCGTGAGACCCCACCTGGAATATTGCATCCAGTTCTGGAGCCCCTATTACAAGAAGGATATGGGGGTGCTGGTGCTAGTCCAGAGAAGAGCCACAAGAATGATCAGAGGACTGGAGCACCTCTCATACAAGGACAGACTGGAAGAGTTGGGATTGTTCAGTCTGCAGAGGAGAAGGCTCCAAGGAGACCTTATTGTGGCCTTCCAGTATCTAAAGGGCACCTACAAGAAAGCTGGTGAGGGACTTTTTAGGAGGTCAGACAGTGAGAGAAGCAGGGGAAATGGGTGTAAGCTAGAGGAGGGTAGATTTAGGTTGGATATTAGGAGGAAGTTCTTCACAGTTAGGGTGGTTAGACAGTGGAACAGGTTGCCCAGAGAGGTTGTGGAAGCCTCATCCCTGGAAGCTTTTAAGACAAGGCTTAATGGGGCCCTGGACAACCTGATCTATTGGATGGTGTCCCTGCTAGGCTAGGGGGTTGGAACTAGATGACCCCTTCCAACTCTGACAATTCTATGATTCTATAAGACAGGTTTTCTAAAATGCCTTTTCATTTAAAGGAAATGCTGGGAAGCTGCTGTAGGAGACTTGTCTAAGCTTTTCTGTAATACAAGAGTGCTTTCTGACTTTTAGGTCCACTATTTGAAATATGTGAGCTAAATATAATGAGGTCATAGTATTATAGTATCATCTGAGCTGCAAGGGACCCAATAGGATCATCGAGTCCAGCTCTTAAATCCATGGAGGACACCCCAAGAATCACACCATGCACCTAAGAGCATTATCTAGATGCTTGTTAAACTCCATCAGGCATGGTGCTGAGACAACTTCCCTGGGGAGGCTGTTCCAGATCCCAACCACCCTCTGAGTGAAGAACCTTTTCCTAATCTCCAGCCTGAACCTCCCCTGACTCAACTTTATCCCATTTCCCCTAGTCCTATTGCTATCCACCAGACTAAGAAGCTCAGTCCCTGCCCCTTTACTGTCTCCTGTGAGGATGCTGAAGATGGCTATGAGGTCTCCTCTCAATCTCCTCTTCTTGAGGCTGAACAAACCAAGTGACCTCAGCTGCTCCTCATAAGGTTTCCCCTCCAGTCCCTTCACCATCTTTATAGCCCTCCTCTGGGCACACTCTAACAGCTTAGTATCCTTTCTAAATTCTGGAGCCCAGAGCTGCACACAGTACTCGACGTGCGGCTGCACCAGTGCAGAGTAGAGCAGGACAGTCACCTCTCTTGACCAGCTGGCAATGCTGGTTTTGATGCACCCAACCACACTCTTGGCCCTCCTGGTTGCCCAAGCACACTGCTGACTCATATTCAGCTTACTGTCAACAAGGATGCCCAGGTCCCTCTCTGCACTGCTGCTCTTCAGCTTCTCACTCCCCAGTCTGTATACATGTCTGGGCTTGCCCCATCCCAATTGCAGAACCCAGCACTTGCTCTTGTTAAATCTCATTCCATTGGTGATTGCTCAGGGCTCTAATTTGTCAAGGTTCCTCTGTAGGGCCTCACTGCCCTCGAGGGAGTCAACAGCTCCTCCCTGTTCAGCATCATCAGTAAATTTGCTAACCATCCCCTCAAATCCTGTGTCCAGGTCATTTACAAAGATGTTGAAGGGTACCAGGCCAAGGCTATAATCTTGTGGAACTCCACTAGTGACCAGGCGCCGGCCTGATGTAACCCCATTTACTACATTTACTCTTTGCATCCGACCCATGAGCCAGTTGCTCACCCATCATGTGATGTGATTACCAAGATAAAGACTGGACATTTTGAAGCTGTATTTCATCTATGTAGATGCTAAGTTAAACCAGCAGTACTACCATGCTTCTAAAAGCTGAAGATAGGAACTGATAGAATAACAGACCTGTTTAAGTATGCATCTAATTGCAGCACTGATTAGAGTTGTATGTTCAGAAAAGGGGAAGTTTACTCCTGCTGAGAGTGGGTGGGGGATTAAACTTTTTTATTAACAAACCATGTTGAATGTTTTCTTGAAAGTAGTGTCAATCTGAGTCAATAAACAGGTTCTACTTGCATCTATCTGCTTATTTGATGTGATACCATCACTGACAGGATTAAAAGTTGTTCTGCTTTATTTCTCCTTAGTTTATTTTTTTTTTCAGGGAAACTGTGATCTTATGTGATAAGAAGGATTTTGTTTTAGCCATGGATTTAAAGGGAGGTTATGGGGATGGTTTCTGTTTATCTTTTTGTTTTTCTTGTTTCCTCAGCTGTAACACTGTTCACACTGCTGTAAAGATCAGCTGTGCTGTTGGTCAGGTAGCTAGAACTAGTTATGATTGGATAAAAATAAAAGTTTATAAATTTTTTTTGTATGCAGATATGCTTTGCTCTAAGACTTACAATGGAGCAATGGATGCTAGAAGAATTCTCTC
The DNA here is from genome assembly GCA_013399015.1 of Galbula dea. Taxonomy (NCBI): domain Eukaryota; kingdom Metazoa; phylum Chordata; class Aves; order Piciformes; family Galbulidae; genus Galbula; species Galbula dea. The sequence goes on along the minus strand of VWZX01004398.1, from coordinate 90,874 downwards.
TTTGAAAGAATTTCCTGATACTTTTAAATTGTATCTAATGTGTTTATTGGCTGGCATTAAGTACAAGGGGTTTTATGCATTAAAATATACATACTATAAATGCTTCTTCTGGTTTTATATTTTAGGTGTAAAAATATTTGGAGGGAGATTTGGTTCAACAATTAACGCTCTCATGGAAGACGGAGAATTTCAACCAAATGATCTGCAGATAGACTCAAAGGACAGTCTTCCTGCTGACTGTAGGGTTGAAAGTTTGGCATCTCATTTGGTTTCTTCAGCTGATGAAAATGAAAATCATCTTGACAATGATGGGAATGCAGTTCCAACCAGTGGTAGCATTGCTTTGGGATTACAGGATAAAGGTGAGCAGGACAGCATCAATAATAATGAGAATATGGACATTGGAGATTGTACCCCAAGCTGTAAGGAAAGTGAGACTGAGAGGAGATCTGTAAATGTCCATATGGACCCCCAGCTGGAGGAAAAGCCTATTACAGAAAAACAGCCAGGTGGAAAAAGAAGTCCAAGAAACAAAAGAAGCTCCAGTAAAAAATCTAAAGGTAATTTATAAAATTATTGTTTTCACACAATGCTGTGACTATGTCACAGTTTCTTGAGGTTGCAAATCTCTTGATTTTAGTGAGAATCTTCCATTTAATTCTTAACACCATCTATTTTGAACAATTTCTAAGTATCCCTCTATGTAAAAGAACCAAACCTGCTTACTTGTCTTTATACCAACTCTGAGATAAAGGAGCAAATAGTCAAACCAGAATGGAAAATCCCTGGGTGGGTGACAGCAGAGTGCCACACAAGCAAGCTGGAATCACAAACTGAATACTTGCATGAAATGTATTATGGTGATTTTTTTAACTATTGACCAATCATGGATGAGTTACTTTGACTCATATCTAAAGAAGAGGTTTATGAATCTTCTTCTCTTTCCCTGTAAGCAAACCTATTAGGGTCGCTATTAAATGTTGCTATTCTGGAAAAGATGACATTTGTCTTAAATAGTATTTTGTTCATATTCCTTCTCTTGCTAGTGACTAAAGCAATAAACCTGAAATATGGGAAAATATGTTTTACTTATTTTTATTCATTTTTAATAGTTTATTTATTTATTCAGGACTTGCTCAGCACAAGATTGGTGATCGTTAGAGAAGCCAGTCTTATTCTCCAGACATATTTTTTTACTTCAGAAGAAGGAGCAAGTGTTTGCACTTGAAATGTGTTTGAAACCCTCCAAATATTTGCTTGTGAAGCATAAACAGTTATAAGTGTTTGATTGTTGTGTTTCTATATATGCTTGAAAGGTGTTGAAGCTAGAATCATCCTAGCTTCTACAGTTGTTAAACTAGAATGCAAGATTAAGAAACACTATATGTGGTTGAACATTCACCCAGTTCAATATCCTTGCCTTGACAGTGGCCAATAGAGGATCTGCAGGTAAGAGTATAAGGACAATGTAAAGAGGTAGTGATTTGTTTGTCTGTTTTCCTTGACATCTGCAATTAGCCATTCAGGACTTCCCTAAGTGGGAAATGATAGAGCTTACAGTGAATTTGTCACCTGACTTGCAGTTGGGTTTTGAGTCCATTTCAGTGTCCTGGAGTAAATAGTTCCAAGATTTCTTTAATGCATTGTTTGAAGAAGTACCTATTTTAGGTGTCTTGATGCTGCATTAGACATATTAGAGTGAATTGACAGGTCTATAGCTTCCAGATCCCAAATTCCTCTCAAATTTTTTTTTGCATATTAGTAGTAGTTTTGAACAGCCTGTGATTGTATCTGCTGAAGGAGGACCCTGGTGATCAAAGAAGTGATGTAAACTTAAATTGACAAATTTAAACTTTGCTAATTATTCATATTTGAATTCCTTGTAGAGAGGTGTAAAGTAACATTAGCTCAATAAAGATAGTGATTGATTCATGAAGTGTCATCTACTTCAGTGTATTTTTGTAAATATGGACTTCAAATTATGTCTGTCCTCTGAAAGTAATTTAATCTTTTTTCCAAAAGATCAGTCCTGGCATAACTAGTAACTTAGTATACTAAAATCACAATGTATAATTCCTTCAAGCAGTATAGCATGGTAACTTGCACTTCATCATTTTTCCTCAAGTTAAATTCTGCAACATACTCATTTTCTGTAGATTATTCAACTTATTTCTTGAAGCAGCTTGAATGTAAGAGAGGAAAATAGAATGTTTGGGAGAGATTTGATGTTACAGCAAATGAAATATATTAATATAAATAAACTAGTCAAGTTATATGAAAACTCAAGCAGTGTTATTTGATTTAGGATTCTGTGCTGCACTAAAGATTTTGAGTTTGCTCAGAGTTTTCTCTTTACTGCCACCACTCCTGTCTTAAAATCTTTTATCTTAAAAACTGAAATATTTACTTATATATTTGCTGGTGGAAAGAGTTGTTTGGTTTGGGGTTTTTTTTAATAGTTTTTGAATGAATCCATCTGAACCAGCTTTCTAGTACTGAGTACCAAAGAATGTTTAAAAAAAGAGATTACCATATGTTTTCTGTTACTGATGACTTAAGCTAATGCTGCTGAATGTGAAAATTGAAATTCAATAAAAAAAAAAACAAGACAAAATCCATAATTTTATTTTGTTAACAAATGCCTCATACTTGTCCCTCTGACTTGTTCTCATGCAAGTGGCAAAAGCATCTTAATTTCATATACGTGCAGTACTGACAAAGCATAAAAAGGTGAGACATTGAAAAATGTGTTGGTCATTTTTATTCACAAGGTCTGTCAAAACTGGATCATTTACAAACTTGGGGCTGCTTCTGTGAAGTCTAAGGGAAATTTTGAGAAAGTTTGGTTCTCCCCATGTCTTAGGAAACATTGGCACACCCAACTGAGCGTAGATGTCAGCTGAAACCTCTGTGAGTTTGTCAGAGCAGAAACTTGAACACAGCTCTCTGCCAGGTTCCTAGTGAGTGATCTGCCATTGGAGAGTTGATGTCTGTGTTTTTTGATATAAGTGCAGTTTCTTAAAGGAGCTTCAACTAAAAAGTAAAATCACTGAACAGAATTAGTTTTGTTCTAACCCAAACCAGGACAACATTTATTTTCAAAAAGGCATTGGTTCCATTCTACCAAATACCAATATATGGAGTAAATGCCAATGTTTTTCAAAGTGAAGGAACTTAATCCTTGCTTCTTGAAATATATGTAAGATACCAGTCTTTAGTTAAAAAAAAAAAAGTCTGCTTTGGACAGTAAGATTGATTCCACACAAAAAGCTGTGCTGTGTGCTGTTTTCAAGAACATGGAGGAAAAAATACATAAATGACAACCTTAGATGGTAACACTGTTACAATGAAATAGCATTACTAAATATTACTGCCTCAAGAAAAATTCATGGTTACAGTGCTGTCTTGTGTTTAAAATAGAACAAGGTAGAATTCACCTGAATGGCTGCAAGGCCTTGGTTCAGAATCAGGAGAGGAATTTGACGGCAGAATTTGATTCCAAGTGAGTGACAGCTCAGCTATATGTAGGAATAATATGCAGTTTATAAATTATGTGTTAGAAACAGTACCACAATAACATTAAAATTAAGGTTTTTCATGATAGTTGCTATTGAGCATGTTTCAGTTAACATTCATTTTTTGATATGATGAATGATTATTATCTGCTTAATAAAATGCTGTTTGAAGTAATGTTTGGGGGTTTTTTCTGAGAGAAAAGGTTTGCCAGAACATAAGGACTCTCTTTTGGGGTTTCATGTGCTTAACAGAAGCTGTATTAAACCAGCTTTAATTCCATCTCTAAAAGTACTTCCAGGGTTTTTTCTTGCATCCAGTTATCTCTTGTCACTTTTGTCCCACAGCAAGCTCAAATAAATACTGGAAAAGCAGAGACATGCATTAATATTGAGCAAGCAATGTTGTTGCACCTGTGTATTGTCTGGCAGTGAGCCCTATGAAAATAGCCACCCATAGAGATTATTAGTATTCCTTACCTGGATAATTTACTTAATAAAGAGTTTAAAATAACCAGAAATAGAGAGGTCGAGCCTTCAGTGGACAAGCTAACACCTTTAACCCTAAATCTTAAACCTGAAACATCACTATAGGGTTTCAGTTAACGATGAACACAAGAGGGTCTGAAGTATTATGAGTGCCAAAGCTGTACAAGCAGTTGAAATGTGGTGGTTCTTTGAAACAGTGCCCCTACCTGTCCTGCTTTTAAATGAAAATATGATTTTCAGAAAAATGAGTGTAGCTGGGGGAGAATAACATACTTATCTTGAGTTTATAAAAGTTTACTTTGTACATTTTAGTTGCCAAATTCTCTTCTTTTTTTTGTTTAAGATTTTTTTGAAGTTCAGTCCTCTGTAAAAATATCAAATTCAGTGTTGTTCTATGGGAAAAATTGTTAATTGCTTGGTGGAATGAGCTGTAGTTCTCTGGTTGCTCCTCAGACTGTATGTTAAAGGAAATGATCATTTCTTGCTGATCTTCATGAAAAACTAGCCCAGACTGTATATGGGTAAATGATTTCTCCTACTGCTACTGCCTGCCCTACCCTCCTTCACTAGTCCCTTTTGTCATTTCCTGTTGTCATATTCCTGATCAGCAATATACTACAAACATGGCATTTCCAACAATAAAATGTGGAATTTCCACTCAGAAAGTTTTTCCTGTATTTTATACTGTTATGCTTTACATTATCCTGCATTATTTCCAGTCCTCCACCTGCATGTCTGACTTTTTTTACTTCTATAAAATTGAAGATAGGCAATGGAGGACTGCCAGGGAATGTACCATAGAGAGCCTAGTTTTCTACCTAGCAGGAAGTTCTGGAGGCTAAATTGTGTTTACACATCTTTGTGTCATTGTTACCAACATAAATCACCATTACTGGCTCATTCCCTGGACTATAAAATAAACTATCCAGTTATCTAGGGGGGTCATCTTTTTCATTCAGCAGGACAGTCCCCCTGGACATCTGTCCCCCCACAATAGAATCTCCCACTGTCATAATCTGCTTCTCTTCCTTAAAGATCCTGTCATCACTGTAAGGGGCCATTGTGTTATCATCTGAAGAACAGGTCAAATTGTCCATCTTTCCTTGCTTTTCCAAGATGTCTCATTGTACAAAGTCCATGACAGGAGTGAAGAGACAAACTGGGAACCTCATTCACACTCTCCTTGCCTGCATTTTTGTCTTTTGAGCAAAACTGTGTTGCATACATCCCCGATTTCTGTCTCTGCTGTATTGTTCAGTCTTAACATAGGAGTTTGTCCACTTAGATCTAACTATTGATTTTTTAGCTGAAACTGTAACACTGGTCAAAATACTTTTTATTTTAGGTTATCACAAGATGTTAGGAGTTGGAAGGGACCTTGAAAGATCACCTAGTCCAACCCCCCTGCCACAGCAGGACTCCTTAGACCAGGTCACACAGAAGCACGTCCAGATGGGTTTTGAATGCCTCCAGAGAAGGAGACTCCACAACCTCTCTGGGCAACCTGTGCCAGTGCTCTGGCACCTGAACTGGGAAAATTTTTTTCTTGTATTCACATGGAACCTCCTATGCTTCAGCTTAACAACCATTGCCTCTTGTCCTGTCACTGGGCCTCACCGAGAAGAGCCTGATCCCAAACTCCCAACAGCCACCCTTCACATATTTAAAACTGTAAATGAGTCTCCTCCAAGCTAAAGAAACCCAGCTCCCTCAGCCTTTCCTTCATCACCTTGGTGGCTCTGCGCTGGACTCTTTCCAGCAGTTCCCTATCTTTCTTCAACTGAGGAGCCCAGAACCAGACACAATATTCCAGATGTGGCCTCACCAGGGTAGAGTAAAGGGGGAGAAGAACCTCTCTTGACCTCTTAACCACACCCCTTCTAATGCACCCCAGAATCCCATTGGCCCTTAGTCTCTTACTAATAACTGTAGATCAGTTTAGACTGGGGTCTAAACTGGGAGGGGGTTGCCCCAAGTTAAAGTCAGGTCCCAGCTAGAAGTGTACAATAATACTTGGTATATCATAGGTATGTGATGGAATGGAGCTTTAAAGGTCAACTAGTCCAACCCCCCTGCAGTGAGCAGTTACATCTTTAACTAGATCGGGTTGCTATGTTATTGTGTTTATTCAGGTAGGTGAGCTGATACTGAGACAGACCTAATCACAACTAATTTTGACAATACCAGTATTGTATTTACTTGCAGCAATGTTAGTTTAAGATACTAGGTTTTTATTCATAGTTTTTCATATTGAAATTAAAACAAAAGAAAAAAGCAACTTGATGTATTTTTTGAATCCTAACATAAGTATTTGTTCTTTTTAAAGGACTTCCTACAGTGGGAATCAAGGAGGAAAATACTGTTATTACACATACAGATTCTGTACTTGCTGAAGCTGCTGTTGAAACACATGAAAGCTTTCACCAAAAAGAACAAAACCAAACATTGCAGTCTCTTTTCTCTTTGCTCCGTGAAGAGGTTGAGCAGATGGATTCAAAGAAACTACCTCTCTGTCTCCATCAGGTACTTCCTATGATTCTGGGGTGTTGCATGCATTTTGCCTTTATTTGAAGCTTTTATTTATTAGGGAAAAATGCATTAATTCAACATACGCCAGTATTCTCATCTGGGCAGCCTGTTTTGATGTGTAACAGATTCTCAGGACAAATATCTCTTCTAAGGTCTTCTAATATATGTTAAATTATCAATTTCCTTGAAAGTACATTCTGCAGTTAAAGGAAATTCCTAAGGATCTATTTTTCTACGTCCCCGAATGATTAAATTCAATTTTGGCAGTAAGATTTAGGAGAATCACTCTTTAACATACCTTAAATATGGTTTGTGAAACACTGGTATAGATACAGGACAGCTGATGTCTAAATAGCATTTTAAATCTGGAATTATTTTTACTGTTGCATGCTTCTTTGTAGCGTGAATTTCATGCACGAGTGCTAAGATTCAAGGTTTAAACAAAGTTTATTCAAGGTATATATACTTGTTTATAGCACAGTTGCCACACCTGCAATACCAAAAGAAATACTGTGTGCTTGAAAAGCAATCTTTTTTAGTTACTGGCCAGAATGTTTTTCTTTCTGGAGATTATGATGCAAGATGAATATGTTAGTAGGTCTTGACACAATATTAATTTATATTTTAGTTGTGTCAGACTCACAGTGGACTAGAAGACTGCTTGTTTGGCTGTACTGTCTAATATGGGCTATACAGACACATACTACACTGTGTCTGATTTGACTTAGTTACATTACCTTTATTGTGGAAAACTGGATGATTGTGGTATTTCAAACTTCCAAACTGTGGTGACACTCTTGCTTTCTTACTGTCTTTGATATAAATCAGCACTTATATTTTGAGAAAGAGGTTTCTCTTTAGTATTGCAAATTATAATTTATATTTGACATAAAAATTCAGATCTTTATTTTTTTTAATCTGTTTCAGTGAAGATATTTGATCTTGTTCCTTAATTTATAGCATTAGGGTTAACCATTTGTACTTTTAACCACGTTGAATTTGGTGGTTGTTCAGGAGTTAGTACAAAGGTCTGTTATGGAAAACCACAAAGTAGATAGAGAACTTTGGCAGCTCCAGAAATCCTTAGGAGACTGCTCTGGATAGCAGGCAAATGTGTCAATAAAGAACCTTAGAAGTCTCTTACCAGTTCTGTGTTGGAGGTGAGGGGCTCAGCATGGTCCGGGTATCCGGTTCATGTTCAGTGTTGAGGTATTCAGGGTACTCACAGTTACTGGCCACATTTGGCAAGCATGGCCCTTGCCACACCAGGCATGGTGAGCATATATTTTCTGTTCCTTTTTGCAGTGATCTGTTAAAGATTATAAAACTACCCAGCCAGAGTGAAGTTGTATTTTAAGATGTTGCATCTAGCCAACTTGAATGCTGAGGCATAGAAATCTCTTGTTCAATTCCTAGCCATTGGCTAATAAGATAGCATGTGTTATAGCAACATGTAATTAAGCTACAAGTGCTGGGTGTTGACTTACTTGTTCCAGTATTTTATATGTTCTGTCTTATGGTTGATTTTCATGGTCCTCAGTAACTGCTTTGGAATGGTTTTTGTTCTTTGTATTAAACCTCCTTAGTATTTTGAGCTCTAAACACAAGAGGGGAGAGTTTGCCTATTTCTTGTGTCAACTCCCTGGTATGTCTTTGTTTTGACATACCTGTATTATCTCTAAATCTATCTAAGAGTTCAAGTCTTGAAGAACTCTTGTGATTTCCACCCCTGACCCTCAACAGTCATCTTTGGCAGAGCTGTCCTGTTACAAATCCAGTTTTAACCATCCTGTTATAGAAATGTCAGCCTAAGGAAGAGGAGCCACAAATTTGTTCCATGTCATAACAAGCTCAGTGCAAATCAAAGAACTGTCATCTGGCTTAACTCCATTACTTGCCCTATTGTTGAAGAGCTTCAGATAGCAAGGTGTTAGGCTTAATGAACTGACACATGAGGTAGAGGATCTTTAAGTCTTTTTAAAACAGCAGAGGAGCTTCAATAGAGGAAGTGGCAGAAAGCTGCTGCAATGGTATTGTCTAGCTTCTGCTGGTAGTAGGACAACTACCTAGAACTAGGAGTATTACAGAAGAAAATTAAGAACTTGAGTCCTTTTATGTTTATCTCCTGAATTTCAAATACTCATATTGTAAATAGGTCAAATTCTATATATTGAAATATTTGTTATAATCATTTATTGTAGATATTTATTGTAAATAGGATATAAACAGGAAGGTCATTGGTATTTCTCTGATGCTGTGATAAATGATATTTTTAGTGCCTTTGATCCAAAGATTGATCTTTTCCCATCAGTCAGAAAGCCTCTATTTCTCCATTTTATCATATTGCACTGTAATGCTCAGGAGAGCTCAGCAGTGATTTTAATTTGGTCAAACAGGGAAACAGTAGTCAGTAGCAGAATTCAAACTCTTCAACTCCTATCAGTAAACACACTACTTCTGTTCTAGGTGATTTTAAAACTTTCTAATATGATCATCAAAAAAGTTTCTGAAGTAATTTTTTGTTGTTGTAACAAGACAAAATCCAACTAACATTTGACTACATTTGTGTGAGAGGATTTAATATTTCTTTGGGGTTTTATATTATTTTTTAAATCTTCCATAGAATAAGAATGTATGTATTATAATCTGAATATTTGTATTTTACCCAAACTAAATATGAACCTGCAAAAAAAGATGTTTAAAACTCTGACTAAAAGTTCATACTCTGACCTTACTCCTCTCATTAAAATCACAGAATCCTAATTTTTGGGTTTTTACTTTTGCAGATAGCTGAGACTTATTTTCAAGAGGAGGAATGTATCCTTTACTTGTAGAAATTGTTACACAATATTAAAATACATTTATCTTTTGACAAAACACAAAAGACAAATGCTTTCCTGTTGGTTCATAGGTTGGGGGTCAGAGTTAGAAAGAAGTCAAGAGCCATGAGTTACCCAAAAGCAAATATGCAGTATGCTAGCAAGTCCTTCTTAATCAGGCAGCTGAATTAAGTCTAAAAGCTGTACTGATGCAATCATTAGTAGTTGTGCACAAACAAGGAAGTAAGAAAATGTTTTCAAAGAACTTCTGTTTTTAGAGGATAAGTTCTGTTGTATGTATTAGTAACTGGGAATGTGTCCAATCTAGATAGGGTATGTATTCTGTGGTATCAAGTAGGCACTGTTATAAGAAGAACAAAGTTATCACAACAGTTGATTAAATATGTACTACAAGTGTCTAGATGAGAGTAAAAATAACAAACACACTGAGCTAAGGGAGATCAGGAACCTGCAAACAATAGCAACATGTTGTTTGGCAAATGCTAATTAGTCCAAATCATATCAAGGTAGTTTGAGAAGCTGTTGTGGGAAACTGTGGGTAATTGCTCCCAGGAACATCCAGGTCAGTGTTCTAGTTCATTCTGATTTGTTAGATAATACAAACAAGTTCAGTCAAAAGGTCATATTAGTTGAACTACTACTAAATAATCTGGATCAGTTTTAGCAATTGCAGGAGAGAATAATCATATTAAACCTTAAAGTGAAATATATTTTTGGACAAGGTGAGCTTGGTTTTCCTCTGTTTGCTTTTAAGGGAAGATGATCAGATTACAGAAAGAAGAGGCAAGAGTGGTAAGCCCTTAAAGGTATATGTGTTTCACTAAGATGTGTCATAAATTACAGTATTTGTGCATACTGATTATTTTTTATGTTATTTGTTTCAAACAAAATACAGCAAGTAGGCAGATGTAATAGTTAAATAACAAAGCACAAGAAACCTGGAAAGGTATCCTTGAAACCTAGCAAAATTATAGTAGCCTGTAGTACAAAACCAGAGGAATAACTGTTACAGCATTATAAAAGCAATAAATAAATAAAATATCCATCACTGTATTAGACAACTGTACTTCTGTCTTGGTCATCCTAATTCAGAAGTATCCATCAGGAAATTGAAAATACACAGCACAAATTACAGGCATGGAAAAATTCTGTAGTAGATTATGGAACTGCAGGGGGAAATACAGCAGATTGAAAATGCATTCAACAGTATGAAAGACAGACAGTTTCTCTTTCACAGAAGTTGCTGTAATCGAAAGGCACTGTATTTGAAGCTGAGCAAAGGAAATATTTTTGATGCAATGTACACCTGATGTGTGGAATTCAACACCACTGTATAATACATATTTATGAAGGATATCTCCTCTGTACTTGCAACCATCAGTTTCCTGAGGTTAATAAAGAACTTACTTGATCATGTTGCACTGTATTAATTATCCATGACAAGCATTTTAATTCATCCACTACAGAACTTCATATTAACAGCAGTTCAGGGTTTGTTGCTGTGATTCTCTAAGGCTATCTCTTGTGATCTGTATTCTGTTTCTAGTAGCAGATTTCTTCAAGGCATAATTCTTTCTATTAATATTGTTGTTCATAAGCCATGCTGTGCATCAGTTGCATGAGGCTAAGAAGAATAACTAGTATTGGTTGTGTTTTTGTAATAATTACTCCAGTATTTTAATTAGCATGAATAATGGAAATTTTTTTTTCTATATTATGAAGAAACTAATTCACTCTACTTCTTTCCTCGTTGTACTGTAGAGTTATATTTCAAATAGCTGGCAAAACATGAAGAGAACAACTAATAACCCTGTCTTGAAGGAACTAGAGTTATCCTGGTTATTACAAAATATGTAACTCTCACTGTACCTTTGTGAATATATTGATAACACTAAGGGAGAGGAAAGATTTCTTCATATAGAAGAAAAATAAACAGAATCTTCAAGAAGCAGACAAAATGTGAACTCATCTGTCCAGCAGTATTCTATACAGTAGTTGAAAAAGAAGAGAGAATGTTTTTTTAAGTAGTGTCTCCAGCTGGTCAGTAGAAGGGAGACATATTTTCTGTTAGCTACAGTTATTGGCACGTAACTGTTGCTTGAGAGATATGTGCTAGTATTTGTATAATTGTTTTGGTTTTCATTTTCCAGAGATTTGTTTTTCTGATAAGAGTTGCCAGTGTAATAAAATATTGCTCATTTCTTTTCTAGAAAAACTTTTGTTGGACTTAAGGCATGTGGGAAGAGGTAATTGGTGAAGAGAATAGTATCTTCTTTTTTTGAACGTTTTTCAACTTGCTTTACTTCTTACTTGCTATTTTCCTGTCTGCTATGATTTTCTTCCTTGCACAGAAATATGGCTGCTAGCTATTATTCATTCTGATTCAGTTGTGTCACCTTTCAGATATATAACAATTGCCTTCTCAAAAATGGTGTCAAATATAAATAAATCATAACATGTCCATATACATGTGCATTTCTCTTTAACCTTCTGATCAGATGAGAAAGCAATGAAGTTCATTCAGCTTGAACGACTGTATCATGAGCAGCTGCTTGCCAATCTTTCTTCCATACAGGAGCAGTGGGGTGAGTACAAGTAAATTAATATGGTAGAATAAAGCATTACTCTTTTTTTGTACTTCTAAGTAAAGGAGTATAGCTTTTGTCAGCTAAAAAATTTTACAGGGCAAAAGCAGAATTTATATTGTAATTTCTCTGAGCTTATTATGAGAAATGTATTCCTTCTTTAGATTCCTTCTCACACATTTCATTCCAAAAGGTACAAATAGTTTGTCATTCTTTAGTCTCTTAATTGAGACTTTTGATCCCCAGTTGTTTTGAGCTAATTTTTGGTTTAGGGTGAATTGGATGTGATGAAAATGAAGTGTGTTGTGAAAAAATACAAGGCTTTCTTGCATAGTCTGAAACAAGAATCCTAGACCATGCACAGAAGAGTTGTTAATATTCCTCCAATAATTATTTTTTGTGAATTTTTTGCATTAATCAAATGCTACTTCTATAATACTTTGGGTAAAAACGTTTTTGATTTAATTTAGAAGAAAAATGGAAAGCAGCAGTCCCTAGTGCAGTTACAACACTGAGGAATTCTGCTAAAGAACTGAGTGGAGAAGAGCTGGAAAAGCTTACTAGAATTTGTTCTTCACATCAACAGTAAGTATAAGGAAAGTTTTTACTTTTCCAATCCTAATGTTAATGCAGCTGTTATCTGCTTGCCAATGTAGGTGTTTTAAAACAGTGTCAAAATAAAGGCATGTCCCCTTGAATTCAGGGAATTTGGTTAGAAAGTGGTGGTTCTTTTGGCTATGTCACTAAAATGCTTTTGTTACTATCCATTTTCACAATGTTTCAATATGGTTTGAGGAATGGATAAGGACTAGATCTCAGCTGTTCTCAGCAAATCCTTAGTCTACCAGAAAGCAAGTTTTGAGCTTCAGTCTTTTTGACCAAAGTAAGAACTATGTAGTGTAACTTAGGAAGAGGCAGACTGTAGAACTGATGATGGTGCTTGTGTCTAATACCTATTATTTTAATCATTGTTTTTAATTGCAATTTCCCAGCTCTCAGAATCCAGCACTCACATCTACCCTACAGGGTTTTATTCCAAAATTTTCCACATTTTAGGACAGTGCCCTATGACTAATGCTTTAAGTCATTCTTGTTATGTTCTGTTGAGTTCATATAGGTTGCATAAACTTTATAAAGCAGTGGTTCTGTTGTTCCTTAGTGTGGCAGTACTCTGAAAAGGTGTGAAGTATTAGTTTGTGCCTGCTTTGCCTGATTCATAAGCCTTCTGAATCAGTATTTCACAGTATCATAGGCTTTTGGACAGTGCCTAGGGTGCTCTTCTGGGTAGCAACACATGCAGGATTGTCATGATATGGAAGGAGAAGGTCTGTTATTTCATGGGTGAATGTCCTACTTACTAGACATTGAGTTTAAGGGACAGATGGAAAAAATTGTACCAGCTGCCTCTGAAAAGCCATCAGCCAGATGACACTGACTACATTCAAAGTCTGTGAAAAGACAACGCTGTGACAGTGGAAGATGCTTTTCATTAGATGGGGAGAGAGAACTTTTTCCAATACTTTCACATTGGCTTAATCAGTCTGGATGTAACAAAAGCCAGAAGGATCCTGTTGTTCATCCACAGTTTTTTCTTCTGAGTGACTGTACAGAAGTTTGAAAACACACAGGCTAACTGCCAGAACCCAGGCAGGATGTTGAAGCTCAGGGCTGGGCCAGCCACCAACCCAGTGACAGACACTCTCTATGTCCCTCTCATTCCCCCTTGCCCCCCCCCAGGAAAGGAAGGGGAGACTTGTGGATTGGAAAAGCAAACTGAAACTACTTTAATTATAATTAATAATGATAAAATGAAAAATACACAAATATGCACAAAACCAATGCCGAACCCAAACCCCCTTTAATGGTAACTACATCACCCTCACCACTGATACTGTGGAAGATGGGAGCCAGGCTCAGGGGCTGGATCCTGGTACTGGATGCAGGAACTTATGGATCAGGATCAAAGGCAGAACAGACAGAGTTCTCCTCACATGACAGCCACTGAAGAAGAGCAAGAGAAGAGGAAGAGGGAAGAAAAAGGAACTGACCCTCAGTTTTATATCGAGTATGATGTATATGGAATGGAATTGTTTGGCCAGTATAGGGTCACCTGTCCTGTCTGCACCTCCCTGAAGGTGCAGTTTTCACTCTGCAGCCCCCAATGTGGGACACAAGATTTAGCAGTGACCTTGGTTTGCATCCCAATCCCTGGTAATAAATCTAAATGTTAGGTCTTATCACTGCTAGAAGCAGACAATGTCTATAAAAAAAGTGCTGTTAGTTTCAGAAAGTGCAGTTGCTTAGAGGAGCTTCAGCTAAAAAGTAAAATCACTGGGCAGAATTAGTTCTAACTCAAAGCAGGACACAGGGATTGTTTATTTGTAGTTTGGATGTGTGTGGGAGGGAGCACCTCGAAAGCATACTGGAGTTGGATTTATACCTTGCAACTAGCAGCACCTCCCTCACCCCATTGAGAGCAACTCCCCTTTTCCCTTCTAATTCTTTTATGCAGCCTCACTTCAAAATACCAAATTTCAGTTAAGTAGCATCATTCTCAGGTCTGAGAAGCCCTGCACTTTTATACAAATTAAGGCTTGTGTTCCTTTGCCAAGACTTCATTGGTTTTGTGTTGGGTTTTTGGTTTTTTGGGGTTTTTTTCCCCCCTAACTTTAAATGTCAATTCATTTTGTAAATTTTTGATTAATGACATGCAGGTCTTGAAAACATGAGCATTTTACCTTTGCAGTTGAAAATAATGTAACTGTTTCTGATACTCATGGTCTACAGCTACATAGTAGACATGTTCGTTCTTTACCAATACTTTTGAGTGTCCTCTATTTGAAGTTCAAATAGTAAAATGTAAAAGTCAATGCAGCTTTTAAAAGTTTTTGTTAGAGTTTGTACTTTTCCTTGTCTCCCCTACTGTCATTATTTTTTCAGTAACTTTAAACAAAATGCTCAGTGTTTTGATTGCTGTAGGAAAGGCTGCAAGACAGACTTGTGTGTGATAAAACACACTTTGCAAAGTCCACGCTGACTGTTAGTAGTGCTGACTCACCTGTGAATCCCAGTGGCATCAGTGAGACATTCAGTACCCTACACTCCCAGTGTAAACAGTCTGTGGAGAAAGAAATATGTTTTGTGGGGTTTTTTTCCATTCCTTAATCTCTGTTCCAGTGATCAGTATTTTTAATACTAGTAGATACTCAGTCTTTAGATGATTTTGGAAGTTGCTAGAGTTCCTTCTCAGCATAAAGTTTTACAGGCATTTAGATCGCTTGATACACTGCAGTAAGTTTCCTTTTGACTGCTTTCTCAATTAGGTGGAGCAAAGTTTAGGCTAATTGGCCTTCTGATGATCTTCACATGTGGTACAGATCTGTGCTTGAAAGTATGCTAGCATGCTGACACTTTGAATGTAAGAAAAGTTCTTTGCTAATATTAGAGCAGAGAAAAGGTTTATAAGATTTCAGTGACATTTGTTATGAAGAATGTTGCTACTAGGTGGTTTAATTGATTCTTTTTTTCTTATTGCTGCAGGCCACAGACATCCAAAAGTAAGGTAAGCAGCTGTTTAATTGAATTCTGTTTTGTCAAAGATTGCTAATGAAGACATTCTAATTAGGTGTATATCCATTAGATACATTAGATATAATCTTTCCAATGAAGTACACAAACTGCTTGAAATCTGGATGTCTCAAAGAGCAACTGTTCCTGTTTAATTCCAAAGATTACTTGAAATACTATCATATTTTACAGCTAGTAGCTGCAGAAAATACATGGGAAAGTGATTATTTGCTCCACTTAATGGAATCAAAAAATGGGAAGGAAAGAGAAACTGCTGCTTTGAAATCAGGTATGTGTGTGAGTGTGTACATGTACATAGGTTTGTTTGAAATATTGTACTGTAATGGCATAGTCCTGTAAATACTATGAAGCTATTTCATATGCTACAGCATTTGTTGGATTTTCACAGATTTATCCATTTGAGCAAATTTTAATTTTGTTCTCAACTGCACAATGGACTTGCTATGCAATTTTAAGTAGTCATTGATATTCAGAATGGTTATTATGATTCTAGCTTCCATCAAAAAATGTCTTTTAAATGTGCATGTATTTGTAGCAGCCTACATAAACTACAGAATTGTGTCAAACTAGAGCTAAGGTACATAATTAGTGTGTATAAAAGATAAGGTAAACAATCTGATGACAAATACTCTGAGTTGTGGCAGTCAGTATTAGTGACTAGTTTAAATTACATGCAATTCACTGATCTTGAGACACATTTTTCTGTAACAGCACTGAAAATTAGGAAGTTTTGGGCAGGGTGTCTTGAAGAGAAAAACATACTTCACTTGATTTTTGTTCAGTACACACTTTTATGTCAGCTTTATTTATTTTCCTCTGCCTTGGGGGCTGTTTTGAGGAATTTATTAGAATTATTGGGGTTTTATGAAACATTTACAAATTAGTGACTTGTTAAAAAGGAGACAGAGGGTGAAGGAGCACTGGTAGACTACCAGGCTGTGCTTTACCTCTCCTCTCTTTGAGCAGAAAGTTTCTTTTTTTGCCACACTCCTGTTCCCAAAAATGGCCTAAACTGAGTACCTTTCCTCAAAAACAGCTGAAATTTCTCACCAGATGAGGGTTGACCTAAGTGACCTCACAAGGTCCTTTTCAACCTAAGCTATCCTGCAAGTGTGTGTCAGCCAGGATGTTAGGAGCATCAGGAATTAACAAAGATACAGAGTAACAGTTCTCTACATATGAGGATCCTCTTCATCTCCATACTGTTCTGCAGTGACCCCTATACTGCCTCTTCTCTGTCTTTATTCATGTAAGCTAACTAAACACAAAACATTGAAAACACAAAACAAGCATGTTATACAGCTCAGAAAGCAGATCAAGAGAACCCAATGGTTTTTAGTTTTGGATGGTTGAAAATTCCCATAGAAAAAAGAATAGGCACTTACAAGTTTTGCATTGTTTTATTCCAAGTGGGAACAAAAACTTTCTGGAGAGCTGAATTTCTGAACATTTGAAACTTCTGAAGTAAAGAGTACTTTTTGTCAATGTTAAAATGCTGTAGTACAACATCTAGACATATTAAACTTAATGTGGAAGTAACCAATGGTGTAAATGGGGTTTTTTTCATGCCTGTGTCTTAATGTAACTCTTGTCAAAGTGTCATCAAAACCCTTGGGTTCCTGTGTAATGTTTGTAAGTTAATAAAGTTATGTCATCCAGTAGAAAAGTAGTTCTGCTGTGAATTTTCCAGCAGTGCTAGATAACTTTTTCAGTGTGAAGATATGACTGTTTGAATTCAGACTAATTCAAGATTAATGCTTAGGATTTGCAATAAGATACTTTTCACAAGATTAGCATGTTCTTGGGGAGGCAGTGCCTTCTCACTCTGACAGGTCTCTTCATCATGATCAGTTAGCTACCGCTGCCCCTCACTGAATCAAGGTGGCAGCAGCATGAGGCTGAATGGTTTTGTTGCAGTTAGAAGGCTTTAGGTAGGGAAGGCACCAGTATGAACTAATACAGAAACTGGAGAAAGATGATCTATAACTCTAAATTGGTTGTACCCTACTCAGTGCTGTGCAAAAAGTACTCAAGCTGTGGCTGAGTGATCTAGCATTAGAAACAATAAGGCCATTTGAGGCTGGGTCTTGATTTTGCCTGAACCCCAGCAGAATCCCATACTATAATAACCATACAGTTCCTAATATTTATACTAACCTGTTTACCATTAGCCTAAATGCATGGGGGTTCTCACTGCAAACTTAGAATGCTTGTGTTCTGCTTTTAGGGTGGTATTTTTTACATGTTGAAGAATGACTAATAAATGTGTAAACTGTTTCTTCTTCTCTTAGAACTGTATCTGCCAATT
Source organism: Galbula dea (assembly GCA_013399015.1). Taxonomy (NCBI): domain Eukaryota; kingdom Metazoa; phylum Chordata; class Aves; order Piciformes; family Galbulidae; genus Galbula; species Galbula dea. Next base: position 73,023 of record VWZX01004398.1, on the reverse strand, counting down.
TCAGGGAGAACTACTTAGCTCACTTAGCTCCTGGTAATAGAAGTCTGACTTACAGCAAGACAGGAAAAGGAAATTCTCAACTCATTTGAAGACTGTCCTTCATGTGAATTCACATGCCTAAAATAAGAATTTGTCTTGCAATTATCAATACAAAATATTAGCTTATGTCTAAATGTATATATACACCACATGGTAGAGATTGTTGCACAGTATTGTGGCAGCATTTTTGACATATTCAGTAATTTAAAGCAAAAATTACTATGCTGACTTATTGCAGGCATTTGGGAACATAGTTTAAGCCTATGTGGGCCATTAATCCTAAATCGTAACTCATCTCTCCTGGGGATAGAGTGACCAAGAAACAGCTTTATAAGAAGTCAGGAGTCCTGGGAGAGTTACCCAATTAGTTTTTTGCCCTTCTAAGCAAGGATTTTGAGTGGTCTGTTCTGTTACATTTTCCTTTCTGGCAGACTTTTTCTTGGAGTCTACCAAAAGAGAGAACTGGGCCCTTAATCTATATGTGTATATTAAAATGTGAGACTTGATACATCCAATATCCATTAATTTCTTCAGTTTCTGACTGAAAGCCTTGGTAGCCTTAATGTTACCTAAAGATAATGAAATTCATGTATTTCATGAAACCTTTCCCAATGAAGTGATGAATTTAATAAAACCCTTAGCATAAGTTTGCAGTGTGTACATACAGACCTATTTCCAAGGTGGGGAGAAACTGCTTATACCCTTTTTTCATGTAGGTCATATGGGATTTTTTTTTTTTAATGGGAAGAGGGACAAAGATGGAGAGGTGTGAACTCTCCACTGGCAGTACACTCTCTGCTAGGCTGCCTTGGAATAACAGGTTAAAAAAAGTGGTGGCTGCAAGTTTCTGTGATGAACAAAGCAAGTGTCAATTTTAAAGTAACTCTGGGAAAAAAACCCACTATTTCTTAAATTACCACAAGTGCTTTTGTTGCTAGAAAGTTTTCAGTAGACACTTTATTATACCTCTGACAGTCAGGTAAAAATTTCTGCCACGTTGATGGGTATGTCTTCATTTAACTTAGTAGAAAAAAGCTATGTTCAGGTATTTGTCTGAACTTGTCTTGAATCTATAGTAAGCATGGGCTGTCTAAAGCAGTGTTTTGAAGTAGGTGTAAGGAAAATACTGAAAGCTGCTGAAAATTTGATGTGTAATGTAACAAGGGTCAATACATCTCAGTTCCTGTGTATCTGTAGTTACATAACAGTGCTAGGATAATTTATGGCTTTCATAGGAGCCAGAGCCTTCAGCTCAAGGGCCCCCTTTTACACTAAAGAATTTGATTTAATTCTGATCCTATTTAATCTTTGTTGCAGTTGGGTCTGCCAACAAAGATGTCTATTACAATTTGGATGTATCCACTAGGAAAAATTGACAGATGGTAACAAAATCTTGTACCAATAATCCAGGCTGTGTTTGAACTTGTGACCTGTATGTGAAGGACTCAGTATCCTGTTACAAATCCCTTGAGCTATCTACTCATCTGTCTCTAATTTTTCAAAAAGTCCCTGTCTCATACCAATTTCTTCTTCCACTGTTGTACAGAAGTTAGGTTCACCATACCCTTTCTCTTGTTCTGAATTTTTTTTCTGCATTTTGAGATGGTTTGCTGTTCTCTTTTTCCATTCCCAAGCCTGTCTCTTCTATGGTACTTTATATTTAATTATCCTTTACAATGGGGATAGTTTAGAATTCACTAGAATTGTTCAATACGATTAATTAATGCAGACTTTTCTTTTAAAGACTAACAAATACGACCGTGTTTCATGTAACAAGTTCAGGAAATGGCTCATATGTCAAGTGACATGGAGAGGATTATTCTAGGAGCTATAGATCAACATCTGACAAATAATGCTGTCATTGGTCCTAGCCAGCATGGGTTTATGAAGGGGAAATCACGTTTAACTAACTTGATTTCCTTTTACGACAAAATCACCCATCTAATTGATCAAGGGAGACCAGCTGATGTCATCTTTTTGGACTTCAGCAAGGCTTTTAATACTGTCTCCCACAGCATCCCAATGGATAAATTGTCAAGTATTCAACTAGATTGGAGAATCAAGAGGTGGGTGAACAACTGGCTTAGGGATCGGGCTCAGAGGGTTTTGCTGAACGGAACTATGTCGGGGTGGTGACAAGTGACGAGTGGGGTCCCACAGGGATCCATCTTGGGGCCAGTCCTGTTTAGTATCTTTATAAATGACATGGATGTAGGACTGGAATGTATAGTAAGTAAATTTGCAGATGACACTAAATTGGGAAGTGCTGTTGACTCTAGCGAGGGCAGAGAGGCACTTCAGAGGGACCTGAATAGATTAGAGGACTGGGCTGCCACAAACCACATGAAATTTAAGAAGGACAAGAGCTGGGTTCTGCACTTGGGTAGGGCCAACCCAGAAACAACTTACCAATTGGGGAATGTGAGGCTGGAGAGTAGCACTGTAGAGAGGCATCTGGGATTTTTGGTAGATGATAGGTTGAACATGAGCCAGCAATGTGCATTGGCAGCTACGAGGGCAAATAGGATTCTGGGGTTCATCAAGCACTCCATTGCTAGCAGATGGAGGGAAGTGCTCATCCCACTCTAGTCGGCTCTGGTGCGGCCTCACCTGGAGTACTGTGTGCAGTTTTGGGCGCCACAGTACAAGAAGGACATGAGGTTGTTGGAGAGTGTCCAAAGGAGGCCACAAGGATGGTGAAGGGAATGGAAGGGAAGTCTTATGTAGAAAGGCCGAAAGCACTTGGTCTGTTCAGCCTGGAGAAGAGGAGACTTAGGGGAGACCTTATAGCTGTCTATAACTTTCTCACCAGGGAGGGTGCGGTGGGTGCTGACCTCTTCTCTCTGGTGGCTAGCGACAGGACCCAGAGGAACGGCATGAAGCTGTGCTGGCAGAGATTTAGATTGAATATTCATAGGAGCTTCTTTACCCAGAGAGGGGTGGAACATTGGAACAGGCTCCCCAGGGAGGCTGTCATGGCCCCTACTCTCATGGAATTTAAGAAGCAATTGGACAAGGCACCTAGGTACATGGTGTGACTATGGAGTTTTCCTGTGCCTAAACAGGAGTTGGACTAGATGATCCTAATGGGTCCCTTCCAACTCAGGCTATTCTGTGAGTTTTGACAGGTGAGGAAGGATAAGATTGGCATAGAGATCTTCAGTCATTCTGGTGAGAACATACGGAGTTAATAAGGGCATTGCTTGATATCTTCATTGATCTATTTATAAGACCTTTCTGCTTTTTGCTATGGCAAAAAATGCAAATGAATGGGTTTGAGAGGTATTAATTTGTTGTTTGAGGTTATTACTGTTACTGTGTAACAGAAGTCCTACTAGAGCATAGTCTTAACTTAGTTTTTATTAAAGTATGGAATAAAAGATATAGTTTCTGTCCTAGCTAAACACCCCTTTTCTCTCTTCATAAGCCTAAAAATGGAGATTTGGCTTTGAGCTTCTCATAATGGCTAATGTGTAATACTGTTATTGACAACTTGGGCTAACCATCTATTCCCTTCAACAGCAAATCATGCTGATAGTAGATAAATTCTCAAGCTATGTCAAATTCCCCTTATTTCTGAGACTTCAGTTAAGAAAAATCAGTTTTCATTTGTATTGTAAGTGTGAATACAGAAATAAGCTGCATCTCATTGCATTTTTTAATATGTAAGGTAGCTTAACATATCCAAGAAGCAACATCTTTTTAGGCAGTCTGTCATGTAAAATATTGTAATTGGATATTTAATTTAGCATTATCCAAAGGGGCTAGTTACCCACTTAAAATAATTCAATTTAAAAGTTATTAAGTAAGTATGATTTCAGTTTCTTTAAAGGAAAGGCAGGTATCTTCCTGTGTGATAGATACACTAGCATCAAAATACAGTGTTCTGTGGTTAAGTGCATTTTTCTGAACTCCAGGCTTCCATGAGATTCACTCCCATAAAATATGTGTTAGAAGAAGTATGGCTTCTTCAGAAAGGTACTAACATCCATATTGTGCTCAAAGTATGAGAGTAACTCTTTTCAGGAGGGTACTAAAGTGTGTGCATTGCCTGCAAGAATGTGTGCAAACACTTTGCTGAATCAGGAGTCAGCTTTTCAGACTACTAATGAAACTATTCTGACTGGAGCATAAAATACCTGCTCTTTATGGGAGTGCATTTTAAAGCATTAGGTTACAACGTTATCAAATCACAGTATACTCTTTCCCCCCTGGACTGATGCTTTGAATCATTTAAAAACACTGGAACTGTTTTCCTTTTGCACTTAGGTACTGAAACATGCCCTGGTGTCGGACCAAAAAGAGAAGATAAACAGCTGAGCACTAGTTCTCCTGGTGAAAACAAAACTGAAGGACAGACAGAGGGAACGAGCCTTTTGGTAGCTGCAGGAAAGGACCACATGGAGGAGCAGCATTGCAGTGCTAAATCAACATTGGAGCCACACACCCAGTCCTCAGAGACAGTGGGCAGGCCTTCTTCAGGCTGTTTATCATCTGGGGATGCCGGTAAAGATAACAGTGTGCAGCTGAGGGAAAGACAGCTCTCTGAGGATGCGGAAAAAATAGAAGGCACAACTGGGAAGCCTGGAGTGAAACTCCCTTTTGAGCCAATGGTAGATGCTTTGGTTTTAACAAATGCTGTTTATATGCCTACTGATTTGGTTCCTGTTGATAAAGATGTGCAAGCAGACAGAAATCTGCTCAGATCAAAACATGCTGCTGACTCTTCAGAAATCGCGAGTCGCCAGCTTGGAAATAGTGATTTAAAGCAGCAACAGAAACAGCCTGGTGGTGATGAAACATCTTCACAGGACAGGACTGCATCAGAAGTACACTTTGGGTGTAATAAGGCATCTGAGGCTGAGACCACTTCCCATTCACAAGTATGCAAGGAAATACAGAGAACAGCAGGACAGGAGGAGAGGGTAAATAATGAAGAACAAGAAGATTTGCTTCTCAGAGTTTTAAATGGCAACATAATAGACACTGAAGAATCATTTGCAAACTTAGCAAACCAAGAAGACTTTGACACTGTTCCAGATATTTCAGCTGAACTAGCATCCTGCAACTCACTGGAAACTTTATCACTAGATGACAGCTTTTCTTCTCTTGATGAACTTGCAAGAAGGATAGAGATTGCTGAGGTAAATATAATGAATCCTCTAAAATCTTCCATTTTATCTCAATTAAAATATTTTAAATATTGACAACTTCAAATCCATTAAATATTCCTTCATCTGTCACTCTTTTGAATCTGAAAATAAATCTGTACTTTTTTAGTTGCTCTGAGTTAATTCAGAAACAAGTTTATTTTTGCCTGTTTGCTGCCTCCTTCACCAGCAGTGCTCTGTGTTTCTAAAAATTAGATTGATTTTCATGTATAAGTGTGAACCCCTATTTTCTTATTCTGATAGAGACTGTTAGGAGATGGCCTGACAATTCCTGTTAAATCACAAATTCATGTCAAAAGTCTACATAATGCCTGTGGTGTAATGTGATTCATTTCTATTCATAGAATAAAATTTGCTGTTCTATGCCTATTCCCTATAGGTGAAAGCTACACAGGTAATAAACTCTGTATATGAATGTGTGGGCTTCTAATTTTGCCAAGTTTAGGCAGTTTTGTTCTTATAAGAAAGACCTGCTAAGCTGAACCCACCTTTCTGAAGCTGTTGATAGGCCACAAGAAATGAGTACTTCATAAGCTAAATTGCTCTTCTGAAAATAGAGATTTATTGCTTTAGGACTTTTTTTGAGAGCATATGATGACATATATACTTTATTTGTCTTCTGGTTTTGGTGCATTTGCAACCATGAGACCTTAAAATCTTCTTTTAATGAAAAAATGAGGTTGTTAGGAAATGGTGTGATTTCAGATGCTGAAGGAGGATGACCTGTTAAAAGGTATCTTTGTAGTTCATCTCTATTTTTAATACATTTAAAAATACAATAAAGTGAAAGTACTTCTCTATAGATCAGAAGCTAATGGACAGAGAGCAAGAACCCACAATCATTCCAGGACAGCAGCCAAGCAAGGAACTAAATACTGAGTATCCATGCTGATGTTATTACATGTTTGGCAAAATCTCCAGAGCTGGAAATAGCATTTTGGTTTTTTCTCACTACCTAAAAAGCTTCTTATCTCCTTTCCAAGATCACTCCTCCTGACCTGTCCCTAAAACAACTTGTCTTTCTGTGGGATGTGAGGAAGCATCCCATCTACCAGGACTGAGGGCCATATGCACAAATCTGTATACAAGCTCTTGACAACATGCAGATGTGGAAACCCACATAAATGTTGGAACATGCAATTATACTTTTGCACTCAACCCATTGGCTTGTATTCACTCAGAAGATGGTTTTGAAAAATAACATTTTGTTGACAGTGTGTGCTAAGCCTGTAACAGAAGAGTAATTTAAATATCCCTCAGGATTAGATTTCAAGCCTACTGAAAGTTTAGCATTTTAAGCTACAGGAGAGCTTGAACTACTGGTTCACATAGAAAAATCCTCAGATAATCCTTTTAAAAATTGTTATGTTTGTGCCATTTGCATTTTAGAGGATGGCATAGGAAACAGCATATTGATTTTGTGAGAGGAATTATGCATGGGTTGATTGGCCCAGTAACTGATGATGATGCTTTACAGGCATTCTAGTTTCAATTCTAGTTTGCTGTTCTGATGCTAGGACTGCCAGTACTCTGATGGCCAAAAAGTCTCTGGAGAGGAAAAAGTACTTTGAGTCTTTCCATAGTACTTTTTCTGGCCATATAAGGCATAATCTTGACAGGCACTGCTGTCTTTCTGAATTTTTCTTACCAAGAGGCCCGAGTTGTGTGTGAGGCAGGGTGTTTAAATCAGAGGAGAGGAGAGCTAATCTCAATACCATTAAAATGTGTAATGTGCAGGATCTGGGGCAATTTTGCAATACCTGAAATATCTAGGTGCACCAGGGTCAATTAAGGACAGTACAGCAGCTTGTATTTTATCATTATACACTTTTGTGTTTCCAGCCTTAAGTGGTTGCTTCTCAGAATTGATGAGAACCTACAGCTTTGCTGGAAGACACCAGGAATTTGGAAGAGTTTGGTACCCCTGAGAAAGCAGCACTGTAAACTTGCTTTTGCTGATCTTGGTTTAGAGCTAAAATAGATTCTATGGTGTTTTGACAAGCAGATTCATCTGTGCACCCAGCCCTAACATTTTTTCCTTTCTTGTCCTCCTGAAACCTTTGAAGTTGCATTGTTCAGGCTGTGGCCATCTAATAAGATGTCAATGTTTTCACACAGTAGCTGTGAAAGAAACACCTAGACGATGCATTAGTAGCCACATGAATGAAATGAAACTGACTGCATGAAATGTACTGGTGTGATGGGAGGAGGAAAAAAACACCACAAAACAAACAAAAAACCCAATTTGACTGTGATAAAATTTGTGAGTATTTACAAAATTGCCACAAATAAGTTAGAATGGAAGGCAGAAGTAAAGATTATTATGAAATAACAATTTAGATCTTTTATGTCACTTGCTTTTAATCTTCAATTTGCAATAACTAATTACAAGACTGAAAATCCACTAAGTTCTGACTCTGGCTTTAAATAATGGCAAACCTAAAATATACTTCACATATTGTACAATCTCTTATACTGGGTATTTCTTCACTAGAACAAACTTTGTACAACGTGCAAGAGATGGCAAATCACCGTCACCTTGCAGAAACTGGATTCACACAGCTAACAAAGAGCTTTCAAGCAACAGATATTTGAAATATATAACCTTTTCTTAGATTTCTTTGCTATCAATTCTGTGAGAATGAAACAATACACCAGCAGTCAAATAAATTGCAACGTCAATAATGTAGGTTGTATTTTGCCATATGAAATAGAACTTTAAAGCATAAGCTCTTTATCTGAATGATGATTAGGGAAACAAGTAAAAGCTCAATGTTTTTCCTAATTCCAAAACTAGCATTTGAAACTTCTTTCAGAAAGCAAAGCTAGTGAGGCTCTTTACCACAAGATAAGGTGGTAGCTTTTGGTTGGTGCTATTTGTAGACCAAGGCTTTTTAGAAAGAAAGTACTGAGCATGTGCTGGCTAGGAGCTGATCTGATTGCAGAAATGAGGTCTCCACCTATCCCTGCTAGGTCTGGAGACAATGCCTTGTAGACATCCCTTGTTCTCTTGTATGGCTTGGGTCCTGTAGTTTAGAGTTTGCAAAAATTCTGCTTCTGTATGAAATGTATACCTGGTATCTGAGCTATTTATTGCTCTATGAAGGAGCCCTGGTACTTGTGTTTATCAACAAGAAAAATGGTTAGAGTCTGATGCTGTGGTATGAATACCAAATCTGGTGAGTTAGTTCCTTTCCAAAGTCAAATTATTTATGTATCTAATGTCTTTTATTAGTGAAGGGGTTTGTTTGCTGCTTACAGCTTAACCCAGAGCAGTTTTTCCTTTTTGCCAGATTGTCATACACTTATGGATTCCTGCTTTAAAAAAAATCTAGTATTGCTAGAAATAAAACTGTAGGCCTTCACCAAGTAACTGAATAAGAAACACAGTCCACAGAAGATAAGCAAACAAAACTCTACCTTGAGTAGTTCTCTTCATTCAGGCCAGAATACTTCATACAATGAACTTTTCTTCCTACATCCCAGTTTGCAGTGCCTCCAGTTTTGTGGGTTTTATTTACTTCTGTAAGCTATGAATCATTCCAACAATCAAGTTTAATCTCTTTTCTCTAAGAGCTTTACATGCAGGACCTTATTTTCATAGTTTTGTCTAATATGTTTATAAATACATATAATCATATTTGTCAAAAATATGCATAATGTAAGAAGTTTTAGTATTTTATTAGTTTTAAACAGAGAAGAGACACTTACAGTTTATTATTACAGTTTATTTTTTCCTGTTTTGCAGCCAGGATATTAAACTTCATCCAAAAAAAGTTTAAAGCTTTTCAGTGAAGCAGGCTAGTCTTTAGGAGACAGGAGGTATTTAAAAAGGCAGAATATGTTGTTTAGACTGGAAGTTAATGAGGGAACTGTGGTTAATACAGCTGACCACGAGTCAGGGCTCTGCTTGACTTGAACCACAGGAGGGAAAAATGTAGGCTTGCACTAGGCTGCACTGCAAACAGCTCTGTGTGACACAGAAGAGCTGCATAAAGCACCCTATTGAAACAGAACCCTATTCTTACATGACAGTCCTACAGTAGTGGGGTTTTTGTGACTGAAAATAAGAAAAATAAAAAGTGGTGATGTTTGCATTACAGATTTTGGAGCTGCAGTCGAGAGTATGGTAGAAAAGAAAGTGTCAATGCTGCTTTATGCAGAATTCCCCTTTTTAAGCAAATCAAGATGTTGAGAATAGGGAAACCTGTGCTGTGTTGATTAGTGCTTTGTATATTTAGAAGTAAATCCTGAAACATAGCTGTGTAAGCTGCCAGGGAATGTAAGTGAACCTCATTGTAGCAAGACTTTCCCTCGCAAGCCTTTTACATAACTGTAATCACCTAAACACACATTTCCACATAATCCTGTCAAAGATAGCCCTCTGGTTTTAAGCCTGGAGAAGACAGAGCTTGTGACACAGTCATTGAAAAGCTACTGAGAGCCAGCAGCCAGAATGAAGTACTTGTCTCAGTTTGACATGACTACTTGCAGAGCAGACCACCGCATACAAATTTTCGGGTAGACTGGTACAAGCACTCCACCATCCCTGGCTGACATTCCTACCAAGTGCAGTCCAAGCTCCTGGCAAACACACATGCCAGGTGACAGCTAGCCTGCTGTGTGGGTAGTGCAGGAGGAGCTATTGATCCTCTTTATAAAAGCAACGCTGTGCACAGCAGCTTAAAATAATCTTCTCTTTTAGACGGCAAAATTTCATCTCCACCCTCCCAAATAAGTCAAATTAATGCACTCCTACACCATCCCCCCTCGTTGTCACAACAAGGAAGCATAAGTATTGATATTCTGGCTGGCCTAAAAAGTTCCATGGCAGTTCTACAAGACTAATTTAACATCACTGGTAGAAATCTCACCCCAGTGTGCTTGCCAGTTGTGATGAAACACTTGCAGGCTATTATTTCTTGTTCTTTTGTGCCAAATAGTGATCCTCTGTATGTTAACTTAAAACTATTTCTTTTTACCACCTCCACACTTTCACTGCTTTTTAAGTACTTCATTGCATTGTTTCATTAAATAATCCATTCAAGCTCTTGAGCAGATAATCCAAATAAGAGAGTGAGTATCAAAAAGGGAAGTGTGGCAGAGATTTTTACCCTTTCAGTTGTGATTTTGGGAAAAATTCTTAAGTGTAGACATATACCCATAGTGGCCAACTCTGTGAGGTGTTCAGGATAACATTATTTTCCAGTTAAAGGCTATAAAATACTGCCAGGCTAGAGACCTGCAAATGTAATTGCCACATTTACCAGTTAAAATGTTGCAGAGGCCAAATGCTGTAGTTGGTGCAGTGCCTATTGGATTGTGCTCTGCCTTCTGTTGTGTTCAATGCACCGTCTCTCCTATTACAGTGTGCATCGATGCGTTGCATAAGCTTGTAGCATGAAGCAAATTTAGGGGCATAAGTTATGAAGTAATTTATTTTCTGCTTTTTCTACTGCTGTTATAACTGCAATGCAAACAACTTCTTATGCATGGTCTTCAAACTTGATTAGATTATGGGGAGAGTTAAGCAGTCAGTTGTCTGCAACTGCAGTATTGTCTGGAAAGCTGCTGAAAATTCTACTTTGAGATTTTGTGAAAATTACAGACATTTGGGGTCATCTACAGAGATGAGTTGTAAACTCAGTTACAAATGTGGTATGTTTTCTTATCTGTAGCACAAATGTGTAGAGATTACTTTTCAATGTAACAAATGTTATTGCTGATCTACTGAGCAGGTTTTTAGAAGTGCTACTCAGATTTATGAAGAGATGAGTAAGACCTTTTTTCAGGTAAAGGGCATGTCTAAATATACTTCCTATTTTAATTTCTGTTTATTTCTAGCACACCAGGAACTGCTTGCTTAGGAAAGCATTTTTCCCCTCTGTTACATTTTTCTCCCTCTACTTTCATTTCTCAGTTAACTAGGAAATTACAGACTACTCAGGCTGCTGTAACATCCCAGTATGGGTTTAGCATATATCCATGCAGCTAAGCCAGATGTTGTAGAAAAGGAAAGAGAAGTTACAGTTTGTTGACTTATTGACTGTATTTCTGTTTGTGTAAGCCATTTGGGTGACCAGCCTGTAGCAAAGGATTTTTGAACTGCTGCTGTATCCAGAGAACTTCCTACGTTGTAGAGCTGGTATCTATTCAGATCATTGAAGTTTTATGGTTTATGGGTTTTTTTGCCAGGTGTTACCTCTTTTAGTTTTTGTGGCCCCACTGCAGCTTTTGGTCCACTCCAGGAAACCAATTGCAATGCTGGAAAATTAAATCTCACAATAAGTGTTTGGTAGTCTCTACAGGATTATACCTGTGTAGAGGCAGCAGCAGTGTGTTGTTGACTTCTTATTGTCTCCTGATGATGGTGGTTTTGATGCGAACCCTCCTCAACGCAGCTCCAACCCATGTGATTTAATAACATGAGCTTACCAAGAAACTGTTGCAGTGAATACAAAGTATGATCCAAACAGTAAATGTGTATGTGTATTTAACGTTTACAACAGCTAAGGGCAAGTAGTGTCACCAGACAGCAGAATAATACTGCAGATGCCCTGCATGTTAAGGAATACATATTCAAGAATCACAGAATGTTAGGAGTTGGAAGGGACCTCAAAAGATCACCTAGTCCAACCCCCCTGCCACAGCAGGATTCTCTAAGACCAGGTCACACAGAAGTGTGTCCAGACGGGTTTGGAATCTCTCCAGAGGAGACTCCACAACCTCTCTGGGCAGTCATTTCAGAAGTGCTGTGATGCTAAGAAAAGTAAAGTTGTGGTGGGTTTAAGGGCTCTTCCCAGCCCCCACACACGACAGGTAAAGGAGAGACTGGATTGGAAGTTAAAAACTAAAAACTGCTTTAATAATAATAACAGATATAAATGAAACAAATATAAACATATACGGGACCCAAAATACTGAACCGTCCCGATGCCAGCACAGCAGCCTCCCTGAGTCCCCGGTAGCAGCTCCCAGTCCAAGAAACTAGCACGTGTGTCTCAGAGAGCAGAAGCAGGTAGCAACGCAGAAACAGCATTCAAGTCACAGCAGAGGAGAAGTAAAGGGCAGCTTCCTCGTGGCCACGAGTGTAACAAAAGTCCCCCCGGAGAAACCCAGCATTCCCCCGGCTTCCCCCCCCCCCGGGGGAGGGGTTTGCAGTGTCCTTGATTCAGGAATCTCAGGTTTCTTAAAGGGACAGTTCAGGCAAGGTGTGTGTGTTGGGGGGAAAACTGACACGACCCTATGCACGTGGTCATGGAATACTTTTTAGAAAACACAGTTACTGAACAGAATTAATTCTGTTCTAACCCAAACCATAACAAAAGTGGAAATCACTTTTTAACTGTTTAGCTTATTTCCTCCTTAAAGTCATTGTTAAATAGATCTCATGTTTGGACTTCTCACATCTCTTGTGCCACTCACTGTCTTTCCTGATAGATTGCCCCAGCAGAAGGATTGGTGTCTATACTGAAGAAGAGAGATGACAGGGAAGGAAAAGCAATTGCTCAAGTCCAGCAAAGACAAAGGAAGAGAAGAGTGCGATTCCAAGAAATGGAAGACACATTGGATCAAGGTAATTTAAAGCTGTCAGTTCATGCATTGGACTCTTGGGGTGCAAATGATGTTGATCTTTTTGTTCACCAGAGCAAAGTAGGCCTTCATTATATGTACTGTCAACCAAGTAGTAAGTGAAGGTGATTGCTTGAAGATCATTCTATACCAGGTTTGAGTAAGAAAGCTACAGAAGGATACAATCAGTACACTTTTGTTTTAAGGCTTGGTTGAGACCAAAGTCACAATTTTTTCCCTCTGCCTGAATGATTTGTGAGTGACATCTAATGGACATTCTTTCATGAATGTTTAGAGTTTAGAGGTGGGAAGTGTAGGTTTTCTCCCTAAATCTAATCCATATAGGTGAAGAGGGATGCAAAACAAACAGGTCTGTTGTGCTTTGTCCACAGGTTGCTTTCCAACCCTTTCTAGCAGACCATAGGATTAAAGGCTGTCAGATTTTAACCTTGCTTTATAATTAAACATCCATATATATTTGCTAGCTGTCATTAAATGTGGCTAAACATCTTACTGCCTCTTCAATAAGATAAATTAGCTCATAAGAAATATATTATTTTGTTATGCTTTTCTTGGGAGCTTAAGATCCATATTATTCCAACTAAAGAGATGTTAAGAAAAACGTTTTTGATTACTAAGGATAGTACTTTCTATATCTACCATGGGTGCCACCAGCTAAATAGTACTAATGGAGGTCTTTAATGCTTGAAAGTATATTGTGTCTCAGAACTGGAAAGAAAATCCATTTGTGTCCAAAAGGGAGCTTATCCCATCTTTTTCTTGAAATTATATTAGAACAATTTATGTTTTAAACAAAATTTCAACTAGTTTCTTATTTTTAAAATGTATTTTATTTATTGTTATTAATTTATTTCTTTTATTTATTTAAATTTTTTCTTTTATTATTTTTCCAGGGATTCAGCAATTCAAAAGGAGGGTTGTTTATTATTATTTTAAATCTGATTTCAATCACACAAAAAAAGAGCTTGAATATTTCTTCTTTTTTGTCTTCTTTTCTCCTGTTTCTTGCCCTTGGTGTAAAATGAAGGGAGTTCAGAAATTTTCTTAGAACCTCTTCAATCTGACAGAAGATGTAGATGTTGTTCTTGCATACCAAGTGCAGGCAAGGTTGTGAGGATGTAGCAGCACCTCTGCAGCCTCTTTATTGCTCTTACTATGGAAAAAACAGTCATGCAAAGACTTACCACAGAATAATATAATGATGTAAAATAACCCTTCACATTAGCCTACCCTGAAGGTTTTGTGTTTATCCTTACAGTCACAATGAGAGTAAACACAAAAAATTTCATGGCAGCACAGTCAGTATCAGTACAAAGGAAGCAAGAATGTTTCCATTTTTTCACTTCTGAAGCTTTCATTTAATTTCAGCTGTTTCTATGAAAGAGGGCTTTGGTTGTGCAACATTCTCATAGTTAACTGTATTTTACTTCAGTATGGAATGACCCTGCAAGGGATATCAGCACAGACATACACAGGTTGCAGCAATAAAACTGTGTAATTATTTACATTTCTGAAAAGACTGGGTGGAGAAGCATACAGTTCCTGGCAGGTATTTATGGTCACTTTGACAGGGTGAGCATTAAGTGTGTTTGCCTCCTGACTCATTCATGGTAAAAATCTATCTCAGATTTTCTCACACACATTCCTATTGCTTTGGATATCATCCTTTTTCACCTTTTCTGCTCTTCTATTTTCAGATGAAGTAGCTGGTGGCTCCTGTATTTTGCTGATCCTGCTGTGCATAGCAACTGTTTTCCTTAGCATTGGAGGAACTGCATTGTACTGCACCTTTGGTGACTTTGAATCCCCTGTGTGTACTGACTTTGCAGCCAACATGGATTTCTATTATACGCAGATATTGCGTCGTATGGAAGAGCTTAAACATTGGATAGCCTACTCATAGTTGAAATGAGCAGAGACTGCACATTGGGAGCTCACCAATGGTTACTGGAGAGGGTAGAAAAAAATTGTGTTTTCAAAGTTCTCTAAACTCATCACCTGCAGGTGATGTGTATTTTATGATGTAATTGCCCTTCTACTTAGAAATCAAGAAAATTCTAGTTTAGCAATCAGGCAGAAAAATGTTCACTTCTTAAGCTGTAGCAGTGTGGTATGGGAGAATAAAAAGTTATTCTCTTCACCCTTTTGAGAATAAGCAAATAGCTTTTGGACAACTTGAGCAAGAGAAGAAGAAAATGAACTGTCTTCTGTATGCTCTCCCATTGCTACACATGGTGTAAGCAATCTCTGGAAGCTTAGTAAAAGGACAGCTTTAATTTACAGCTGTTTGTGTGCAAAGGTGTTGCCTCCAGCTATCATGCAATAAGTCTATGTTTTATGGAAACATTATTTTTCTTCTAAGTCTTAGTATTTTTCTCCATTTTAATTCTCCTGGTGAGCCATGTAATTGTTTGGGTGGAGTGAGAAGAGCGCAGCTGCATTCACGGAGCCCTCATTTGGTGATTAACAGGCTGACCCTGTATCTTGTAGATGATGGTGAATATCATAAGTGGGATAAATCTGCTGGCAGATTTCACTAAATTTCCTGGAATTTTACTCCCAGTATTGTGTGGGCTGTTTTAGAAGTGGAGGAAGGTTAAAAAAAAACCAAAAACATTTGTCTCACTAAACACAGAAACAAATGTAAGATGCTTAGTAAATTATTTGTGTTAAATAGTGAAGAGGCTTTGGCCAATTTTAAAGCACCTAGTAGCAAGTGTGGGGCTAACTGGGTTTTCTGTCCAGCTATGTCACTGACTTGCAGTAATCACTTTGTGCCTCAGTTTCTCCTCCAAAAATGGGGAATAATGATCCTTGCCTTTGTCTGTGAATATTTATTGCAATTAGGGCTCATGTCTCACTCATCCCAGATGAGTGCACTGGATCACTGGGACAGATCCAACAGAAGAGATTCAGAGGCTCACTGTAGATCTGTGATATGTTAATAGTCCAGGGCACTCGTTCCAGCAGATAAAGCACATTGGCGTCTGTTTGCCCTGCCTTTCTGTGTTGTAAAATCTGTTCTTTTTCTATCAGCTATACAAACAAATTGAAATCAGGTCAAAGAATCATTTTAAATGGGTATTTCTATCACTTGGTGCTCAGCCCTGTCTGTGAGAGAAACACTGACATGTCTGTGAAGGTGAGAATGAGATACACAGGCCTCTGGCCCACATGCTCGTCAAACTATGGCAACTGTTCTTGCACAGGCCAGAATGGCCCAGCCCTGCTGAAGGTGTCAGTGTGAAATGGTTCCTTTACACCTCTGGAAACTGCATTTTTAAGTGGTCCACTTCACTCCTCTCTGTGATTTCCTGCTTACTAACCTTGTAGGATTAAGTGTGTTCAGGTTTGGAATATTATTTTGTAAAGTACTATGAAATGAATTCTTCAAGATACTGCTCAGAATTATAACATTAAATTATCATGCTTTCTGGCATTTGCAAGCAGCTTGTCACTCTAGTGAGCTTGGTTGTTCCTAACACACTGTTATACTTCATGAATTTTTAAAATGAAAGTTAAAATCACCTTTTTTTTTTCCTAGAATAAAGTGCATGTATGATTTCTCTTTTTGTTTTTAGTGCAGAGGCTTAGTTTATTTATACCTTAGGGAGACTTATATGCAACTTTATGTTAAAGTAGAAAGTTTTAAATGCCCAAGTTAATGAAAACTTTTGCTTTCAGGATGAAACTTGAGGATGGTAGTTTGGTGTATTTTTTTGTTGTCCTCAGAGTATTATGATGCTGAGCTAATCTACAGGAGAAAGGGAAAGATAGTTTTGTATTTTAAAGTCTTACTGGCTGGTTCAGTTTGTTATTTAAAGTCTGGGTCTCTTTGTTTATTTATTTAATTCTTCTTTTAAAGAGAATCTTATTTTTCTTTCTTTGGTAATTTACAGAGTAATTAAAAAGCATGCATTCAGTTAAAATAAGTATTTATAGTGACTATGTATTCAGAATATATTTTGGGTCTCTGTGACTTTGCATTGAGTATTTCAGGGTATTAAGTTTATTACTACAGAGAACACTGTTGATTTTAGCTTAAAAAAAAACCCTTAAGTTTTTGTGCAGTTCATCACAAAAAAATCAAAAGGTATATATAGAACTATTTATTCAAAAGTATAGCAGATATAGACATCAAACATCCTCTACTTCTAGGTTATTTAATTAAAACTGTTTCGAAGTAATTATTCTATTTAAAATTGTAAAGCTATTTAAAGTCAAAAGCAATTTTTAATATGGAGTTCAGTTTAAAGTCTGTGTTTCAAATCCTAGTATGTCTGCTTTGTGCTACATTCCCACTGCAAAGACTCACTAGGATCAGCAGAGTTGCCTACAAGAAGATCATGGAGAAGGTGGGTACCACCTAACAGCCGATGAAAAGTGAGTGGCCAGGTGTTCTGTGTAACTCAGCTACTTACCCTTGTGTTGTAACTTGGAGCATCTCTCCAGTCCTCCCAACCTATGCCAATATACCACACCTGCAAACTCTCTTAGGATTTGAGGGAGCAGTAGGGGCACATACTCACAGGCTGTCCAGCTCCTGATCTGAGCTGTTCACTCCTCAGTTGCAACCAAGTGGTAGAATTTGAATCTAATTTCTTGTGGTATTCCTTTATAAAAAGCTGATGGTACTGATTCATACTTTGGGTGACAGTTCTGTTAGTGCAAAGAGTTTGCATGGTCTGTAGTACATTATCAAACTTGCAGCTGCCAACATAGCAAAATTTGCTTTGCATTGAAAGAGTGCACAGGTAGGCCTGATGTTGGCCTTCCTATACACTTTATTCTCATTATGATGACTTTGCTTCTGCTTGGGTAACCTCTGAGGGGTTAGGATCTTGCAGTGAGGTAAATCCAAGCTAAAAGAAATAGTTGATTTGGACAGTTATTCCTCTGGTCTGAGTGTTTTGAGGTGAAATAATACTGAGCAGCAGCTAAGATTGTTATAAGAATAAAGAAAACAGAGGAAAAAGGCTTTTTTTTTTCTCTCCTCTTTTGTGTATTTTAAAGCCCTTTGTGTAATATGTTTTTACTGTTTCCTTCCCTGCCACTGTCCTTATGGATGATCTGCTTGGCAGTGGGGCAAACATTCTATGCCAGCACACAACCATTTGTAATTGGTGGGAAGATTTAAGAAGTGTTTCAGTACTTGCCAGTAGTTGAAAGTCATTTCTTAAAATATGATTGGATTTCAGGCTAATGGTGTACCTTCAAAGAAGTTGTGGCCACTTAATCACCTGCAGCACTCTACTGGAACCCCTCAAGTTACTAGAGCATAATTATTTTTAAGAGATTCTCACAACAGAGCAAAACCAACCAAATTTTTGATGTAGATTCAGCATATGCTGCCAAAAAGAGATTTCTGATGATATAATTAACAGCCTCAAACCAATTAACGTAGAATACACCAAGAAAAACACAGTACTGTAGTGTAGCCACACAGGTTTGTTCTCACAGCATTGTCAGTAAAGAAGTAAATATTTCACAGCCCAGATGTGCCAGCAGAAGTCTGTAATCTAGCCATGGCCCATCTTTTTAAAGTTTTTGCCATGTCTTTGCCTTCATACTTGGAAAACACATAGTCCTGGTGACAAGCAGTAGGAAGTAGCCTAACAAAAAGGGAAACTCGAGTTAGCAGCTTTTGGGAGTAAGGGGCAATCTTTCAAATCAGCAGAGTAGATTGGAAGTCCAGTATCTTGTGTGACTGGGTACTGTTCCACTCAATAACCTACAGGGATGTTGCTCTCCTAAGAAAATGTTTGCCTACTGTGTACTGTAATGTAAAACCAAAACCATCTGAAAGGACTAATAACTATTTGTCATAAATTTAACTTAAGCATCCGTTAGCAAAAGGAGTAAATAATTGTGTTTGAAACCATCACCAAGCTTGTAATTTAAATACTGTAGCAAAAAAAATAAAATAAAACCTGTCCCAAAGAAAATATATGAACCTTTTTGGGTACTGTGATTTCTAAATGTATAAAAAGACTGAAAAGTTTTTCTGTGAAATTTAAGTAAATGAGCAGTACCTCCAACAAAAATTTCATGGCCAAACCCAAACTAAAATGGAAAATGAAGATAAAACACAGAAGTTTTGGGTTGATTTTTGGAGTAATGTAGTTTTCCTGTGTAGGTTGGTTTGTCTTTCATAGCTAAGTGAAAATCTAGCTTCCTCACAGAACCTGGTCCCTCTAGGCAGGTGGGTTTAAAGTATTACAATGTTGCCTTACTGCATCATTCTGAAACCAAATTGACAGGCATAAAGTTTCAGAATTCCTAGTAATTGGGTAGGTGACCTGAGTAGTGGTCATAGGCCAGTCCATTCTTTGAGTTGGATTAAATAAATAATTTTTAAAAATAAAATACAAACCTAAAACCAATTCCAATTCAGCACAACCCAGCAGCAGCCTCTGCCTACGTTTGCAATATGCCCTCCACTTGGCTTTTCCTTCAAAAGCCACAGGGTGAAGCCAACCAGAATTTTAGACTACTAAACCAGTAGTGTAATCCTAAGAGAAAATGTGGGTTTAGACATTTTCTTTTGGTTTTGTTGTGTTTGTGGTTTTTTCCAGTTGTTCTTCACAGAAAAAGTGAGAGCTATAATGAAAATGGAGGGGGAAAAAAAAAAGACACATAACTTCATTGACTCTTGTAAGATAACCTAATATCTGGCAAGCTGAGGTCTGGCTTAAGAGTGGTCGTTGTGTGTAGAAGTAAATTGCTGTTGTAAACAGTTCTGTAAAGACTGGCATCTGGTTTCAGGAATGCAACCAACTGATCTTCCACTCCTCAGTCTTGATCTGACTACTGACCAGAAGCATCTGTAATTTTCAGGAACCTGGATGGGCTTCCAGAACTGGTCAGTGAACTCTTTCTGCCTTAGCTGATGTTTGAAGGATCCCTGCACCTTAAGGAAATAATCTAAACATTTTTCTCTAAAATAGCTACAGAAGGAAGCCTGAAGTTTTTAACACTGAAGTTCTTTCTAAAAAAAAAAAAATTCTCAGACATTGCCTATTTTTTACTGCCTTCAGCAGTGTTCAGAAATCGTGGTCATCACTTGAACAAAATGAGGAGGAGGAGGAGATGTGTGCAGTTACACAGAGTTGCTCTGTGACAACTGAGACATTACAGAATTGATATCAGTGAATTTTAACCAAAGGTCTGATTCTGCACTTGGGTTCATCCTGAGCTTGCTTTTAATGGCAAACAGGCTAAAATAAAAAATTCGGAGACAGCACTGAACCTCACCAAAATTTCAAAGGCATATCACAGAATCATTACAGTTGGAAAGGACCCTCAGGCTCATCTAGTCCAACCAATAGCCCTACACTACTCTTATCCCTAAATCAATATATCTGATACCAGACTGGTGTTCTCCATTAATCTAAAATTATTGAGCTACCCTTTCTTGAAAACAAGTTTGAATCCAGCTTCACATGGCAGTAGATCAATCAGCTCTCTGTCCTTTTGCTTTTTGCCAAGAAACTGTCTGGCAAAGTGTCATCTTTTAGCTAAGGTGGGCCTCTGGTGTAGGACTCATTCGTTAGGCTATTGGGGAAGTTTCCAGTAACACCTCTGTCAAATAACAGTTAATGATTGTGTCCCATTTCCTGGCACTGAAAATCAGTTTCAGCCCTACTACTGACTTTCACAAGCTGATAACTTTAAAGCTGTTACCAAAAACAACTTTCAGAATGAGAGCTATAGGGTTTTTTCCCAGAAAGTGCCATGTGCCAAGTACTGCAATGAGACAACTTCACTGATTTTCAGTTTTGCTAAAACAGGACCAGATGCCACCATTGCTGTTTGCAGTGCATGGAAGCAGTGCCAGTGCAGTGTTTCCTATAGCACACTCCTTCAGTGGGTGGTACTCATTCTGTTCTGAACTGGCGGCCTTGCACAAGAAGGCAATGGTTGTGTCAGAAGTGGTGGTGAAAGCATATATGCACTGAAGTTGAGCAAAGTAAGGGTATTGATACTTCCACATAAACTCACACCTAAAAATGTGCCTGGTTTGGGGGTTTTTTTACTTTCACTTTGGAACTTTTCATCAGTTTTCCTTGATATCTTTTTGTCAGAGAGAGACAGCATTAAGCCGATTCCTTCACTTCTCCACGAACTGGAATTATTGATGCTTTTTTGCCAGAGATAACATGAATCTTGCCATTCATATGTGATGCAGAGAATCCTCATGCTTGTACAGCTTAACAATTCTGGCATTTCTGCCAGAATTTCTAATGAAATTGATAATCTCTGAAGCCAGACAATAGCAAGAATATTTTCACACTACTTTTCCTGAGCTAGCTGAATTCAGTACACTACGGAAGGGCTCGCAGAAAAGAGTGAAAAGGTTTGAATCACTAAGGACCTATACAGTCAATTTTAGTGAGACAAAATGCCAGTATCTATCATCATAGAAAGTAGCAATGCTGCTCCAGAAAGGCCCACCATGTTTAATAGACAAGAGTGTATTTGAAAAGAGTTGCAAAGAAAAATATTATATACTGAGGTTTCTCAGTGACTATTGAAAGGTGTGAGTCTTTATGTATGTTAGTAAATGAAATAAGGGGAAAACTTCTCAGGATTGTACAGTGCTAAGGACTAAATAATTATGGGCAAAAGGGCTGCAGAAAGAATGTAATAAAGATCTTTGATCAAAGATGACAAAAAATTTCATTGGTAAAGGATTAAAAATATTTCTGGTAATGATACTGCTCAGTGATGGAGTTTTTTCCAACCAAAGTCTATAGGAACAGAAGCAGAAAAAAAAAAAGAAGAAAGAAAAAACACCCCCACACAATAGTTTAAAGACTAATGGTTAAAATATTGCTGAATTCTTTGTAGGACTTCTTAGGAGGAATTTAAATGGTTTGTACAGAGCTACTCATCAGAAAGAAGCAAGGTAGGACCAAAGTTATAGCTTCTATCTTCTGAACATTTGTCTGGTTCCAGTTCCCACTAAGACAACACAGATTAGGGAAGATAAATACCTACCCTGTTGTTCATATTATTTTTGACTTTACACAGCTTTGAAGACTTTCTTTAAAGATATTTTTATTTTCTCATAAATTATGTCATTATCTTAAGGAATAAAATTTATTCAAGAGATAATTTCCTTTCTAGATGCAACACTAAGTCCAAATGCCATTTAAGCATATTTTTAGTACTTGATATCATCATACCCACTTTGTGTTTTGCCATCTAACCCTTACTACTCAGGCTCTATTAGCTACCAGGAAAGTGACAATGTTCAGCAGAGCAGGACATATTGAGAACCCTATTAAAAAAATCAAGCCACAGTCTTGCAGCACTGCTGGGCTTCACATAATACTTATTGCTGTGCCAAGAGTGAGGAAACAAAGCAATGTAGAAAGAAGTAGCAGACACCACATTCTGCCTC
Source organism: Galbula dea (assembly GCA_013399015.1). Taxonomy (NCBI): domain Eukaryota; kingdom Metazoa; phylum Chordata; class Aves; order Piciformes; family Galbulidae; genus Galbula; species Galbula dea. The sequence continues at coordinate 50,814 of VWZX01004398.1, read as the reverse complement.
CCAGCAGAAATGTAGTTCTTGTGAGGCACAGAAATTTGACCACAAAGTGGATGTCATCATCACTGTCTGGAAATGTGAAAGATGAAAATAATTTTGAATGTTCTTTGTGTCCCTCAAAATGCCTTTAATAGCTTTCTTTTCCTTTCAAATTTTCCCTTCAATTTTTGTATTAAAGAAAGCTTTCCCTTAGTTGAAGGCAAAGAGGAAAATTAAGCAAGGGTAATTTTTACTCTTTTTTTTAATTTGGCATGTACTATTTCTCATATCACTCTAGAAATAGGGCATTGCTTTTTGGAGCCAGTTCACTGCTGGGTAATTGTTAATGGTTTACATAAAAAGGCAAGATAGATGGCCATTAACAATAAGTGACTTATGTATTACAAGACAGCCTCATTAAAAAGAACCATCTCTAGTGATGGATGCAAGACTCCTGGAGTTTCTCCAAACCAGCCTATCTTTTCATACACTCCCTGTATGAGATGAGATGTGAGGTAGGTACCTATAGTGGATCCATATCCGTGCTAGCCTGGAGGAGATGGTCTTTGCCACGTAATTCTTGCTGTAGGAGGACTGCAAGTCAAATATTCTGCTATCAGGAGATCAAGCAGTGTCCTGCCTACAAGCTAGCATATAAAGACTGCACAGTATGTCCTATGGTCCTTTCAGAAGTATTTTGAAGTAATTGCTATCCTGAGCACTCGCAAAAATGTTTTAAGAATCTAAAACTGCTGATCTTCCTTGAGTAGAAATATGTAGTATGAAGAATTGAAAGCCTTAGGATCCCACAACAAAGGCATCACAGAAGCCATAAAAATACGCGCAGAAAGTTTAGAGCAGTGCTGCTGAGACTGCCTCAGGACTTCAGGATCATTCAGCTGTGAACAAGAGAAGGGCAGACTTCAAACGGTTTCTTAAGGAAAATGGGCTACACCCTGTGGCACATCACAGAGCACTTAGCATGACAATCACGAATCCAAATACCGTTTGTTACACCAGGATAGAGCAAGTTGTTTTTTTTTTCTGGCTCTTGTTCTGAACAATTTGTTAAATTTGCTATTTGTTAAATAACAGACCTCTTGCTTTTCAGTTCTGTCCTTACATTCTTTTCTGTTTTATTTTCTTTAAACCTTCTTTCCTGCCTCTGAATGACATCCCTTTTAACCAATTGGCTCAGTATTTTTTTCATATGACCTATTTTTTATTGGCTGTGGTTGAAAAAGGCTGCACTGTGACATGGTTTAAAGTAACTGGGGGAGAGAGCTGAATAAGTGGTAAGAACACAAAACTGGAACTTCAGGGGGTTTGATTTAATTGCTTTCCACAAATTTCCTGCATGGTCTTAAGCACATGACATAATTCTCTTGTGTTTCAGTACCCCACCTAGGCAATGGGGTCAATTCTCCTTTGACACTCCCTGTAGCAATGCAGCAATACATTCTAATGTTCTTTATAGTGAGTGGTGTCATGGTAGGCTCAGAACTCAAACATTATAAGCAGTATCAGAAGCTTGCTAGTCATACTTTGTCTGGGTTACCTTGCAGTGTCTCAAGTAATTGTAATGATCCCTACATCTGGGAAAAAAAAAAAAAAAGAAGGAAGAAAACTCTTTTTTCTGACTTTCTTCTTTGAGTTTTCTGTGAATATGATAGCTGTGTCAGAGGGGCTGTAGGACAGAAGTGTTGACAAATAGAAAGATACGCTGTAGAATTCCTGCCAGTTCTTGTGCTGTGCCAGGGTGAAGGAATTGCATCTAGTTTTACTTTTGGTGAGGTTTTGAGCATCATGTCTACTATACTGTAAGATTTTGCACCTATTTTAAACTACCTGTAGAACTATAAACTGCTTTTGCATCTTAGCATTTCCCTATAGTGGTGAGGTGTAGAACCAGTTTCTTGATGGATCTCAGTATCTGGTATCTGCAGTATATAGACTTGTTAGTCCTCCCCACTTTGTACTATCTGCAGTGGAGCAGAGCTCTTAATGGTCTTTATGACCACTGGAAAATGCAACCAGGTTGGTTTTTAAAATGTTCATACCAGAGGCTTTGAGAGAGAATCTGAAAGCCTGTCCCCAGTACTGTTGGCATTTATAGCAATTAAGCTTTTTCCACCTGTGTGACTCAATGTACTTACAGGATTAGTGGGGATTTAGTCATTTAGATATGTTTAGTGATTTAGATTCTCAGGTTCCCTTAGAAGTTGCCCATCATAAGCTATTCACTGGAAATCTTGAAAACTCTGTGGGGAGACTGGTGTAAAGGAAAAAATGAGCCATATTAAGGTATAGCTTCTGGTTCAAACACAACCTAGAAGTTCTCTAGTGCGACCAGCTCCGGCACATCCTTTTGTAATAGATATTAGCTGTGGAAACTACCCTTAACTGCAGAAAGATCTGGGCATCTTTGCCACATGGTTCTGTATTTTTTCCCTTTTTCTAAGTGACTTCCTTGTGAGTTTTTATGCAGAAGGTAGAGGTTACAGCTTTTGCCTATTTCTTTCCAAATATGTACACAGGTGATATGTACAGAGTGATGCCATCATAGAATCATAGAATGTGCAGGGACACCTCCCACTAGATCAGGTTACCCAGAGCCCCATCCTGCCTGGCCTTAAAAAATTCCAGGGATGGGGCTTCCACAGCCTCTCTGGGCAACCTGTTCCACTGTCTCACCACCCTAACAGTGAAGAACTTCTTCCTAATGTCCAATCTAAATCTACCCTCCTCTAGTTTGCATCCAATCCTCCTAGACCTATCACTACCTGACATCCTAAAAAGTTCCTCACCAGCTTTCTTGTAGACCCCCTTCATAACCTTTTACTGAAACAGAAAAAGAATATGGTCACATCAGGTAACACTCATTTTCAGTGCTATCAGTACATTTCTGTGCACTCATTTTTCAGACCCATGCATGACCTTTTCAGTTGATGCTGGGAGTACCAAATACAGAGAAGCCATCGTTTAATGCTGCCTATTTCTGTGTCACATAAAAAGATCAGAAATGAAGTCAGATGAATAATTCTATCAGTCCCTATTAAAATTCATTGTAAGGTCTTCATAAGCTGAGGTCCTTAGCAAAACTCACTGAGGTGCTGCTGTTCAGCACATGTCATGATTTCCAAGACACGTGTCAGTAAATGGTAAAAAACCCCTTAAGCAGGGGAAGGGGAAGGGTAGGTCATGTCATTAAATGAAAACAAGTTGTCTGACTGGGATTTTCCTTGTGATGGAATACTGGTTGCTGCCAATGTATTGAAATTGGGGAGGTAGAGAGGAGGAAGGGATGTAACTGTTCTGTCCTTTCTTCAGGCTATTTCTTGTTTCTCATTGTCTCTTGACCTCAAATCTCCTTCTACAAAAAAGTCACAGATTCCTGCTTCTGCTGCTTCTGTTACTGTGAGAAGCACTGTGGTTTTTAGAGTAAATTACTGATAGACTAGGATTGAAATGTCACCAGGATTACATATACCATTAAGAGAAATTATTTGCTTCCTTTGGCATTTTTCTCCATAGGAAGAAGAATTTTATGTAGATGTACTGCAACTTTCCAGTGTAACTACATTTGAATTTTAGTATTGTCTTCAAACCAATAAATGACCTATATATGGCATCAGGACTTGGCCCAACTTGCACTAGTTTAATGAACATTGTAGAGTATCCTTCTCTCAGATTATACAAACTTGCTGGCAGAGATAAAGTATTCTATCTTTTAAGGCAATACCTCAATGTTTATGAGAAAGCTTTCAAACACTGCAGTTAAATTGGTACTAGTCTGTCACTTCAAGTGAATAGTTTCATAAGCAGAACCTGCTGTTTAACCAAGATGTGAACACACTCCTTGAGAAACAAAGACAAAAAGAATACTGGATAGTTTCCCAGTGATTGCATGATCAGGAATCTCTGGAGACAACAGTATATGTTAATGTAATTATAGACAGCATCATAATACATAGTACCAAGAGCCCAAATCACGAAGTGCAAGCTGCCTTATGTCTGGGATTTGATTTGACTTTGCAGTCTTAGTAACTGTGCTCTTCAGTGAAGCAGCAACAGAGCTGTGTTTCTTTAAAATTTTCAGCTCTCTCAAAATCCAAACACTTTTGAGTATCAGGCTAGTTTCTGCTAAAACAAAATCATAGCAAAATGGGAAAAAGCCTCATGATAATCTTGCAACAACACTTCCAGCTAGAGCAAAGCCAGATTTTCATATTCTCATGACAGTTCTTGCAGAAAAGCATTGTAGAGATTTGTACTTTTCTTCTAATCTTGGAGATATGCATTTTATTACTATTATAATTAGCATTTAAAGGACAGGAGGTGTCATATTACTTGGTGGTGCATGTCCTGATAGGAGGCTTCTAAGCTTCTGTATATGCTTTACTTCCAGTATATGTCCACATCTCTGTAAAGCAGAGCCACTCAGTACACAGACCTTGCTCCCCCTTCTTCCACCTCCCATGTACATCATGTTTACCCATAGGGAATACCTGCTTTTCTGACCTAGGCTTTGACAGGACACAGCTGGGCTGTAAGGGTGCTTAATTTCTCTCCCACCACTGTAGTGCAGGCCTGTAGAGGAATTTCATTTCTGGTAAATTTGATATCTACCTAAAAATGGTAAATATTTTGAGACACTCTTTGAGTTAAAAAAAAAAAAAGAAAAGCTAAAAAGAGAAAAAGATCTTACTGATACAGAATCATAGAATCATCAGAGTTGGAAGGGACCTCAAAGATCATCTAGTTCCAACCCCCTGCCTGGCCGGGACACCATCCACTAGATCAGGTTGCCCAGGGCCCCATCAAGCCTTGTCTTAAAAGCTTCCAGGCATGAGGCTTCCACAACCTCTCTGAGCAACCTATTCCACTGTCTAACCACCCTCATGGTGAAGAACTTCCTCCTAATATCCAACCTAAATCTACTCTCCTCTAGCTTACACCCATTTCCCCTGGTTCTGTCATGAATTAATTTCAAGCTATCTTGTATTTTTTCAATGACAGACATAGTGAAAGAATTCCATAGCTAGTTGCTATAACTTTCCTGTTGTCTCTGTATCTTACTATCCTGGTGTAAATTTTATCTTTCTGATTCCTGTAACACTGCAGTTCAGACACTGGAAAGCAGCATGAGACTGCCTAACACCTTTTCATGACACTGACATTCTGATAAGTTCTGGTTTTGCCCTTCCAGGTGGGTTAGCAAGAGAGGCTAGAAATCTATTTTAATAGCAGTTTTTAATTTTCAGGCAATTCATCTCTTTCATGCTGGCTGGGTAATATAATTTGTTGTTGACCTAGTTCCAGTTATGAAAAATTAGACTATTCCTTATCACAGAAGTTTTATTCTTTGGCCCTTAAAATAATTATACTTTTTGAAATTATATGCTATAGGTTATTAATAAATGTTACAATGTTTTGGAGTTCCTTGTTTCATATGAAAACACTTTGTTTGTACACAGCCTTGATGATGATTCTTTTTTAATTGTAAGGGGTAATTACCACCAGGAAGGGTGACACTAAAATTTAGCCATGAATTAGTATTTGATCAGCATGGTACACGATGTTATTGTCACAGACTCCAAAGCTTCATTGCAAGAATGTTTCCCTCCAGCAATATTGAGGCAGAAGCAGCCAGTGTAATTAGAGGTTTGAAGCCTAGGTTGTGTAATTGGTTCTGCTACACTGTGCAGAATGAGTGATCCTTTTCAAAAGTAGAAGACAGAAAGCCAGGTTATCTAAGTGATTCTTGCTAGCACCCTGCCTGTCCTGTCATCCTCTCTAGATGACTGACTCTTGCTTGCTTGCTCTCGCTTTGGCAGTCCTGGGAGGAGGAATCGGTTCTCTCTAAGCAAGTTGTTCTCAAAGCAAATCAGTTCTCTTAGCAAATTGTCCAACAGGTTTGGGGGAGTAGCTAGATCCAACTGACCTGGGACAAGAGGTTGCAGCTGTCAGGGTGATGGCTGCAACTTTTTGGGTTCCACCCATAATGGGAATTTGCCCAGGTTCCATCAACGTGTGACTAATCTCCTGACCAGCTGAGCCAGCATAAACCTCTGGTGTAGGTAAGGAAAACTAAATTGTTACTATTTATAAATTCCAGTGGACTTAAGGTAAATTCAGCTATTTCTGACTACACTTCAGACCTGAAGGTCCAAGGTATTGCTATTTGGCCAGAAGTTTGATGGAATCTTGGACAAATTCCCAAAGTGCCTCTGGGAGGTTTCTAGGGTGGCAAGATAGGCAGAGCAACATTCCTGAAGCTGCTCAGTAATGAATGGAGAAGTCTGTAATAACATGTTCACTGAAAATGTTTCTGCTTTTTTTGCTTCTAAGCATGTATTTAGAAACTGCCTGTGGAGACCTTTGTGCCATCCATACCCACCGAAGTTTTTGCCATTCTGTTTGGCTGCTGCAGGGAACTATGTGAGCGTAGGAGAGAGGCAGATGTACTTAACAGTGAAAACTAGCTCAGCCTGCGAGAAAGCAAAAGTGCCCAGGGTAGTGGGAGGGAGTAAAACTGAAAACATTGTAGCTATGGCTTTTGAATTTGAATGAGAGAGAAACTACTTATTTGCAAGGGTTGTTGAGGGATACTCTTTGTGCTGTCCGTAATCCTGCTGCTGCTAAGTGATGATGCAATATATTAGTTGAGATTTCAGGCATGTTATGCCATCAGTTGCTTCTAGAAGACTGACAATCAGAGCAGAAGCCCTCCTGTGTTTCATGTATTTCCAACTCTTTGTGTTTTATCCTATCTCCAACAGTACTTCTGTAGTTTTGACTTGAGTGTTTGTTCTTACTAGAGTCCAAAATTTATTTTAATAGAAAAATTTATATCCTCGGTCGCTAGGGAGAAACTAATACTTCAAGAAGCTTGAAGAATCAGAAACTGCAAATTAAATATAAGAAGCCTCATTTTCACTAGATTTGTTCTTTTTACTACCTATTCATTGTATTTGAATATTTCAGGGTCAGTATTTATTGTCTGTTACAATGTACACAGATAGGACTTAAAAAGTAATATATCCATAAAACAGTGTTAAATCAATAATACATCCAGCAGGACAGATATTGCAAATCTTAAGAGGTTTTTAAGATGTCTTGCATCAAACTCTAACCACAAAGTCTTGGGAAATCCTCCAGGTGTTATCTGATGAAGATATGTGAGGAGGACTTGTCATTTATTTGCAAGCAAAAATTTTTGAAAGACACTTGCACAGAATCAAAACGAATTCTTAGCTGCCACATCAAACTGAGGAGATTTCCTCTCCCACCTTTTCCATCGGTAAAATGTGGACAACTGTGTGAGGTCTTGTGGTCTGCAAACATGGCACTTTCAGGTGTTCAGATAAAATGCACATAAATGGAGGATAGAGACAGAGGAAGTGGCTCTGGACACAGCTCAATGGCTTCCAGGAACTGGAAGAAGACAGAGGGAAAGCCTGGAGACAGTCTTGTTTAAACAAGAGGCCCGATATAACAATGCCTTCTCATTGCATGTAGTCTACTTGTGTGTACATCTTAAGTCTTATTTTTGGCAGAAATTATTGTTTTCACATTTCTTCCTTCTTCTATGCTGTCCCTTCAAGAGAGAGATAATGGAACATGTGTGTGGGCTGAGAGCTGAAAGTACTGAGAACTCCTACAAAAAGAAAGTTCACCATAGTCTCAGAACACTGATCGGGAGTAAAACACTTACACTTGGTTTTAAGCAGACACCTCAAAAATGAAATAGCATCCAGATATTTATTTCAAAACAAATGTTGACCTCTGTGCCACGAGTACTTTCCAGAGTGCTGCTTCAAAAATAGAACACTCTACATGCTTTGCCCTTCTTTGGATTTTTCCTATTCCCTTCCTACTTACATTAAAGGAAATAGCAACAGCTCTGCAGACGGACAGGACTACCCTCAACAGGACAGAGCACAAGCATGCGGCCCACACACCAACATCAGCAGAGTCCATTGAGGATACAATGCCAAACACCGGAGGTGGCACAAGCTGTTGGCTTGGCAGCAGCCAGCTGCAGCATCCCCCAGGACCATTAGGACAGGAGAGTGTCTTGGATTCAGTGATGCAGACTTGATGGCTGTGGCTGAAACGACACTGCCTGAAGTGACGATATTCTTTGCTTCGGTCGGTGGATGTTACAAATCAGTCACATAAAAATATGGGAAGGATTGAAATGGTGATGAGAGGGAAGTGAGTCCACATTCTGTGGCTGTTGTAGCTGATAGCAGCACAAGTCTGCTCCTCAGACCTAAGCAGTGCTTAATGATTTCTCTACTCTGGCTGATTCAGTGCACGACCAGGAGATTGTCAATTTATCTCAGTAATGCTTGGGAGTAAATTTCAGGTTGTTTGTTATGTCCTCTGAACCAGACATGCAGATTTAGCATCTGTTCTTAACTGGAAAAGTTGATGAGCATCTATGGCCTGTTTTCAGGTGATTTGCATGCTTAAATCCTAATGAGTTATTTTTAAAGTAAAATGTCCTAGTTTCAGTTTCAGCTTCACCTGCTGGATCTTGTTATTTATTCCTATAAAGTGGATTGGTCATTTTTCATAAAAATATGAATTCCAGTGTGTGGTATAGAAAAAATAAAGGGCAAGAAAAACACCCAGAGGTCTTAATATTTACCATGGTTATGGAACCATTATAAGAGATAAGAGAATGATCATTAGAAATAACCTTTCTTCTGTAGAGGCAGGTATTACCATTAGGTATGTAACGAAAGGTAAGGGTACTCTGCCTCCAGGCCCATTAAAGAGCCTTTTATGGTGCTACATCAGCACTTACTTTGTTTTAGTGATGTGTCTTTTTTTTAACAAGGCCATTAGCTTGCATTTATGCCTCTTTTGTGTTTCCATGGGCCCAGGCTGGATGGTTTCAGCATTATGTGCTTCCACTTGTAAAGTACCTTTCACTCCACGTGCTATATTTCTTGCTATGTGTCACAGCACATTTAGTGTTAGTCATTTCTGATAAAGCCAAACCTAGAAACTTTTGCATGTTGTATGCAGCTTGTAGAGCTGGTGACAGAGCACAGATGTCAATAAGGCTGTTACTCTTCTTTGAAGCCTCGTTTTCCACTGGATTTGTATGACAGGATAGAGCAACTGCTTTGAAAAATACCATTCTAATACTTAGTGTATGATCAAATCATGAACTAGCCTGTGAGGAGGAGTAACAGTGCAGTAGTTTCTACTACCACAGTCTTTGGGTACTTCCTCTCCTGAGATCTTTTATAAAAATAAGTGAACAAACCTCCTGTTGGTGAGCCTATTGTGAGCCTGATGTGGTGAGGAGGGAAATACTGCTGCTTAGTAATGTTAAATTCAAAGCTCCAGTTCTTCATTCTCTTCCTCATTTGACTAAATAATCTTCCTCTGCAGCTTCCATTTGTACTTGGCTGGTGGGACAATGACTTCTCACCCTGCTCTGCTTAACTTTTTGGCTGCTGTCATGCCCACTCTGAAATGTGTACCTAGATTTGAGAACTCAGAAAATGAGCACCAAGTGAGGCAGGCCAGTGTGAGGACAGGAACTATGTAGGGAACAACTTCTCTGTTGTACCCAGAATGGGGTTGGATAGTAAAAGGTTGTTAGTGGCACGTATCTAGGAGACAGGGATTTTTTTCATGGAGTAGGAATCTTGAAAATAGATGACTATATGGACAGAAGTTAATTTGTGGTTGTGGCTAAATGATGTAATGAAACACAGTCCCATGAGCAAAGCAGAAATGAGAAGAAACCAAAGAAGAGCAGCAGCAGGAAGCAGTCATGCTGGCATCCGCAGCTGTAGCAGCAGTGCCTAGACAAGAAGCTACATCCAAGACAAGGGGTCCTGTACGCTACAGACACAGGTGAAGTAAACTCACAGCAGATCACCAACAGAGCTGGAGGACACACTTACACTGACCACAAGATAGCTGAGTGTTGTGTCAGTAAAAGTATTCCTTTTTGTCCTCCCATTGTGGGGAAAAACATAGGTAGATGTACGTGCCTGTATGAAGGAGCTGGGGCAATACTTTGTAGCTCATTGCACACAAGTCCTTTCCATTTCTCACTCAGGAGGAAATAATTAAACTGGCAGGCAGAGAAAGGACATCAGGATGGACATACATGTAACAAGCTGCTTGTTCCATGAGAAATTTTTTTTTAATATCTATTTTAGGGGGGGGGGTTTTAATTGCTTTAAAGATTGAACAATTTTAAACTTTGTTTGAAGTTTGCAAAAGGCATGGTTTTGGGAGGAGCACCTCGAATCCTGACACTTAAATGAATTGTACAGTCTCCTGTTTAGGCTTACAGTGGCCATGTTTTAGAGTTTCTACATCATGTTGCTTAATCCATATCAAGTGAACTGATCTATATGCCAGTTTTATTTCTGATTAATATTTTGCATTCGTGATGGCAAAAGCCCTCTGCCACACTCCCTTCTGCGTTTTAGAAAATATTTGGTATTTGCAATACGAAGTTATACAAGCCTGCTACTTTTGTTTTGCAGGTGCTTTGGAAACAATCTAGTTTCAATCTAAGACCTTGAAAGAGCATTTGTTCTTTTTTACTTTTCTGGAAATTTCTGAAAAGACCTTACATTTGTGAAGCATAATTTATGTGAGCTGTTACGGGACAGAGTACAAAATCCTTTGTGTGTTTATTTGTTTTAAAAGTATTTGGGTTTGAATGTAGCTATTCGATCAATCGGTATGTGGTAGCTGGAATATACCCAGGGATCTTTGAGCGTAGAAAACCAACACAACCTCGCTAGAGGGAGCTCAGACACAGTTTCTGAGCCTAGCAAGGAGCTACAGTACCTCACCCTACCTCACCCTGTTACTTACTCAGTTTCTATGTGGGCAGCTACATAAGCCTGTATTATGAAAGTACACTAAGCTTTCAGTTGCAGATTATTTGCAAATAAATACTGAACGGGGACAGGGAGGTCTCAAACTTTGTTTGTCAGCATTGGTAGATATTACTAGAATTCTTTTTTTGCAGACCATAAAAATGCATCTCTAGTTTGTTTCCCCTCCTGCCTGCCTCTTCCTACCTAGTGCATTCTTTCTCTTTCATTAATTCCTCAGATCCATATATTGACATCCTTCTGCTGCACGTTTACCTCCTTCATACCAGTGTGTCTACCTCAGACGTTGTACTTTCCTAAGGAATGCACTTCACTCAGATCCCAGCTTTTCATCTCTGCCCATTCACTGCCCGCCCCTGACCTAACTCGCTTGCCTACCCGAAGCACACTAGGTTTCATCAATATCCTATGCTTAATCTTATTCTTTCTCCTTATCTTCCCTTGCTCCATCATCCTGAGCTGCAAATACAGGTTCAGGCACCACCTGGGATGCTGCTGGAGGCATTTTTAGAGGAGCAGTTGAATGAATGAGTTTGAAAGGCCATTCTAGGGAGGCGGGTGTTGGCCTCTTCTCCCCTGTGACTAGTGACAGGACTAGAGGGAATGGGCTTAAGCTGAGCCAGGGTAGGTTTAGATTAGATATTAGGAAGAATTTCTTTACTGAAAGAGTGCTGAGATATTGGAATAGGCTGCCCAGGAAGGTGGTGGAGTCACCATCCCTGGAGGTTTTTAAGAAGAGGCTAGATGTGTTTCTTCAGGGGATGATTTAGGGATAAGAGTAGTGTAGGGCTATCGGTTGGACTAGATGATCTTGAGGGTCCTTTCCAACCCTAATGATTCTGTGATTCTGTTGACTAGCTGTACTTGCTGTTGTGGAAGTGTCTATCTAATGTTTTATCTAATATTCTTATTTAATATTCAGGAAGGGATTAATGAGTAAAGACCTTTACAAATGTGCTTCCACTGCGGTCGGGTGGTAACTGACCATCAGGCAGCCCTCCCCACATCACACAGTGGCTGTTCCCATGGAAGTGTTTGTTCTTGTTTGGACAAGAGTCAGCACCTACCAGGCTTGGAATCCACTACTGCCATGTATGCTGACTTTTCCCTTAAAAAACATCTGTAAAAAAGTTTGCCACACTTTGGGAGGTTTTTTTTTTTTTCTGGAGTACATTCAAATACTAGTATGAATTACAAAAAACACATAGACAGTCTTGGGCACTATGCTAAAAAGGAGGTACTAGAGGAGGTCAGAGAAGATCAGATTTGGGGACTTTTATCCTTATCATCCTGCACATGTTCAGCAACGTAGTAAAAATGATTAAAGAGGTCAATTAACTCTTTCATATGAGTCAAGCATGGGTCATGCTGGTCAGTTTGTCAGACACATTTGCTCAGGTGCAGACCTGTTTGTATTCCAAGTCCTTCACACTCTATCCCTAGAAGTTACATCCTCAGATATTTGCAAAGCATTATCATACCTCTGAAGCTGTTTTTAATTTAATGATATATACATTGAAATTTGGATTTTTCCTGGAAGGTGTCTCCATTCCTACTCCTGGATAATTCATTATTTTCTGTATTTCTTGGAACTGTCTGCAATTTGTCAGTCCTGTTCATTGTAGTGACATGGCTGAACCAAAATGAAATGTTTTAAAAGAGACTTTCAAGTGGAGACAGGTTTTTATTTCCTTATATGCAATCTGATGCTTCTACATTGCTAGTATCTCCCATACTTGCCATCCACTGGGCAAAACATTTATCCCCATTTCTGTTTTCTTTACCTCTGTCTTTAACACAGAGAATGGGATCTGGAGCACCCAGCACCATGAGCCAGTGACCAATGACAGGGAGTCTGTTAATGTTGTAGTTGACCCTGAACTAGTGCAGGACTTGCTTCTCCAGTTGGACCCCTTTAAGTCTATGGGGCCAGATGAGATCCACCCAAGAGCACTTAAAGAGCTGGCAGATGTCATCTCGAGACATCTCTCAATGATTTTTCAACACTTTTGGGAATCTGGGGAGGTCCCAACTGACTGGAAGCAGGCAAATGTTCCAGTTTTCAAGAAGGGCAAAAGAAATGACCCTAGTAACTACAGACCTGTCAGTCTCACTTCTGTGACTGGTAAAATTATGGAGAAGATTATTCTGGGAGCTATGGAAAAGCATCTGACAGACAACACAGTCAGCATGGGTTTATGAAAGGGAAGTCACACTTAACAAACATGACTTCCTTTTGTGACAAGATTACCTATCTAGTGGACCAAGGGAGACCAGTTGATGTCATCTTTTTGGACTTCAGTAAGGCTTTTGATACTGTCTCCCACAGCATCCTANGACCAAGGGAGACCAGTTGATGTCATCTTTTTGGACTTAGTGAGGCTTTCGATACTGTCTCCCACAGCATCCTACTGGACAAAATGTCGAGTATACAGCTCAATAAGAACATCACGAGGTGGGTACACAACTGCCTGAGGGGTTGAGCTCAAAGGGTTATAGTAAATGTAGCTACATCATGCTGGCAAGAGGTGATCAGTGGGGTCCCACAGGGATCCATCTTGGGGCCAGTTCTGTTTAACATCTTTACAAATGACTTGGATCTAGGACTAGAAGACCTAATAAGTAAGTTTGTGGATGATACTAAGCTGGGAGGTGCTGTTGTCTCCATTAAAGGCAGAGAGGCACTGCAGAGGAATCTAGACAGATTAGAGGCCTGGGCAGTCAAAAATCACATGAAGTTTAGCAAGGGCAAGTGCCAGGTTATGCATTTGGGAAGGGGCAACCCAAAAACAACCTACAGACTGGGTAATGAGAGGCTGGAGAGCAGCACTGCAGAGAGGGATCTGGGAGTTCTGGTTGATGATAAGTTGAATATGAGTCAGCGGTGTGTGCTGGCAGCCAAAAGGGCCAACGGGGTTCTGGGGTGCATCAAGCACTCCATTGTTAGCTGATCAAAAGAGGTGCTAGTCCCACTTTACTGAGCTCTGGTGCAGCCTCAGCTGGAATACTGGGTGCAGTTTTGGGCACCACAATACAAGAGGGACATGAAGTTGTTGGAGAGTGTCCAGGTGGCGATGCCATGAAGATGGTGAAGGGTATGGAGGGGAACACTTATGAGGAGAGGCTGAAATCACTTGGTTCATTCAGCCTGGAGAAGAGGAGGCTGAGGGGATATCTCATCACAGTTTACAACTTCCTCACCAGAGAAAGAGGGATGGGTGCTGACCTCTTCTCTTTGGTGACCAGCGATAGGACCCGGGGGAACGGCATGAAGCTGCGCTGGGGGAAATTCAGGTTGAATGTTAGGAAGTGGGTCTTCACCCAGCAAGTGGTGGAGCATTGGAACAGGCTCCCCAGGGAGGTTGTCATGACACCAACTCTCATGGAGTGTAAGAAGCACTTGGACAATGCACTTACACACATAGTGTGACTTTGGGGATTTCCTGTGCCTAAATAGGAGTTGGACTTGATGATCCTTGTGGGTCTCTTCCAACTCAGGATGTTCTGTGATTCTCTGATTTTAGCATAGCCGTATTCCAAGTTTTAACTCCTTCAGTATAGATTAGTTTGCATTTTCTGAACCTTTTCACTTCTAATTTCTTAGCTTTCTTTAAATTATTTCTCTGCAACTATGGGAGAAAGTTTCAAATCTGTAATTGTCATCGAAATGACTACTGAGCTGTGAGGTAGGGCAGAGCCCTGCAGTACCTAGCGGGACCACTCTGCCTTTTAACTCTTTATGTCTTAATTTGCTGTATGACCACTTTTTTTTATAGAACATTTGAATACAATGTTGGCTATCAGTTAGTGTCATCTGAAAAATGTGGTCTTCCCCTAGACTTTCTTGTTTGATCTCCATCTGCTGAAAACAGAAAGTACATTTATCAGTCTTCTCATACCTTAAGTGTTTCAAGTCCAGTGTAAGGAGTGACAACTGCAATAAATATTGAATGAAGAGCCTCAACTCCAGAGGCAATCAAAAGCTTTGACCTCTGCTGTACTTTTATGGATCCACAGTGCCTTCATTTCTTCTTTTAAGAGGTTGTTTAGAGTTGTGCATGAATGGGAATGCATACACAACTTACCAAAAAAAGGGTGGGACCTGCAGCTGTCATAGGCTTCCATCTGTTGTCTGGTAATCTCCCAATTTAGAAATAAGTTAAATAGGTGGAAATAATTTCATTTGTTTATTACTTTTAGTTGGCTGAATAGGTTGAATACATATGGGTATATAACACACTTATTATGTATCTGTATGTATACATATACATTACCACGGTCTTGCATTTGTGTCACAATAATCCCATGCAATGCTACAGGTTTGGGGAGGAGTGACTGGAAAGCTGCCCAGTGGAAAAGGACCTGGGGGTGTTGGCTGACAGTCAGCTGAACACAAGCCAGCAGTGTGCTCAGGTGGCCAAGGAGTCCAACAGCATCCTGGCTTGTATCTGAAATAGTGTGGCCAGCAGGACTAGAGAAGTGTTTGTTGGACTCAATGATCTTAAGGGTCCTTTTCAACCTAAATGATCCTATGATTGTATGATTTTTTTTTTCCCAAAAAGGTTAGGTGATACTTTAATTTTAAAATAAAATAAATCATTGCTGAACTGCCACATGTGGCAAGCAACTCTCTGTTGGATTCTCTGCAGGTTTTAATTTCATGGTCCTCTTTTTTATCCCAGTCTAAATGGTTTGGTTTATTACAATTCTTAAGTTCTGTATAGGGCAGCTCTTTTGGAGCCTATTGCCTCTTGATTATGAAGTAATACTCTGCATAAATTAAGGATAAGATACATCATGGCACTAACAACTGTGGGGCTTGTTCCAGAAACATTTGTTCTGATAGTGTTTCACTACTGAGTTACTGTAGCAGGTATATAGATACCTGCCTTTTTTTTATCCCTTAGATACTCACCAACATAATTCTTCACACCCTACAGTGAATTAGCCACACATTGTTAATCAACCTAATTTCCCAACACCTCTGCCTACTCTTGTGCTCTGTTTTTTCTTGTGTTCTGTAGCATCTTGTGCAAGCCAGTGATCTTATTTCATCCTTTGGAGTACAAGACAGTTACTACATTGTGTTTAAAAAAACTGCCATCATACCTCATTGTGCAATTGTCATCATATTGCACTCTTTCTCTGACCTTATTATTACTTTAATTAAAAAGTAGTCATGGAACAACATCTGCAATTCCACTGTAATAAACAGAAAGTGCCCTAAACTTATAAATCAGTATAAAAAAACCTTTTCTACAAAGATTGGTGTCCAAGAATTATATAAATATTGATAGGAAGGATTTTATCAAAACACTGTACAAAATAAAGGGACATACATGTATGGTTATAAATGGGTCAATGTCAATGGGTCCGTGTCCAAATGGAGGCCAGTGATAAGTGGAGTCCTTCAAGGATCAGCTGGAGGGGAGGGATGCCATCCAGAGGGACCTGGACAGGCTGGAGAGGTGGGCCCATGCCAACCTCATGAAGTTCAACAAGACCAAGTGTAAGGTCCTGCATCTGGGCCAGGGCAATTCCAAGAACCAATATAGGCTGGACAGGGACAGGCTTGAGAGCATTCTGGTTTGAGGCTGTGAGACACTGGAACAGGTTGCCCAGAGAGGTTGTGGAAGCCTCATCCCTGGAGTTTTTTAAGGCCAGGCTGACTGGGGCTCTGGGCAGCCCCAGAGGTGTACCTGCCCATGGGAGGTGTCACTGCCCACGGCAGGGGGTTTGGAACTAGATGATCTTTAAGGTCACTTTCAACTTTGACAATTCTATGATTCTATAAATACTTACACAGACTACTCAGATCCTGACAGAGGCTGCAAGTGGAACAGGAAAGGGAGGGGTGTTCCTTTTTATTGAAGGGATTCCTTTTTACTTAAGGAATTTGAAAAGATGGCACATGTGTTTGTATGCTTCTCTGTCCCAAAGAAACTGGTGGGTATCTCTAGTAATTGAAGTTATTTTAGACTGAGGCAGTCTGGATAAATGAGGCTTTAAAGAAAATACTGAAATCTTTAAGTATTTGTATGCAGATACACATGGGGGGAAAAAAAAGCAGCACCTTGAAATCCAAAAAATGCAGTTTTGAAAGAAACAGCAATCTCTTTTTCTGTGAGATTCTAAAGCTGATTCAGGTAGGAACCTCCTTTGCAGAACTGCACTTGGCAGCAGATCTGGCACTTCTTGTCTTCCTATCAGACAACGAAAAACTGTATATGCAATCCTGCATTGGCAACACTAACTAGGGAGACAGGTTAACCTTTGCCTTTAGTCAAGGCTGCTGCAAGCCTCCCATTTAAAATCAGAGCCTTGATATTGCCTTGTTTGCTATTTTGAAACCCACCTATCTTGTTAGTTTCACAGGCAGGAATGTAAACTAGCTTAGAGACTTTGATTTCTGCTCTTTTTTAACCCAGTGAGCTGGAGTGAAACTGGAAATGTCTGCAAGCATCTGCTCTTCCACTTACCAAACACAGGTCTCTAGAAAAAAACAAATTAGTTGGAGCTACCATAATGATACCTTATCTAAGCAAAAAACCCCCAGGTATGACTCATATTTTGATAGCTCTCCAGTTGGCTTCCACGTATTCCTCTGCTGCTCTGAAAGCCTGATTTCTTGCTTGTGTAAGCTCCAAGTTACATGAATTATCTTGCTCCAGCTGGTACGTTTTAAAGAAATACAACTGACATTGAAAGAGTAGATGAAATCTTGAGAGTTGTGGATTGATAAAGAGGGTAAGTCTGCCCAATTTGGTGCAAAGCTTCAGTCATTGAGATGAGACAGGATTCTCAGCACTGCATACAAGCTTGTGCTTGCCAAGCCAGTGCCTAACAACATAATGCAGATCTTACCAAACACATATGACCCAAGGAAGCTTGTGCAGTCCCAATTCTTTACAAATGGTTGAGTCAGAGCCACAGGTTTATAAATTGCTTATGTAAAGCTTGTGAAAAGCTGATATTATGGAAGAGGGAGAGAAGACAAGAGAGGCAAGCTTCTGGAGCAAAGGGATGAAGAAAACAGGCTGAGGACCCCAGCCAGCCCTGCAAGTTACATTGGAACTCTTCTGCAATTTGCAGGCTCCTTACAGTCTCCTGTCACTAAACAAGACAAAAGTTAATTCTGTAATTCTGAAGAAATAACAATTTTTACTAACTTCAAATTGGGGGGAAAAGTTGTTTATTGCTTATTCTTGCAGTGTTTTTTCAAAGCTTTTGCACAAGAAAGAGGAGAGTAGAAGACCAAAGACAGCAGCCCCAAAGAATACAGAGTATCCTTTGAGAATTGGTAGCAGAAGAGAAAAATGGAGTGTTAAGAGGCAAGCAGCTTAGAGAACTCAACAGCATTATAAGCATAGCTGGAAATCATGTCATTGTGTAGGAAGGACAGGAAGGTAGTAGGAGACCAGCTTAATTAATGAGATGTTCAGTGACCTCAAACATGAGAAACAAGTTTTGCAGGGTTGCTCTGTAAATCAGACTAATAAAATAATATAGATTAAAAACGAACATAAAACTAGTCTTTGTCCTTCCCTGTCCTTCCCTCCCCATTCTGTGTTTTTTGTTGGACCGAGTTGTTTCACTGGTACAGCTGTTAGCATAGTCCTATAAGCAACTGCATCAGCACTGCTGGACAAGCTGATGGCTAGGGCTTAGAGGTGAGGATCTCTTGCTGCCTCGGGGATGAAATGTTTGGAATATATTCAGAAAGGACAGTCATCTTCCCATCTGAGAAAGACTGGCTAGGCAGCAGTGATCTGAAAAAGCCTCTGGGGCCTAGTAGAGGACACTTGATTTCAAGGAAAATGTAAACCAGCCAGGGAGAATTCGGAAGAGAATAGGAAAAATGTATCCATGAAGGCCTGTGAGGAAAGATCAAAAGAATAAGTGCTTTTTGATCTAGGGAAGACTGAGGAAAACTCAAGTTTTCAACTGAAGTTTCCAGCTTTGCAGTATCTATATAGGCTGGGGGATGAGGAGATAAGAGAGCAGCCCTGCAGAAAAGGACTTGGGGGTGTTGGTGGACAAGAAGCTGGACATGAGCAAATAGCGTACGCTGGCAGCCCAGAAGGCAAATCACATCGTGGGCCGCATCAAAAGAAGCATGACCAGCAGGTCAAGAGAGGTGATTCTGCCACTGTACTCTGCTCTGGTGAAACCTCATCTGGAGTACTGTGTTCAGCTCTGGAGCCCTCAACACAGAAAGGACATGGACCTGACAGAGTGGGTCCAAAGGAGGGCTATGAAAATGATAAGGGGGCTGGAACACCTCCCCTATGAAGACAGGCTGAGGGATCTGGGATTGTTCAGCCTGGAAAAGAGAAGGCTTCAGGGGGACCTAATAGTGACCTTCCAGTACCTGAAGGGAACTTACAAAGAGGCTGGAGAGGGCCTGTTTACAAAGGCCTGTAATCAAGGGACAAGGGGTAATGGTTTTAAATTAGATAAGTGTAGATTTAGAGTAGATAATAGGAAAAAGTTCCTTACCATGAGGGTGGTGGAACACTGGAACATGTTGCCCAGGGAGGTGGTTGAGGCCCCGTCCCTGGAGGCATTCAAAGTGAGGCTGGACAGGGTTTCTGAGCAACCTGATTTAGTTGGGGATGTCCCTGCTCACCACAGGAGGGTTGGACTAGATGACCTCTGGAGGTCCCTTCCAACCCAGATGATTCCATGATTCTATTTCATATACTCCTCAGGGATTAAATCTTTTACCAATGTCTTCTAGAAACAAGAGACTGAGTATGGGGCTGAAACTACAGGGCGTGAAGATCTTGCTTCCTGTCTCCAGCCGTATGTATAACAAAGTGCAGGAGGAGACTGCCTGGGGAACAGCATGAAGTGTCTGTCACTAGAGGGTGTAAAACAAGCTACTTGGGCATCTGTCAGGAAAAGTTTACTTACTGCATATGTTTTCTGGAGGAAAGGAACAGCAAGCAGGATTCATGATGTTGCTTCCCTTATGAATTACTGTCAGCCTCTGGGACCCAGGTGAGCAGTCTGGCCATAAAAAGCACAGAAAACTTGACCATACCTCACCACTACATGCAGTCACAATTACTCCTTACCATTATGGCTTTGCAGGACCAACAGCTTCTCCCTGCAGCAACAGAAACTTCTAATTTTGCATTGATCTGCTTTTGTTGTTGAGAGAAACATAAATATTTGCCGTAGCTGCGGTGGAAACAGTATTCCATTTCACTTGTAGCTTATCAAGGTTTTCCTTTTGACTAGTAACAGTGCTCGGTTCATCTAGATTACTTGTGCTGAAATGGTTATGGAGGTAACTCTTAGTAACGATTTCTGCTCGTCAGAGATCTGCTGTAGGCCAAATAATATTGGCCTCTCTCTACAAACATCGTGGCTTAAAACTCCTGGGCTCCAAAACCTCTTGTTCCTAATATGTCAAAAATCCCCTAAGCGATAGCACCCAGATCTTTCCCAGCTGCTTGAGTGAGAGCAAAATTTACTTCTGCCCTGACAAGGGTCAAGGGCTGTCACTGGCGGTAGGCAGACGCCACTGAGAGCCTGCGCTGGGAGCGCCGCTGGAATGGACCCCAACGGGGCGCGGCAGGCCCACAGCGCCTGCAACGGGGCTGCACCGCCCGCGCGGGTGAGAGGCGGGGCCTGGCTGAGGCCGTCTGACACCGGCCGCTGCCTGGCGCAGACTGGCAGTGAGGTTGCTTCTCTCCTCATGGAGGCAGGCGGAGGGGACGGGGCCGGGCGGCCCTACGAGCTGGTAGTGTTCGGGGCCTCGGGCTTCACCGGCCAGTTCGTGGTAGAGGAGGTGGCGCGGACGGCGGCCAGCGGGGAGCTGCGCGGCAGCCTGCGCTGGGCCGTGGCCGGGAGGAGCCGGCAGAAGCTGCAGGAGGTGTTGGAGCGGGCGGCCGAGAGGCTGGGTACGGACGGCGTTTTTGGGCTGTGTGGCGCCGCGCCAGCGTGTGGGGGGACAGTAGGGCTCGAGTGGCCCCGGTGTCCCGGCGCTGTCTGTTGGCAGTCGCCCGGGGGCGGGGGCGAGGGCGAAGAGAAGGGCTGAGAGGCGAAGCGGGGCGAGGCCGTGGGTGTCGGGGCTGCGTTGGGGAGGTGGTGGCTTGGCCCGGGGAGGGAAGAGACGCGCCCGTCGGCGCAGCGGGCGGTGTGGGTGACGGCGGTCTCCGGTGCGCAGGGAAGGCGTCGCTCGGGGCGGAGGTCGGCGTGCTGCTGTGTGATGTGGGCGACGCGGCCTCGTTGGCCGCCATGGCGAGGCAGACCCGGCTGGTGCTCAGCTGCGTGGGCCCGGTGAGTGCGGTGATCCGCGAGATGCTCCCACGGTGTACGCCGGGTGCGGTTCCCGGCAGTACCCAGGCCAGCGTTTGCCCCTCCGCCTGCGCTCCTCGGCTGCGTGCAGCTGGGCTCCCTTCCCGGGGTAGGGAGGGGTGCGACGGCTGCCGGGAAGCTTGCTGGTGGGCTCCGGAATGTCCGGAGTTTTCCGAATGAATTGTAGCCTTTTGAAGGTGAACCAAAATGAACTGTGTACTGTAGTCTCCCAAAGATTTCACACCACGATTTCTGGTGGAGTCATTCACGGCCATTTGTCACAAAAATACAGCAGGGTTGTTTGGGGGAGGGGAATTAAGTCTTTCACAGGCAGTGTAAGAAACTGATTGTGAAGTGTTGAGGAGTGTTGTCTTGGGCCAAAGGATTTGTGTGGTGCTGGGGTTAAACGTAGAGCTGGAAAAGAAGCCCATAAACTTGTTAGTTTAAGTTCTTGGCCCCTTTAAAGCTTTCAGTGGCAGTTTTCCCAGCTAATTTGGAGGGGCTCAAAGTATGGAAGTCAGATCATGACAACATATTTGAAATGAAGAGTATTTAAATAAAAAATATCCTGAGAATATGAGTGCAAAAGCATAAAATGAGGTTAGATAATTTGGCCTTGATGGTCTTATTTTAGGGGAGAAGTAGGGTGCAGTAGTCTGTGCAGTAAGCTGCTTTACCAGTGGTGAAGTGTATTGTGCTATTACTTCTCCCCACTTCCCCAAAAATATCAATACTGTCACATTTTGCCCGAGCTCAATAGCTGCCAGGTGTTTACTTTTGTTGTAGATCTATATGTTAGATAAGGCACATTGGGTGAGTTGTGGTATGTGGGTTTTATTTTGTTATGTGTGGTGTTCTTTCCTTCTATAGTACAGATTCCTTGGAGAGCCTGTGGTAGAAGCTTGTGTTAAAAATGGTGCAAACTACATTGACATCAGTGGAGAACCCCAGGTATGGGACAGAAAAATCCTCCAACCTTGTATGAAGTATCTGTTAAAGGAGTATTTGTTCAGTATGTTTCCAGTTTCTGCTGATGTTTTTGAGCATGAAGACAAATTCTGCCACCTGATCTACAACTTTAAGATGGGTTCATTAAAGTACACTTCTGTGTATTAGTTATAGTTTTCTTACTTTTGGATAAGAGCCTCTTAGGTTCTCTCTGGAAATCCGAAACATTTGAATTCTGCTTCAAGTTTCAATTGTGATTCTACATAGAAATTTTGTGTAGATCACATTTCTTTGCACTGCTGTGACTCTTTTCATGCTGTAAAATAGGAATAATGTGTGTCTGTCTTAAAAATGCTTGTAAGTGGTTTGAAGTATGTAGGGTGCTATAGTATGACAGTAAAGCGCTGATGGCTAATACTGGGTATGGCCAAATAAGGAGTTCTGCTGAAAATAATTTGTTCTGGCTGTGTTATAGTTTCTGGAAGGAATGTACCTGAAGTACAACAAAAAAGCTGCGGAAAAGGGAGTATATGTCATTGGGAGCTGTGGCTTTGACTCGATACCAGCTGATATGGGAGTACTGTACACCAGAGACAAGTTGAAAGGTGATTTCTCTGTGACCTTACGCTGAAAATTAAATGCATATGATGCTTTTTTTTCCCCCCTAAAGCAGCAATGCTTGTGTGGAAACTCTTCCAGTCTCTTTTTTTTTTTTTTTGCCTGCTTTTACCAGCTGGCCAGTTTCAACCTAATCTGGTAGATACAAATGTAAATCCCATTCCCATTAGATTGGAGGAAATTAGTCATTATCTAGAGGAGAGATTAAAAGCAAGTTTCTCACAGAGAGACCAGAACGTTCACTTGTCAGCAGCAGGCTGTTGGACCAGTGTGTGGATATCCCCAGGCAAGCCTCAGTATACTGCCTCTTGAGCAGTGAGAGTATGGTAGGGAAGAGACAGTGGGGAGGGGAAGGCTGCAGGGAAAAGGATTGCAACTTAGTGGGTAATCAGGTTTACTAAGTTTTCTTTTTCTACCACAATGAGGTAGGAGCACTGAGAGCACTTTGTTTTTTCAAGCACTGAGAAGCTGTTGTATGACTTTAAGCAGACAGACAGTGCCATACAATGCCTTTTTCTTTCAGTTACTGTATAGTTGCTCTTAAAGAGGATAAATCGTATTTGAGAAAATGTGTGATGATTTAATTCTGTTCAAACAGTACTTGATCCTAATCTCAAATGAGGATACTTCCTTCATTAGATCTGACTTTCAATTAGAAGGGCCAATAGCAGTATCCAAATGTTGCTTTTATGTACAGTCAAAACTGCTATTAAGTGGGATTGCTTTACATGGGAGTGTATCATTGACTTTCAGTTTAAGAAAGGTCAGTCTGGATCTGAGTGGAGGAAGAGGAGAGGCCAGGCAGGGAAATAAGTATTGGGTTGTTCATGGGTTTGTAGTTTGATATGTAATCCTTGTTTACAATAAAGATGTCTTCTCTCTCTTCCTATTTTGACTATATGGTGTTATCACCTTTTTGTCCAGTTGCTTGCTGTAGTGAAATTTGCCCAGGCAAGTACAATTTTACAATCTAAGAAGGAAGTGAGCAAAGCAAAACAAACCAGAATTTTGAGGAACTGTTTTCCTCTGCTGTTAATCACAACTAAACATTCTTTGCAAAACACAAGCTATGCTAAAATGAAATAATTTAGGATATCGTGTTTTGGGGTTTTTTGGTTTTGTGTGGGGTTTTTTTGTACTTAAGGTCTACCAAAATCTGTAAGTCCATATTGGTTTTCTTAGCCTACCTCATCCTTTGGTTTGAAACTTAAGAGGAAGATTAAATGTGCCTCCTATTATTTTTTTCCCTTTTCTTTATTTTACTTTATTTTACTGTGAGATAAACATGTGACTCTGCCTTTTCAACTAATAATGTCAGTGACTTGCTATTTAAGTCTAACAGAGTGTAGCCTCATTTTGTCAACTAATGACTGTATATGCCAAGTAATGTTTTCTTCTCCCTTAAAGGTACCTTAACTGCTGTTGAAAGTTTCCTGAAGGTGAAATCTGGTCCTGAGGTTAGTTGGTTTATACCTTTTTAGAAACTCAGAAGTACTTGTGGTAATGTCACTGTAGTCCATTAGAATAATTACATTCATTCAAATCAAGGAACAAGCTGGCAGCTCGTTGATGATGAGTGCAAGAACTTTGTTCTTTAGGAGCTCATAAAAGTATCTCAAGCCATCATCCTTTTGTAAGGTTCATTTGTGTAGGCTGTCTACCTAAAGTTTGTTGTGTTGAGCTGTTTCAAGAAATACTTAGTTTTTGCTGAGATGTGGGAAGGATTCATACACAAGTAAACTATGACAAACACAGTGTGCTGCCAGTAATCCTAGTGTTTGGCTGTTCTTTTTTGTTTGGTTATTTAGAGGAGGGGGTGTGTGTGTTTCAATATTAATGCATATAATCATAATGTGTATATGTAATAATTGTAGTAATGTGCAATATATGTAATAATTCTAATATCATTATTAAAATAATGCAACAATGATTCAAACCAAGCAGGTGTTGGTGCCCAACAATTGAACATACTGCTTCCCTTGTCCTGGTTTTGGCTGGAGTGGAACTGATTCTGTTTGGTGGCCTTGCTTTCCAGCCTTTCCATCTTGACAGATGGGGCCTAAGTCATAGCTTGTTCTTGCAACCATCTGAAGTTAATTTTCTTCATAGCACCCTTTGTAGTGCTGTGCTTTGTATTGGTAGCTAGAAGGGTGTTGATAACACAGCAGTGTTTTGGGAACTGCTAAGCAGTGCTCACACAGCATCAAGGCTCTCTCCAATGTTCTCCGCCACCCACTGAGCTGGCTGGTGGTGGGCAGGATCCTGGGAGGGGACATACCAGGACAGCTGATCCAAACTGACCAAAGGAATATTCTATACCATATGACATCTGCTTAGCAATAAAAGCAAGGAGAAAGGAGGGGGATGAGGTCTTTCATTATTATGACATTTGTCTTCCGGAGCAACCTCTATGTGTGCTGAAGCCCTGCTTCCCAGGAAGTGGCTGGACCTTCTGATGGGAAATGGGGACTAGATCTTCTGTTTTCCTTTTCTTCTATGTGTGGTCTTTGCTTTTGCTTTATTAAACTCCCTCTTTTTTTTGACCCATAAGATGGATTTTTGCCATCTTTTCTCTCCTCCTTGTCCTACTGATATAGTATATGTATACTTACCCTGGCAGAGCTTCATGCCATTCCATTACTAGTCACCAGAGAGAAGAGACCAGCTCCTGCCCCTTCACTTCCCCTCCTGATGAAGTTACAGACTACTATGAGGTTCCCCTTAGTTTCCTCTTCCTCCAAGTAACATTTCTGTATGTTCTAATCCTAAGGTCATTAGTAAAATAAAACATGAAACCTTTGGATACTGAATTAATTACTGTTTCATGGTATGTTACCAGGGTGTATGTGTACATGATGGGACCTGGAAATCAGCTGTGTATGGCCTTGCGGATCAAGGCAACCTTAGGAAGCTTCGGAAAAGCATAGGCTATGCCCCTGTTCCGGTAGTTGGTGCAAAACTGAAAAGAAGGTATAAAAAGTGTAAGATGTGAAAGATGCTGTCTTCTAACAATTTCAGTATTATGTAGATTGTTAATATATCAAGTACTATAGAAAGATGCATTTAAGACTTAAACACATATAGTTGAAGATAAGTTAGTTTTACTGATTTGTTCATATTCAGCTTAGAAAAGAACACGTCCCAGCATTTACTGAGTCTCAAAGTTAACTTGTTGTAAAAGACTTGCACTGACATAGCAGAACTTTCCAGTTGGATTGCAGAAGTGATCCATAGAGTGGGGAAAAAAGAATTGAGGAGAATGTTACTTTGATTGTCAAATCTATGCTTACTGTAGTGCATGGAAATTTAAGTTGAGCTAGGGATATATTTGGGATGGTTTACTTTCAGTGAGAAGAGAATGTTATAAAAAAGCTTGAGAAAAAGCCAGTGTTGGTGGGGCTGTTAAAATGAGTATTTTTTTTCTGAGTTGTTTTTTTTTTTCTTCCACCCCTGCTCCCTCCCATCTGCAGAGGACTTGTGTTTTACAGTCAGGAGTTCAAAGAGTATTGCATTCCATTCATGGGATCTGATGCTTCTGTTGTGAAACGATCTCAGCGTTATTTGCACACAGAGTTGCAGGAAACGCCTGTAAGTGACTGTTATTAGTATGTTATGGCTTTACTAGCACTTTCAATGAATCCTTCCTATGTCACAGTTGTTTTTGGTGCATATTTCTGTACTAGGACTTCTGTAGTTAGGTGAACAGTAATGAACTGTGATGTGCTTTTGCTTCTGTTCTGTTTATCACCTTTGGAAGCTGCTTGACCTGATGCAATACAGATTCTTCTGGAACCACAGGCCAGTTTTATAGTACTTGTTATTCTGCCTGATGATCTTGCTTATTGCTGTTAGCATAATAGTTAGAAGAGTTTCTTATGGGGTTCTGGTGCTGTCTGATTTCTGGCTATGTATTTGCAGGGATTGGAAGTCTTGAGTCACAGAAATATTTGAAAGGTGGGCTTCATGGTCTTTGGGGATGATAAATACATGAAAATCTGTTCCTGTGCAGAGGCTTTTTTTGTTTTATTGGTAGAGTTTCTAAAAGCATCTTAATTATAGTCTGTGCAAGTATAGTTAGGTCAGTATAGTGTAGTAAACGTTCCAATAAAGAATTCATATGCTGCTCAGTTAGTATCTGGAGTCTTCTTTGACACTAGGGTCTCTGGTGTCCAGAGTAAAGGCAGTGTGAGCTGATGGTGGTGGTAGAAAAGAAGTTTCCCATGGTTTCCTAAGAGAAGACCAACACAAACTGTCTGTGTAACAGCTCTTCAGAATCACTGGTATCAGTTAAGAGATGGAGGCAAGATGGTGCTCTAAAAATATACTTGGAAGCTACTAATGATAAAGGCTTGCCATTTTTATTACAGAATTCTAAAGTAAGGTCTTGGTTTTTCTTAAACTAAAGCACAGAGGAGGAAAGGCAGATCCTCAGGAAAGCAGCCTGAAACCAAATACCAAAATACATCTTTAACCTTGCTTACTGTGCTTGCTCCTTCACCATTCTGCACTTAAATTATCTTCTAATGAATTACCAGGTGAAGCATTATTCAAATTTGGGAGTTGTTTAGAACTAAGGCAGTTGTTTGAGGCCTTACTTAAACAGCTAGCTATTGTATCACACAGTTGTGTCGAAATTTGGGGTAGATTTATTTTTACAAATGGTATTGATGCAAAAAAATGTAATTTAAGTTGTATCAGTGAAAATGTTTTTGCCCTAGGTGCAGTATGGTGCCTATGTGTCCATAGGTGGTCTTGGTTCTGTTATCAAGCTGATGTTTGCTGGCATTTTATTTATTCTTCTCGTGAAGTTTAGCTTCGGAAGAAAACTTCTGACAAAAGTAAGCATTTAAACCAAAAGTAATTAAGTGCTTGGGAATTTTTTTTTCCCCCCTCTACTGTTGGTCTTTTGCTCTTAAAATTTTTTCCTCCCCTTCTCTTACTATATAGTACCCAGAATTTTTCAGTGGTGGACGCTTCAGTGAGAAAGGACCAACCCAGAAACAGGTAACTGACTGTCTTCCATCACAACTCTTGAATGATTTGTCATGGTAATGGTGGAATGGTAATGTAGAGTCAACTGCTTAGTCTCAGAGAAATAACTTCTAAATGCACATTGTGAATGCTTGTTTGGATAGCTTTGAATATTTAAATGATCATGTGTTCTGCTATTGGACATCAAAGTATGGGGAAATCATATGGGGAAAAGAAATGGATGATGTTGCTGGGTCTGTACCTATTTACATGGATGGCTCACAGCACTCAGTCTGTCAAGGCTGATGATAGAGGGTGACTGGGTAGGGAAAACAAAACCCAGACTGAAAGCACTGAGAGGAAAACTGGCCTTCAGGACAATAGCAGTTCCAACAAAGTGGAAGTGGTTAAAAATTTAGATGAGATTGTACCTTTTAAGCAGTAACTCAAAATAACTACTCATGTTTAGATGTATCATAGTATTTGGCACAACAGATACTTATAGCCACCACTTGTGCTTGCCTGGTCCTGCGAGCGAGTTGCTTTGTTGATGACCATACTTGTCTTGTCCACTGCAGATGGATGGAACCTCTTTCACAATGACTTTTTTTGGCGAGGGTTACAGTGAGGGGCGAGATCCCCAGAATGGCAAACCAAATGTAAAGATTTGCACTGAAGTGAAAGGACCAGGTATGTATGTTAGGACCAGCTAACTGCTTCTGCTTTACATTCCCTACTTGAAATAGATTTATGGCTCCTCTGTGAGCACTTTCCTCCTCAGAGCACTTGCAACATGGCCAGAATCAATAACCTTTATGGAGTATTGCCTTGGATACTAGCATTCATTCTGACCTGGTTTTGAACTAGTCAATTCATTTGTGCTCTTGTCATTTTTTCTCCCTCTGACTTTCCTGGTGCCTGTTTTAGTTTTTGCAAAGTAGAGCAGTTAAAGGGAGAGTGCTTTAAGGATAGTTTTCAGTTGTTACAGCTTGGGCTTAATACATGTTTAATTCCAATCCCCTGTGAGTGAACTTAAACAGATCTGGCATGGGGTCATATCTAGGTAGAACATACTTGTGCTCACGTTATTCCTTTGAGGGGAGATGACAACTTAAGTAAAGTTTTCAGACAGCAAGAATGTATATTCAGAAAGGAGTTAATGAAACATAACGGAATGCAGCAGTCTCACAGCAAAAGTGTGAATTAAAGCACAGGCTGAGGAAAGCTCTTGCTGTAACAGAGAGTGCTTTGTCACCGTGATACGATCACTCGTGGTTGTTCTGTGGTTATAGGCCTTTATACTGAAGCAACATTTGTCCAGATTAGATCTTGGCTTCAACAGCTTCTTGGGATGGTTACCAGGTAAAAAACCTGTTCTTAAATGTGGAAGGCTGTTTCATGTTTCATTGCCCAAGAGATTATTCTTCAGCATGCTGTAGGTAAGAGCAAGATTATGTCCTACGTTTCAACACACTGTACATAGTTTGGATTTTGTTTTGTTTTTGTCAGAGCCTGGCTATATTGCTACACCAATTGCAATGGTGCAAGCAGGTATCTCTCTTCTTGAAGATGCAGCTTGTCTGCCTAAACAGTAAGTACTTCCCCACAGATCTCCCTTAAAGCTACTCTGTGCCTATGTTTCTCTTTGAAAATACAGATCTCATAACCCTCTGGATTTCTCTTTTACCTCAACCAAATATTTGTGCAAGGGAGATAGATAACTCCAGCACAAACTGTTTTGAAGCCACTGAGTCTTCATCTGCCTTTCAATTTGGAAGGATGTGGTCTTAAGTTTCTAGTAATGCTTTTGTAGCATCCATTGCATTAGTGTTTTAAGTTAATGGAATAGTTTCTATGATATTCTATGAATGATATTCTATGAATGATATTCTATGATATTCTATGATCTATATATAGAAAGGAACCTGTGAATATAACCAGCTTGCTAAATTCCTCATATGCTCCCCTGTGGGACAGAGTGGCTTTTTCTTTCTTAGGCAGGGAAACATGTATTTGACTTCAAAAAAAGATGTCACTCAACCACTGTACCACTAATGTTACTCTCTTTTGATTTTCATTAATAGGGGTGGTGTATATTCTCCAGGAGCTGCCTTCTCCAAAACAAAACTGATTGATCGCCTCAACAAACGTGGCATTGAGTTCTCTGTTATAAGCAAGGCTGAAGTCTGAAGTCAAAGCATAACTGTATGAACTAACAGCTTGCTTGAGTCTAATTCTAATAATAAACTCATTTTGGTGTAAAAGCCTGATCATAAAATAGCTTCACTGTGCTGTTGTTTACAGCAGAAACAGAAGAAAAATTAAGTTAAATACTGTAATACTGTTTGCTGAAGTGAGCAAACCCATAAACACTATGGAGTTTTCATTCACAAGCATATCAAATGAGAGACCTACTGGGTACTAATTCTAGAATTTTGTTTAATCTCTGTCATAAAAGTTTTAAGTTACAACATAATGAAACACTGACAACGTCTGCTTCACAATTAACCACAGCCTTCTTCCTTTGCCCCATTTTGCAACTGTTAAAAAGTAGTCAGGCCTTGGATAACAAGTGCCTTAGCAGATGAAACCACTCCTTAGTCCTCATGCCTTTTTGGAATAGGTGTACTTACTTTGATGGTGTTAGTGCCCATAATGAAATAGGAGCAGTTGTTGCTCCTTATAGTTTAAGGAATAATTTTGTCTTTCTTTCCTGGGCTTTAATAAAGATCACCTGACTCTGTACTGCTGTCTTAAGGAATGTTGACTTACATCCTTCCTTGCCTGTAGTGAGCTGTGCTAAAAAGGAGAGAAATCACCAAAAGTAAGGTTGGTCATTCTGACTAGGGCTGGTACTGATGTGGTTGCTGTCCTAATGGTGGATGGTGGTGTTCAGGACCTCGGGCTTCACCGCCCACTTTGTGGTGGAAGAGAGGGCGCGGCCGGCCGAGAGGCTGGGTGCGGACGGCGGTTGGAGGCTGTGCCGGTGTGGAGAGGGGGACGGTAGGGCTCCAGCGGCACCCGTGTCCCGGCGCCGTCCGTTGCCAGCCGCGCGGGGGCGGGGGCGAAGGGAAGGGCCGAGAGGCGAAGCAGGGCGAGGCCGTGGGTCTCGGGGCTGCGTTGGGGAGGTGGTGGCTCGGCCCGGGGAGGGAAGAGACGCGCCCGTCGGCGCAGCGGGCGGCAGAGAAGGCGTCGCTCGGGGCGGAGGTCGGCGTGCTGCTGTGTGATGTGGGCGACGCGGCCTCGTTGGCCGCCATGGCGAGGCAGACCCAGCTAGTGCTCAGCTGCGTGGGCCCGGTGAGTGCAGTGCTCTGGGAGTAGCTCCCACGGCGTGTGATATGATCACTCATAGTTGTGTGGTTATAGGACTTTATACTGATGCAGCATTTTGTCCAGTTTAGCTCTTCACCAGGTACTTGGGATGCTACCAGGTAAAAAAAAAGCTGTTCTTAAATGGGGAAAGCTGTTTTCATTGCCCGAGAGATTATTATTCAGCATGCTGTAGGTAAAAGCAAGATTTGTGAATACATGTAGAAATTTTTTTTCCCAGTTCAGGTGGCAGAGCACTGGCACAGACTGCCCAGAGAGGCTGTGGAGTCTCCTTCTTTGGAGGTATTCAAAACCCATCTGGACCCGCTTCTGTGTGACCTGGTGTAGGAAATCCTGCTGTGGCAGGGGGGTTGGACTAGATGATCTTTCAAGATCCCTTCCAACTCCTAACATTCTGTGATACATTCTACATTTCAACACACTGTACATAGTTTGGGTTTTGTTTTGTTCAGAGCCTGGCTATTTTGCTACACCAATTGCAATGGGTCAAGACGGTGCATGACTTCTGGAAAATACTTTTGTTGTAACAAACAGTAGAACTTCTAAAAGCTCTGCAAATTACTCTTGAGATATAAAAAGCTCTCCATCTGCCTCAACTGCATCCTTCAGAAAGATGTTCTGTGACAGCAGGCCTATAGTTAAGAAAAGAAAAACCAAATATGCAGGACATGATTTTTTTCATGTCTGAAATTGGAGTAACTCAACTTCAGCTAGAGCTTTGCATTTCCTCGTTGATATGGCAAGTGAGGTGGGATGAATTTTCACTGTTGTGCATCAAGAGGAAGACACAGTGGATGATGTCAAAGGGAAAACATTTACAAATGGCATCTCTGTGGCATTTCTGTAAGGACAGAGCATGGGAGGCTGGTTATGGAAAACAAAGTTCTCGAGGGAGGTAACACCAGAGTAAATCACAAGGAGCCTTCAGTAATCAGGGTGTTACTGCTACTGCATTGCAGAGCAGCTTTCTGCTTACAGCAGTGCAGGAATCCACTGGACTACAACTGCAGAAGGATCTACAAAAGCTGTACTGCAAGGCTAAGAATGTTTCTTATACTATATGGGAGAGGTAGGGCACCATAAAGCTGCTGGACACTATAAAATCTTTCCAGCACCGTACTAAAGATATGCTATCTCATCGATACCTTGTGCAAGAGTGAAGTTAGGCAATAACGAGGATTAAAGATCAGCTCACTCTATGGTAGGTACAGGAAGGTCTGTCAACCAAAAGATCAAACATTTTTGGTTCTCAGGTTTAGGATCAATTAATTACACCATGACAAATTATCTTTAGGGTTCATCTGTAAATCTAGCTGCACTTCATCAGCTTTTTATTCAACAGTATTTTATAGGCTGCTCTATGGCTTGTACTAGAAGTGGCTCCCTACAGTCCGTTTCTCTTTTTGTTAATCTGAAATTAACTGAGTATTCTACAGTACAACCTAGAAAGATCTGGAAAGTAAGTGACACTTTCTGCTAATCCCACGTGGTACTGCTTGCTCCTTTCCTGATTCTGCATGGCTTTGAAGAGCTCTTTGCACACAACAGGCACTAGGCCTCTGTATGCACCATGTCCAATCATTGAATAGCAATTCCCTGAGCCAGCCTGATCCTATAATAGCAGAGTAGCGTTACAACCTTGCCAGGGTTTTCCAGCTTTCCTTGACAAAGATCTCTATGAAACAATCAAGTACCTTCTCAGCACAGATGAGCAAGCAAATGCACAGACAAGCACTGCTGTCTGGGAGAAGTGCCCCCACTAGTAGCTGAAATTAGGAATCAAGACTTGCAAACACACTTGACAGTAATATTGAGTTCCAGGATTACGGAGATGTAGATAAGATCTAGGTAACGCTTCAAACCAGTAAACTCATAAATGCCAGTCATGTGCATTACACTTACAGGAATGTTAATGGGAGGGAGAGGAACTGACCAGTTTACAGCTGTGGATTAGCCAAAACTGCTTTTAGTTGGTTCTTTGAATAAAATCTTGCCTGGCCTGCATATCCGCTGGATCCTGCTGAGCTAAGCACACCGTTCTCATCCTTCTGAAAGCCACAATGAGACTCATAGGCTGGATCAAAAGCAGGGGTGTTCCTGTGCTCTGGGTTCCTAGGGTCACATATGCTTGTGCTGTTGATGTTGATAGAAATCACACCTACTTCCTGCATCCTTCTCTCTCTATTAAAATTACAGTTGTAGTATGCAAATACAAGCAGGCAGTCATTCACTAATAATTCCTGTTTTAGTCTGTATTTAAATCAAGTTCAACATCACACCAATAACTGCTGTGGGTTATTGAACCTGTTCTTGAACCCTGCCAGGTGATGCACAGCCAAAGAATAAGTGACCTGAACAAAGAGACATATCAATAACAGTAACTTGCATTTCTCCCTCACATATTGGTCATCCACATAGCACAATGCTTTGGACAATGCATTTTATTTTAGGAACAGCTTTAATTCAAAAGGAACCACCACAGTACATTTATCTCCAAGCCTATCAAATAGGTTCATTATCTTGGCTAGTTTGGTGAAAAAAAGCGTTCCTGGAATGAAACCTGGAACAGAAGAGATCAAACCAAATAACAGCCAAATGCTCTCTTACTACTTGAAAGTCTATTATTCCATAGTATTCTCAGATTGGCCTAGGCTAATACATTACAACTCACAAGAAACTATCGATTGGCATCTGTCTGTACCTTTTTTTTTCCCCACCAGACATGAACACCTAACTGTTTATGGTTAGTTACATGGGAACTGGTGAAATTTCAGCAAATAAATTTATTGTGCTGACAATCCTGGGAGTAGTCTTCCACAAGGGGAAGCTCTGGTGAGGGATGAAACTACTTAAGTTATCTGTGGTCTCATTTGCGCACTGGGCATATACTAATATTAAGGCAAACAAACTAAGTCAATGTGAATTAGTTAATGCTTTAAGTGCCAAATAGCTATCAAAAGTAAAACAGATTTGCTGTTACTAAACCTACTTCACGTTATAACCTGGAGTTAGCCTTAGCTTCTAAACATCTGAAGAAAAAAAGTCTTACAAATATTAACTGTCTTAAGGTAACTCAGGGTACCATTTCTACTGAAACATTTATTTTCTTGACAAATTCCCTTCTCTAACAACAGCCCTTTGTGTTATTAATATGCATTCTCCCTTTCACTAATATTTCCTACTGTGTTTTGCCTGGATATAAAATCTGCCATCACACCTACTTTTATTTTTTCTGAAAGGTGAGTCTGCTATCCCCAGACAGTCAGCCTTCCAGTGGAATTCTCTCTGGGGTTACAGCCCCACAAGTACAGATAGACAATTTAGCTGCAGCTTTTAGCAGTCTCTGACATTGGATGAAAGCAGATGCATCAAAACACTCTTGAGAAATTATTGGCTTTCTTTAGCTGAAGAAAAACATGTGCTTCTCAAGCAATTAAGTTTCCTATAGGAAAACTTCAGACTTGCTCTATTTAGTCATGAACTGTACTGAGCTGATCCCAGGAATTCTCATCATGCTTGCAGGAGAATTTCTGCTCTATGCCGCTATACCCCTTTGTCACAGGCCCCTCATGCCCTTCTCTGGCACCACTAGTATTATCTTCCTCTCAGATACATCTGCAAACACCTGCAGTTGTTTATTAAAGCTTCCTAGGCTGCTCAGCCACTCATCCCTAAGCCATTTTCATCTTTTAAAAGGTAACCTTCCTACTTCATCCTTACTGATAAGAAGCACTGGCCACACACTGAAGCTTTCTCACCCTTGTTGAAATCTTTTTCACTCTATCCTTCATGATACACTTCTGGAGCTGTAGCAAGCCTACAGAAAACCCCACCCAAATAAACCCCTTTTTCTCCACCTCATTACAAACTCATTCATGAGATGCCATCTTGATGCTGTTAGCTAGCTCCTTTTCCTCTCCTCAGGCTCTCAATAAAAATTCCCAGTGCCTGTTTTTGCTTTCATTTCCTTCGATGTCCTTCACCTTTCTGAATCCTACATGATGCTTACACTCCTTTTTAAATTGTTCCCCAAACTGGTTGGCATCAAGAACTATGCACTGAAGCAAAGTAACTGAAAGAAGATGAATGAAAACATTCTAACATATAACAATTAAAAATCCTTTGAGGTATACCAGATTATCACAAACTTTAGGGAAGTTACTAAATCTCATGCCAATTTTCTTGTTACTATTGTGCTCTTTCCTCCAAAGCACTGGTAAAGAAGGATAATTCAGCTGAGCTGGTCATAATATAAGGGGCTAAAAGTGACTACAAATTATTAATAAATTTAGCTAATAGCACATTTTCATTTGTTCTAATTTATTTTAATACAAAAAAATACACTAGGTATAAATGACAGAAACACATTAAAAGCCTATTAAGCAATCTTCACCAGCATTTCATTAGTCACTTCTATTTGATCAGGAATTGGAGCATTTGATAAATACTCTTGTGCACTACACAAAACATACAGTCAGATATGACATCCACTCTATTCCAGTTTGGAAAGTTTCATCTTTTACTCCATCTTCTGAGCTATTTACTGCAACTCTGTACAAAGTGAATTTAAAAAAATATTGCTAGAATTTCCCTGCCCTTTTCCCATATGTATATTGTAGTTCAAGTACAAAATATGCAGAGTAAATCGTTACTAAACTGACTGAAGGGTCTCACTCAAACTGCCACTTTCACGCTGTCAACATCAGGCATTTCTTTTAAGCTTTCATTCAGACATGAATACTCCCAAGGAGAAAAATATCCAAGTGCATGCAACTGCTCCTTTAGAATGGTATCTTCTGAGACAGAAAAATCATGGCCCCAGAAGAACTTTTTACAAGCTTAGTCTGTTAGTAATACATTCATCCATCACGTACAAGGTAGTAGTTAACCAATAAATTGTTTCTTAGAGTAATTGTAGTAGTTTTCACTAATGGAGAAATTTAATGTCAGGTTCCACCATTCTGTAGTCTTCAAATGTGCATCTGTATATAAATTAACATACATAAAAATAATTCATTGCCTCCAGGACTGCACATCAAAATAGTATTTCCATGTCTGCTTTTAAAATAATACTTTTTTGAATTTATGTTTACAAATGGAAATCTTATAGGGACATTTCCTCCACAATCCAAGATTATTAATGAAATAATTGCTCAAAAATACTGTTTGTAACTAAGATTTCTGTACATTCTTGTACCTTTTTCAGACCAACAAGTTAGCTTTACCTGGTTTTTCAGTGCTGTGATACGACGGCTTCAAAGATTGCAAAATCCAGTTATGGACAATAATTATTTCCATTATAGTAGCATTGTTAATATTAACCTTAGGAAAATAATTTTAGTTCAAATTTCAAAGTCTGTGGGTAATATACCCTTTGATCTGATATGCTATTGTAAACATCACACCACCTATACAGTCCATTTTTGTTGACAACACATTTTACAAAGCAGTGAAACATGAGGTGTGACCTAGCTCTATGAACTGAAGAGCAGCTTTCCCAAAGTTTAAGACAAATAATAAAATATTGCACAGCTTAAAATGTAGCTGTTTACATCCTGATTTCAATACACTACAACTTAACCATGAATTTAAGAAATTACCAGTTTGTATTGTGAGCCTAATTATTTGTGCCAGAAGGTCAAACACAATTTATAAAATTTAAAATAGTGTTTTGAACATTTACTTGCTAGAGGATTTCAAAGCAAACATTTATAAGCTTAAAAAGCTTCTGTGTCAGCAACTCTTGCAAATCAACATTAAAACTGCTGAGTGATAACAGGCCATTCAACCCACTGTTCCCTCAAAAAGCTATCAGACAGTAAACATATTGTGAAGTATACATTTTTATTTAACATTCCTAAAATAAGCTGTATTTACATATTATATAAATGTATGAAGTCTTAATATAAAATAGAAAACTGCATTGACTGAGGAAATCACACTCCATATGGAGTAACTTAGTGAAAACCATTATGAAATTTTACAATAATTTATATAAATTACCTCTTCCAAATTAGATTTTTCTCCTTTTTACTAATCCATGTCATTCTGATGCCTTTACAAACAGTGGTGTGCATTAGAAACTTAAAAACAGTTACAGCATCTTCCGGCGCACAACGGGCTTTGGAAAATTGGACAGTCTTATTTTGTTCTTTCGGAGAGCCTTCTCTGCTGTGTCTCCAGCTTCTTTCTGTTTGCTTTTTGTTGCCTCCACTGGGCTTCCAAAAGGAGAGATGAATTTTATTTCCACCGGTGGAGGTGACCAAGAACCTTTTCTTGTGGTTCTGAAATAAAGGCAGGAAAGGTCCATAAAAACAAACTCCTGTTTGCTTCCCTTCCTTACCAGACTGGCCCAAGCATTCTCAGTCACTATTAATACAAGCTTTTAGAGCTCTCCCCCACCCCCATTTAAGAGGCAAATGTCCCGAGTTTTCCAAAAGGAACCAGAAAGCATGCCCAGGTACAGGAAGTTCTCTTTACTCATTGTCTAACCCACTTCTGCCTTGTATGGGGAACTAAGGACCGTTAAGTGTGTGGCTTCATACGGTGCAGTAAGACAATGTAAGAGCATGTCATCATTGCAAAGAGTAGTATCCACTTGTCCTTCTTCTATCCCCTCCCTCTTCTGTTTCCATTAGAAAACTAAACTGTTAAGTGGGAGAAAAAGGTGTGTATTAAGTCAGGAAGCTGGACAAGCTCATAAGAGTCAGAGCAGAACTGCACAGCCAAATGAGGAAGAGAAAGTTAGGTGGCTAACAGCAGAATCACTACTGAAATAAAGGGATGCAAATAAATGTGCAAAACCAAAAGCCATACTTGCTTGCTTTCTTCGTTTTTGATTTTGCAGTTCTACCTCTCCTCGTTTTTAACTTTCCCACAGACTCCATGGATTTGGTATCCACTTCCTCTTTAGCTGGAATTTCCTATGTTAATGCAACAAAAAAAACATTCATGCACAAGTTCTTACACTTCTACAGGATACAAATTAATGTTTGTTTCATGAAGAAGTCATGCCAAAGTTACTTCTGAAAGCATTACAGTTTCCCTCTACAAAACCAAAACTTCCATCTTAAATTACTGTACCATGCTGAAACAGGTAACAGATAACACACCAAGTAAGCTTCAAGAAAGCCTTTTGTTAAAGGCAGTGCAATATTATTAATTCCTGACATACCTGGATTCAAAATGGATTTTTTTTGTAGCTAGTTTACACCAAGAAAAATAAAATGTTTAGCCAATTAACTTAAAGCTCTCATTTTAGATATAGTTACAAGGAAAAAGGCCAGACATTGCAAAGTATGATTTAAAAAAATGGTCCAGTGCAAAAGTCAAGAGCATGAGACAACTAGAGTTTGTACCTACCGGTTCTTCCACAGTTCGGGAAATGCTAGACACATTTTTCCTCCTTGACCTCAAAAGAGGGGGAGAAAAGACAAACTGAGAAGACAAGTCTGGGTCTAAATCCTTAAGCTCCACAGCATGGTCTGCTCTTCCAGCTGAAATGACAATACACTGTTAAGAAGCACGTACATTAACATAATGGACAGTTAAATTACAGGTGAAAATCAAGAGCACAATAGCTTCCTGAATTAAAAGGTCCTATCACTATGGAGGTGTTCTTCCCCTGGGATCCATTCTTTTACAGTAAATTGTACAACAAAAATTAGCCAGTGTGGTGATTTTCATAGAATCACAGAATGGCTGAGGTTGGAAGGGACCTCAAAGATCATCTAGTTCCAACCCCCCCGCCATGGGCAGGGATGCCAATCACTAGACCAGGTCACCCAGGGCCACATCCAGCCTGGCCTTGAACACCGCCAAGGATGGGGCAGCCACAACCTCTCTGGGCATCCTGTTCCAGTGCCTAACCACCCTCCTGGTAAAGAAATTCCTCCTAATCTCCAACCTAAATTTCCCTTCTTGTAGCTTGTAGCCATTTCCCCTCGTCTTATCACAGTTTGAGAATACAAAACGTCTCTCCCCTTCTATCCTATAAGTCCCCCTTTAGGTACTGGAAGGCAGCTATGAGATCCCCTCGAAGCCTTCTCTTTTTAAGGCTGAACAACCCCAACTGTTTCAGCCTTTCCTCGTAGGGGAGGTCCTCCAGTCCTTTAATCATCTTTGTGGCCCTCCTCTGGACTCGCTCTAACAGGTCCACATCTTTCTTATGTTGAGGAGCCCAGAACTGGATGCAGTACTCCAGGTGGGGCCTTACAAGGGCAGAGTAGACCTGCACTTACCTAATCAAAGATATGCAAGGACTGTTGGTGCATTTTGAACATATTTCAAAATTATTTATCATGTACTCTAATAAAAGAATCCTACATGCAGTAACTTCACTAACAAAGGGTATGTCCACAAAAGCCAATCATGTAATTAAACAGCTGCATGGTTTGTTGCAAGATACAGCTCATTGAGTTAAACGCTGAAAAGCATTTGGAAACATGTCTCTGTTGGGGGTAAGGGATGGCAAGCACATAAATTTTTTCCCAGTTCAGGTGCCAGAGCCCTGGAACAGACTGCCCAGAGAGGTTGTGGAGTCTCCTTCTCTGGAGGTATTCAAAACCCGTCTGGCCGCGCTTCTGTGTGGCCTGGTCTAGGGAATTCTGCTGTGGCAGGGGGGTTGGACTAGATGATGTTTCGAGGTCCCTTCCAACTCCTGATATTCTGTGATATTAACAGATACCCTCTAGTTTTTGAAACTGATAGAAATTAAGCTCAAGACAAAAAAATTCAGCTTAAATTTCATTTCACTCTACCCAGATCAGCCTCCTCATCTGTTTCCACCATAACTGGGCATCCAGTCATGCAGAGTTCAAAAAAAAAAAATAAATATTGCCTTTCCAATTTTTTCACTGTTACATTCTTTACAATAATTAAAGCCACTCTCCCAGTCCGTTTTCCATGGTTTACAAAACATCAATATGCCCTATTTTGTGTACAAACATGGTGCACCTACCTTTAGATTTCTTTGTCAGCTTTGTAAGAGGAGGAGAGAATCGGAAGGCCTCATTTTCCTCAACAGACTGTTTCTGATGCATGGCAGTTTTTCGGGATTGGCTTCTTGTAATATTGTCTGTTAAAGCTCTTGATGTTTCATCATGTTCTGGCAGGTTTATGTCTTCAAGCAGCAGAGGACTGCCATCATGTCCTTGTGGGAGGAGAGCCTCCTTCTCTGTGCTCTCTTTCAATACTAATCGTTTCTTTCTGCCCCGACGACCTGTCCCTACTGTAGTTCTGGGTGTGGTGGCTTCCTCATTTGGCTGTGCAGGTGTTTGCTCATGGATATCTGTTCTTTCTGGTTTAGTATGTGGAACTCTTCTTGTTGTTCTCCTAGGAGTACCAAGGATCTCCACTTTCCCACCTGAACGTGCATCTTCCTGAGTAGAGAGAGATTCTGCGTCTGCCAAGAGACTTTGTGCCCCCTTCCTAGCGCTTCTTCTAGGAGTGACAGGAAGTTTAAATTCTGTTTGAGGGAGAGAGGTTTTATACAGATCAAGGTCACAATTTTCTGAAACTTCTGAGGAACTCCTATTTTTTCTTCTGTTAGCTGGCACAGGTAAAAGGAGTCGGTGACCAGGCTGCACCTCTTGATCCTTCACAATATTTTCAGTAAACTGTAAATTAACGCTTTTCAGTTTTCTTGCACTTCTGCTGGGACTGACTGCCTTTTTTATCTTATGACCAGTGTCAGTCTGTCCAGTCTCTTGATCTCCTGCTGAACGTTTTCTTCCTCTAGTCCTTTTGGAAGTACCTGAAACAGTAATGCCACCTTCAACAGGAGATGCTTCCTCATTAGCCTGTTCCAAGAGTTCAGATGCAGCTTCCTTTGCTCTCCTTAATCCTCTTCTTGGAGTGACGGCTGTGGACTGTGTACTGACAGACAATGTTTGTCCTTCAGAATGGCTGCTTTTTGCTTTTTCTAAATTAGTCAGTTTGGGCTTCCTGCCTCTCCTAGGAGTAACAGGTATTTGCTCATCTTGCATGTTTGCTTCTGTTTGAAGACTAGAAGCTTCAGGTACTTCTTTTGTTCGCCTGGTACTTCTCCTGGGAGATAGGCCAGACAGAAATGGTTTGTCTGTCTTCAGTAGTTCCTGAGCACATGCAGATGGAATACTTGGACTTCTACCCAGCTGTCTCCTTGCACGTGTTCTAGGAGTGATGACATACTCTACTTGAAGTCTGCTGTTTTCATCTTCCACTCCTTCCACTTCTAGCACAGACGTTAAGGGAGTTTTTGCCTTCCGCAGTCTAGTTACCTTTTTACCTATGGTTTCATGAATAGATTTTTCCACAACTTCAGATGTAAATTCTTTACTTCTTGTGTCTTTGATTACATCCAGTAAGTTCTCAGCAATAGCTGCCTTAATGGGTTCAGGAACATATGGGAGCGACTCTGCAATGTTCTGGGATTCCTGATCACTAGTTACAGTAGACACAGAGTTGGTAACGTGTTGTTGGTTTTCACTATCTCCTAAATTGTTCACAGGTTTTTCCTCTGTTGTTGTGCTAGCCAGTTTAGAAGGGTCTCCCATCTCTGCTTCACCTTCTTCTCCTTCCAAGATTAATGTAAAATTACTCTGAGATATAAAAAGCTCTCCATCTCCCTCAGCTGCATCACATTCACCATCGTCATTATCAGGCAAATCACATGCAAACTGCTGCTCTATAGCATCATAGTGGTAATGAAGATTGCCTGATGGATGTAGTTCGTTACTACATTGTGATGTTTCAGGTGCTGCTTCGGAGCTTTGTGCCTTGACTGCACTATCTTCTATAACCTAATGGTAAAAAATGCATCATTAATTACCAAATAGACCAACTACAAAATGAACCAGACAAAACAGAGGACAGTGAAATGCTGCTTTTCCTTTCAGAACACCAATGTACTCTCTACTCTAGATAAAAATTTGTGTTTAAGAGAGAGAGAACAGAGTATTCATCAGTGTATGCATTCACATGTTCATTTCTGGTATTTCTCTTCATGACTAACAATTTGTGAACAAAGTAAGCAGTTTTAACTTACAAGCTGTACACACAACTGGCAGTAATCATCACACTGTTCTGCTTTCTGGACTGACTACAAATCCATGCAGAGTGACTAACTCTGCCTCTAACACAGTAAAATACAATTCTGTCCCCCAAGTTTAAAGTTTCAGTCATGACAGTTTTGATAGCAACACTCTGTCAAAATAGCCAAGGATCACATCTGACAACATTAAGCTTTATGGAATCACTTGGACTGTACGAGAAAACACATGCATTCAAAATACCTCCATCTCCTCTTCTGTACTTCCCTGTACTGAGCAATTATTATTTCCTTCTAGATCCACATAAGATACTCAGGCTTTAATGCAGTATCTCTTAGGTACTTCAAGTAACTCAGGTGGTCAAGAACGTTTAATCATAGAATGGCTGAGGTTGGAAGGGACCTTGAAGATCATCTAGTTCCAACCCCCCTGCCATGGGCAGGGACACCTCATGCACTAGACCAGGTCATCCAGGGCCACATCCAGCCTGGCCTTAAACACTGCCAGGGATGGGACCTCCACAACCTCTCTGGGCAACCTGTTCCAGTGCCTCACTACCCTTTGGGTAAAGAACCCCCTTCTAATCTCCAGCCTAAATTTCTCCTCCTTCAGCTTGTAGCCATTCCCCCGTGTCCTGCTGCAATCAGACCAGGAGAAAAGTCTCTCTCCTTCTGCCCTATAATCCCCCTTCAGGTACTGAAAGGCTGCTATAAGGTTGCCTCTAAGCCTTCTCTTCTCCAGGCTGAACAACCCCAATTCCTTCAGCCTGTCCTCACAGGGGAGGTGTTCCAGTCCTTTGATCATCTTTGTGGCTCTCCTCTGGACCCGCTCCAAGAGGTCCACATCTTTTTTATGCTGATGTGTAAATGTGTATGTGTAAAGATCTTTGGCTAGCCCTGTAAGTTACTGTGCTAGCCAAGGATGGCAGAAGGAAGAAGCCACTTATCAGGAGTTCCCATAGAATCTGCCTGTTTTTTTGCCTCCCACCCTGTCAAAAGTTGCTAACTTTTCATATTATAGCAGCATACTATGCCTCTCAACTAAGAAATACTAGTCTGCATAAACCTCCCTTTTATGCTTACAAGTCTAAACCCAAGAAAGCATGAAGTACTTTGTCCTAAATTCAATGAGGGTCAACAAGCCAAAAAGAGATTTTTACATGTAACTGGTTCTTACTGATTTATAACTATTTGTAAAACCGCACCACTATATGAATGACTTCAGAAGCTCTGTAATTGTCTAATGTTACCTGCTACTCCCTTCTTCCCATCACAAACTTTCCATTTACTCCCTTAAGTGATTTATACATTCCATGTCTATAATCATCATCTCTACAGCACTGTCCTAAATCCAAGATGAGCTAAAGAAGTGACTGACTGTTTAACATCACCTTAAAACAGGGACACTGAAAGCAGTTCCTGTTACTTTAAGACCAAAATCTATGTGGTACACCCCCCTTTCAGTTTGTATTTCACTCTAATTATTACTAATTCCTGTGAGAATAATCCTACAGGAAATCTGACAGTATATCCTATATGGTACTTAGAGGACATCCACAATGAATCCAGGTAACTCATCAGCCCCAACAGAAGTAAAAACAATGGGGAAAAACTTGAGACCACTGGAGAATCTTTAGTTCTAATTTTCATTCCACGCGAACAAACCTTTTAAAATTTGCATTTTACAAAGTTTAGATGTTGCAAAAACGTGGTTTTGTTTTGTTTAAAAAAAAGTTTTAGGTGTCTGGAAATATCTTGACACTAAAATTAACTCATGACTGGGCATTATGTTTATGTTACCAAGGATGGTAGTACAAATAGTGAAGGATCTAAGCACCTAAATTGATCTAAAAATGAGTATGATTCCCACATAATTTTGTCATGCAGTAAATGGTACCCTATATCAAAAAGCTGCACTTCCCAACTCTTCTTGTCTTTGACATTAAAACTATTTTTAAGTCAAGTTAGAAACATTTCAGTTCTATCAAAGCATGGTTATTGTTAAAAACACTTCAGGCATTTTTTTTTTGTAGTACACCACACCTCTCAAAGGCCCAAGTCTTGACAGGTTCTATCTGTATTCTAGGTACAGAAAACGTGCAGGAGAAAAACATATCTGCCATTACATAATGAGGTTTTAACTTCTGTTAAC
The DNA here is from genome assembly GCA_013399015.1 of Galbula dea. NCBI lineage: Eukaryota > Metazoa > Chordata > Aves > Piciformes > Galbulidae > Galbula > Galbula dea. The sequence goes on along the minus strand of VWZX01004398.1, from coordinate 6,593 downwards.
CAGCTCAAGAAGCTGCAATGTTTTTGCATGCCTTCTAATTGTCAGTAAGACAGCACTGTCCTCAATTTGCAGTGTTTTCTCTGTTGTAGAAAAAGGGAGAACAGTTTACTTACATTAATTTCCTCAGTTTTAGGAGGATTGTTAGATATAGCTATTTCTTCCTGCGGAAACAGAACATCTTCAACTTCAGCTGCCTCTGGGTTATCTTCTTTAGGTAAATCCACACACTTCTCAAGGTGATTTTCTGAATGAGTACTGACCACACCCTCCCGGTCACAGATACTTAATGCAGCTGGAAGAGATTTGTATCATTTTTAACTTAACTGTGATATAAATGACAGATTTAAGGAACAGGAAATAACAGAGGGAGCAGGAGCCAACAATACAGTCCACCATCCTGCCACGCACATTGGCTTTTCTTCAAAAACTAGAAGGCAAAACTATCTAACTGGTAAAGGAGGCAGTCCCATAATAATAACAACAACAATAATTAAAAAATATTGTTGTGATTATTGTTACTGTTATTACAGAAGAGAGAAGAGGAAGGGGAAAAATCATCTGGCAAGTCCAGAGAGAAAAAGAACAAAAGACAAAACGGTGGCTGGAAAGGCACACTGATAGCTGGCTATTATTCACAGCTTGTACACAAAGGATGCATTATCTTTAAAACAGTAACTCAAGCTGTAGATCATACAGCACACAAATTAGTAGTGGTGTAGAGCATTAAAGTAAATACAGACCTCTCCTTCTAATATTTGAAATTCAACCAGTTTTCTCAGTATCTTTATCAAGAACAGGACCACTCAATATGCACTTCCTACAAGGACTTACATTGAGAAAGGGATGGTCTCTCCATTTTAATGAAAGTTAACAGTAACATGCTACTACTGCTTCTGTCTCAGACACCTGTAGTACTACAGCAAACCACACACTCTGTTACCGTAACTCACATAACATCTCCAACAGACTTATACATACACTCACTGTCTGTCTCAGGGGATTCAGAAAGCTGTGGGGTTGTTGCACTTGGTATGTCTTTTTCTTCTGATGATGAGATCTGGGACTCCTGCTGGTTCCTTTTGCTTCATGAACAGAAAGAGATAAATTAATCATAAAGCTTCCAAACAGACCTTGAAAAGCTTTACAAATTACTTGCTCACTGTAAAATCTTCACGTTTCAAAACCAGGGGTGGAGGGGAGAAATCAAGAGAAGTTAAGAAATTCCTTTACCAACATAGCTATATTCAATCTTCACTGTGAGGGTGGTGAGACAGTGGAACAGGTTGCCCAGGGAGGTTGTGGAAGCCTCATCCCTGGAAGCTTTTAAGACAAGGCTTGATGGGGCGCTGGGCAACCTGATCTAGTGGATGGTGTCCCTGGCAGGCAGGGGGGTTGGAACTAGATGATCTTTAAGGTCCCTTCCAACTCTGACAATCCTATGATCCTAATTTGTGACTCATTTTATGAAGCAACCAAGTACTGAACATTCTTCCCAGCTACCTAAGCCAAGTTATGTTAAAGTATAATGTATTATTTGTCTTTTCTAGAAAAAGTGCAACTGCTATACTGGAGGTTTAGAACAAACTGAACAAAAGTCTGTGTCAGTGTAAGTTACCACTTGAAATTAAGGGTTATGTCATTGCTAAGATTCTGTTATTACACTAAGCAGTTGCAGCTTTTAAAGCTTTTTGAAGAGAAAACTGCTTCCCCTTTCACAGACAGTAGATGCTGATTAAGCACACACAGAAAATAGAAATTAAGTGTATGAAATAGTGCTAGAAAGTATTCAAACCCCTGAAAAAAACAAACCTGATTCTCAGGAATTACGGGAACCTGGGATTGTAAGAATCCCAGGTGTAATTTTTAGCCACACAATTTTCAGACAAAAGCAGGGCTTATGTTCACAGTATCTGCTTAGTAACCCTCAAGCTGTAAAGAGACTTATATAGGCTCCTGAATGAAGTCTTTGGCACCATGCATTGGAGTCCTCAGCAATTTGAGAAAGAAGGCTCAAACTGACAGCCACTCAACTGAAATTATATTCATGCCAAATGAGCTCTGTTGACAGATAGACATCAACAGAAAAGCTGCTTTATTTAAGAGCAGAGGAAAGAACTTATATCAGGTCAAAATCGTAGTTTTCAAACACCAGAAAGCCAGCAGTTACTTGTGTGAAACCACAGATGTATCTATTTTATAAGCTTACCCTTCACTTGCAGTCCCAGAGGCAGCAGACTCCGCAGTTTTAAACACCAATTGACCATCCTCTGGAAAGACAAGATATTCAGCATTTGATTCTTCCACAAATCCTACAAAAATAGACAGAAGGGTAACTTTGCTGTTGCACTTGACATAAATTGCTTTTAAAACGTTCATATGATTTTCAAGTGAGCCTTTATGCATTCCATCTAGGATAGCGAGCTAACAAAATAATGCTACCAAAACTTCAAATGCACAGGAGGCCTGATGCATAAATTCCATCAAGAAAACACAATGACCAGATATTCTGCTTACAAACTAAATTTGGTATGCTACTGACCTAACAGATAAAAATTTCAGAAAACATCCCTCCTTCCTAAAATTGGGTAGTAAGTCATCTTATTTCTCTTTGCATATTTATCTCATTCCAGCAGTGCTTCTTTCCTGACTCCATTTCTGCTCTTCTACAAAAATACTTCTAAGGTCTTTTTTTGTCCTTTTCTCTAGTGATTGCTGGTGTTGAAATGAAACTGCTTGCTAACCTGCTTTTACCTCAAATGCTTCAATTTTAGAAGCATTGTTCTCTTCTTCTTTGCTTCTACTGTCTGCTGCCTCTAGATCCAGCAATTTACCTTTGCAGACATTATGCAGGACTGGGATGGTTCTTCTAGCTCAGGCCAAACAAGAGCTACACTGACTGCCTCCTAATGCTTCCAGAATACTGAAACTGTACAGAAATGTTTGTACCATAGCCTAGCAATGACAGTTTCTTTACAAGGCTATTCTTTAATGATTAGTACCTTATTTTAATGAAAAGTTCCTGGGTTTCTTGACCAAACACAAGGACTTGAAACACAGTGGCAATTTTAAAAGCCCAGGACAAGTAAGTGCACAGATGAATGCTCATCATTAACTGTTGCACTCATCAGTAATTTAACCTTTTGAAGACACTTTAAAACTTCAGAAACTTAGGTTATCATAGGATGAAACAATTAAAAATTAGGAAGGACATTGAGCTACTAGAGAGGGTGCAGAAAAGGGAAACTAAGCTAGTCAGGGGTCTGGAGAACAGGCCTTATGAGGAGAGCCTTAGGGAGCTGGGCTTGTTTAGCCTGGAGAAGAGGAGGCTGAGGGGAGACCTTATCCCTCTCTTCAGCTACTTGAAAGGCCATTCTAGGGAGGTGGGTGTTGGCCTCTTCTCCCTTGTGACTAGTGACAGGACTAGAGGGAATGGGCTTAAGCTGAGCCAGGGTAGGTTTAGATTAGATATTAGGAAGAATTTCTTTACTGAAAGAGTGGCGAGATAATGGAATAGGCTGCCCAGGGAGGTGGTGGAGTCCCCATCCCTGGAGGTTTTTAAGAAGAGGATAGATGTGTTTCTTCAGGGGATGATTTAGGGGTAAGAGTAGTGTAGGGCTATCGGTTGGACTAGATGATCGTGAGGGTCCTTTCCAACCGTAATGATTCTGTGAAACACACCAGTTTCCTTTTTTAGTTCTGGTGAATCTGGTTGTTCCATCTGGGAAGGTCTATCTTCAACCATTTCACTGTCTTCCTCCTCCTGTGATTCTTGAAAATGGGCAAGTTCTTCAGTGGAAGAATTAGCTGGTTTAGCAGCTATAAAGATGACATCATCTTCAAAGTCACCAGGCGATTTTGCATCATGATACTCCAAAGTAGTTTGGTCTGACCTGGAAGAGAAGTTACTGTTTTCTTTGCTGACATCCACTGTCTCCAAACCATCTCCAGGTATGCTTTCTGAAGACTCTTCCATTTCAGCATGATCATCCTCAGGATTGTTAAAACTAAACAGAGATTTTTTAGCTCTTCTTTCAGACCAGGCATCTTCCACCACTCCATGATGCTGCTCAGATGAAGCTCCAGAGAGTGCTTTACCATCTTCTGTAGCCTTTTTTGAAACAATAAAAAAAGTCCATGATGAATAACATGCATATGCTTTTCCTCAAAGCAAGGGGAAAAAAAAGAATATATACTGATAGTTGCAAGTTTTACCAAGCATCACTTTAAGCAAGGTGCTACAAAATGAATTCTCATCCTAGCACTGTCTTAGCTTTTAAAATGGAGTATAAAAATCAATCACAGCGAGTCTTACTGAGTTTCCCCAGACGTGGAGAATTAAGATGAATTGAGTGCTTGCTTCTGCTGTCGTCTCAAGGCTGTTCATTGGGTTCACTACTGTGTTTTCAAGGAGTTTTCCATACCTACAGTCTTTAGATTTCTCTTTTTTCATGCTTGCCTTTTCAACTTGTATGCACTAATGAAATATTTTAAGTGTTCAACATGCCTGCAGCACTGAACAAGTAAATTTATCTGGCCACACTGTATTATTAGTAAGAACTTCATCTAGGAGAGACAGCCTCTTCTTACAATTGAGCAGCTCTTTGTAACAGACAGTAAGAGGTGTAACAAATACAGATCATGACAATGTTTTCGTACATGAATGGAAAACTCATACTTGTAGATACTAGCATATGCCCCTGTTCTGCCCCGATCTCAGTACATTACTTTGGCAGCTGCATGACAAGCTGAATCAGGGACTCCAACTAACAGAATAAAAGGACTCAAGTGGGCAAATTTCAGATGGACCAACTTCATTTGACAACTACACGAACGCTATATCCCTGGTGCCAGGTGAGAAGCAAACCCAAGAATTCTAGGGCTAGAGAATAGACAATGGTAGAGCTCTCTTCACTGAGAGTCTATTTTTACCATAATTTAAGTAAACCCAGCCTTGCAAAAAGACAGCCTGAAAGTAAATGCAGCTGATGACTTTTTCATCTGCAAAGCTTAAAAACTCAAACAACTGGCTCGATGTGTATTCTTTACCTTCCTGCCAAGCCACCATTTGAAAAGGTATGGCACAAAGCTCAATTACTAATTTGGAACAATGACAGCTCCTAACAGCACTTTGATGAAAAACCACCAGGGTCACTGACACTTACTATGAAGATGTTCCTGCAGGCACATGATATTACAGAAGGCCTAACCTAGCCTTTTTTGACCAAATTCAAGTCTGCCATTCTGATTTGCAATTCTGGTTCTCAATAAAGGAGTTTAGGCAAACTTTAAAAAAAACCTAAATCAAATCACAGTCTACGAAGCCTTTACTGGTAGAAAGAAAACAGACTAGAGCCCAGCTTACCCCAGCAGTCCATTTTGCATTTGAGTTTTCTTCCCTGAACGATATTCTGGGTTCCTTTGCTTGTAGAGGAGGAGTAACTGATCGTCCTGGAGATGCAGAGGGAGTTGCTAGGGGAGTGGTGTGAAGGTTGGATCTGAGAATAGACTGAGGAGTAAACCCAGGAAAACCAGAAGTAGAAGTGGCCAAAACTTTTGCTCTCTATGAAAAGAAATAAAAACCATTTTATTTAAAACCAGTTAAATCTTCAAAACAGAATACTTCATCAGTCAAAAGTATTAGTTTAAATTAAAAACTGAGTTTGTACCAGAAAAGGACTAAATTTAACCTCTGCACTGCTCTTCTTCCAAAGGTATGAAAATCTCAATGATAAAACCCCATGCTTTTTATATCTCTTTTGGGGTTTGGGTGTGTGTGTGTTTTGGTTTGGTTTTTTAAATGCCAAAAGAAAATGTTATTTTTCCAGTTAAGTCCTAAAGAAACAAGGATACAGCATCTCTCAGAAGGGAGAGCCACCCTGCAAAAAGACCTGGTTAGGCTGGAAGAGTGGGCTAACAAGAACCCTACAAAAGCGGATTCGCCTACACGTTCGGATCTGAGAGAAGGTTCTGCGAGGAAGCCCTTGGAGGCTTTGAGACTGGGAAATCGCGTGAAGCGGACCACGCGGAGGCTTGCCCGAAGAGGCTGAAGCGAAGAAGCAGCCCAGGGCGTGCTGTTACCGCAGCCCAGCTCCATCCCCTCCTCGGGAGTCGGCAGCTCTTGAGCTCTGACTCATCGCGGGCGGGACCAGCGCTACAGGCGACTACACCCTCGTTATGTAAAAGCTATCGCCTGGAGGGCCAGCAACCCGGAGCGTCGCAAACAGGAGCAGGCAAACAGGAACAAGGGACAAAGGACGAGGGACAAAGGAGTTGGCAAACAGGAACGAGGGACAAAGCAGTTTGCGAGGCGGGGCANTCCTCTTATCATCAGGAAGACCGACCAAATCAAGTAGTTGAGGGGGAATGGAGATGGGTCCCTGCTCGAAAAGTTAAAATGTTCCCCCTCCATCCCCATCACCTCCCCAGGTGCCCTTGAAGAACAGATATGAGGCCCTATATCCAGAAAGCCAGGCAGAGAAAAGTCACAAAGAAGATCTGTTGGGAAGAACTCCCAGGGGTATCCCATCTACTAAACGGATTAAAACCTCAGGTATAAAAAAAAACCCAGGAGGGTGCTAGTAGTTGGAGACGCT